>JAOTOL010001219.1:0-389400 GCA_034440575.1 Imbricaverruca yamaguchii
ACAGAAAAAGGCAGTATGTGACGTCATCGTGACGTAAAAACAGTGAGACCTAGATGCCTAAAAAGTTCAGATGCGTATTCTCGGCCCTAGACAACCCAATATAGCAACTTCCTTGGGAGTTCTACAGGGTGCTGTGTTGAAACAGGCCTTCAGGGTGTCGAGTTTCTGAAAAACTACTGATGTATCTGTGATATGTAACGACCACAATCATTCTGCATGCCGCAATATGATGATTAAAAAATATATGCACCTTTGGCAATCTGCATTTTACTCTTGATGAAGCATGCAACAAAACACGATAGTTTTATGATAAGTGTACACCCGTTTTCGAGTTCTTCGTAGAAATGTAACCTATGCATATTGAACGCATTGCACACTGAATAAAAACGGCAATTTGGCTTCCCCTGATGATCTTAGTTGTCACAAGAACAATAAGTTCTGATTGCATAATTGTTGGCATTTAGTGCATGCGTGGATGCATCACCTAAGTTTTATATTTTATTAATAGTCATATTTACGGTAAAACTATGCACTCCTGGAACCATATAAATACTTCCGCTTGACCTCGTAGGTGTCATACCAAGTTGCACAACTTTGCGAAATTTTATAGCACATACCAATATTTGCATCAGCATTTCAAGACCCGTGCGAAAATAAAGCTGGCAAAATGCATTGCATTGCATGCTGAATGAGAACGGCAATTTGAACTCTTCCCCTCAGGTGACCTTATATTATCCGAGTCCATAAGGGTGTGCAAGGGGAACTATAGATACTCACGGCATGTATTCAACCAAAGCTGAGATTATATATTACCGTGATGCCCAAATGTCCCTTAATATCATGAGATTCCAAAACAGTCAAATCTTTATACTTGCCATCATCTATGACCTCACCAGGAACATCCAGGTGAGCACAAATTATATATTACTGATTAAAGTGGTGGAGCTATTATATACCGTATGAATTGGAGTAATCGGTTCCCTGCTTACGAAGATACAAGAAGAGCGACATAAAGGTGCCCTGTCAATGTCGCATGTAAGTTAACATACCTCAGTTAGCCCCCGGTTTATGCGCCGAAGCCGTTGGTTGCTGCTGCATGGCCTATCCAATGGTACCCGGTGCATTTGCACACCTACTTTTTGTTAACATGCAAGTCTCAAAATCTAACAAGTAAGTTAATCATGCACACATCTCACGATATCACATACACAATACCATAACGCGAGGAATGCAAGGTGCATGCTTCGTGACATCATACACACAATACCATTCTCCAAGAAGGCGAAATGCATATTTCGTTTCGTATCCGAATCTGTGGAAATGCACCCGATTCTTCCTAGTGACACCACCATTACCGCACTGTCGGCGCACTTACTGTGTTCGTCACATACCGAGGCACTTTCGCTGCGAACTTCAGGGACCCTCGTATGACAATGCACCTCACATCGTCTACATATGTCCTGTCAACACCAATAACCAATCATTAGTTAGGATCTGCACCACTGAACAATCAGCATTCAGGATCTGCACCACTGACCAACTATCAGTCGGGACTACACAACTGATCAATTCACAACAGCTGGCACGCAACCAGTGTGCCGGGAAAGTTGTTCACATTACCGGTTTGAAGGAAACGAAAAGCATGTTGGCTGAAGCATGCGAAAAACAAAGCTTTGACACTGCTGTTCTACCAATGTGCAGGCCAACAGCAGAGATACCTCCATACTGTCTAAAAGTGATCAGCATCCCACGATTTTAACATTGATTGGCCATTAACCCGTCCCGTCTCGGGGAGTCTTCAACCTGCCACCCTCAGGTTATTCGCGGATGTTGCAACAAACGTCGCGCGGCATTGCGCCGAAATTTGGCATATCCTTTCACGCTTTGAAAGTCGTCAAATGTCGTCACGCTTTAACGGATACAGATATTTTAATGAAACTTTCATAGTTTGTTTATCATTAGGATGCAACAAAACGTACGAGAGTAAGTTTTTCATTTTTCCCGTTTTTGACTACATATAAATTTTGCATATTTGCCTATTGCAATTCAAATCGAAGATTCTGGCTAAAGTAAATATTTTTATTAGTGCAAGCTGACATCCAACAACGTTTCTCGGTCTGCTCTACCCATTCGAAAATGAAAACTATAGAAAACTTGAAAGCTCAAAATTTTAAAATTTATAGAAGAATTGGGGGGCAGAACAATTGTATCACCATGGTCGATTTCGCTGTCCTTTTCTGATTCCAAATAATGTTTGTTTTATCAAATATCCCCAGCACAGCAATTGGTCTCAATTTCACGAGCCAAATTGCAAAAACAGCTAAATCCCTAGCTGTTCTCATATCAAGCTTCTATCAGGTTTCAATCCACGTTATATTATGGTGTCGCAGCTAAAACAGAACAGATGAAGAAGTTGTCTTTTCCCGGTGTCTCATGATATAAATGTAACGTACATCAACCAGATTTTGTTTGCATTACGGAGGCATGGGTCAGTGAAGGGTATTTTGGAGATAACTTGTAGGACTATGAGATCCAGGGATACAATATGTTTTCGTGCAATAGGGGTCCAGCAGTGAAAGGGAGTGGTGTAATGCTCTATGTGAATAGCTTATTCAGTTCTCAAAAAGTAGCACGTGGGGAAAAAATGTGTATGTGGAGTCCATTTGGCTTGATGTCACTGTGGGAAAAGCCAACAGCAATACACTGAGGATAAGAGCTTTCTACCGATCAGGAACCCTGCCACATTCTCAGCAACTGGAGATTGACAAGGTGATTTGTGAGGAAATCAGTAGAAACTTTCGGAGGAAGTGCCTTATTCTTGGTGACTTTAATCTAAAAGAATATGAAAATGTTGGTGTTGGCTCCCCATCATGCAAAATGTTTGGGAAATGCCTTGGAAGAGGACCTGTTCTTACACCAGTTTGTATTGGAACCTGCCAGGCATGGCTCATTCTTGCACCTTGTATTCTCGGATTTAAGTGACTTGGTTCAAGACTTGACTGTAAGAGGAACTCTGGGAACAAGGGACCATAACATAGTTAGATTCAAGGCACATGTAGGGGAAATTATTGAGGAAAATTTGGTAAAGGTTCCAAATTTCAACAGAGCAGACTTTGACTGCATGAGAGCGGCTTTAAGTGTCATCAGATTGGAAGAATAATTCTCCCATTTAAATACCTGTGAAATGTGAGAAAAGTTCAAATCTTACTTGAAGGAAATTCAGATTGTACATGTCCCCAAAAGCAAAGACGCAAAGAAGGGCAGGAAAGCCAGCATGGCTTACACCAGACTTGATCAGTGTTTACATCGGAAGATATGACCAATCTGCCGACCGTACACCATAGTTCAGTGGCATGTGATCTGATAAATGATGTTGATTTCATTGATAGTGATGTTGTTTACAGTCGTATCAGGAAAATAAAGCCAAACAAGGCAGCAGGACCTGATTAAACTTATGCTAGGGTATTGCGGGAAGCTGAAAAGGAACTGGCATTTCCATTTAGTATAATATTTTGTAGATAAGTTTCACAAAAGTCTATTAGTCTATTAATATTCCTAGTAGAGTGAGGCCATGGCACTAGTAGGCCTAGCCGAGAAGCCATTTCGTCCACCCCCCACCCCACAAATGCTCGAACGTCACGGACAAATGTACGTATTATTAAACTTTAAAGGAAATCTCATACCTTTGTTAGGAAGAGCTTTGTTGCAAATAATTATATCAGGAAGATACAAGAAAGACCGGACGAGGTTATGTAAATCCGCGTGCTTTTTCGAACCATGCCATGCAGGCACTTGCCGCCCCTCTATTAACACCCCCACCCCAGCATGCTGTCTTGATTCATCGATGGGCCTAGGATCGATCCAGATTGTAAAATGAGGAGGGGTGTAGTTGCTGTATAATGGAATGAATCCTTTTGTCAGGCCACTAACCCCTAACCAATTATTACTCCGAGCTTGATGGGAAGGGGGGAGCAGGATTAACCCTTTGGCTCAGGTTAGAATAGGTCTGGTTGGATAAGGCCAGATAAACTTGGATTAAATATGAAACCAAACCGGACGGTGTGGGTTCGAATCCTAAAAGCATCGGGATTGCCGAGTACACCCTTGACCAATGAGAGGGGTTGGCGAGTTATGTGGTGTAGCGGTTGAATGTGTCGCAGAGGAATCCGAATCTACTGGTCTCTTCAGACCACAACCGCCGGTGCACGCGGCGGGACACGACGTGACGAAATCATTGACGGCGGGCTCCTCAATGTGAGTGGATTTACATTTGCAGGTATCACTAGGTCCACCAGTTGCGCATTCACTTCCTGGGTGTTAGGACTGAAAATTCAGAGAAAGCGTGTCAGCCAATTATACATCAAGCGGATATTCACACAGGTTGCTTACATCACAACTTGATCAGTGGCGAATTCAGACAGTTTGAGGGCGTGAGTCAGCACTCGCCCTCAGAGGCACCCTTGACCCACAGAGGCGCCACTGGCAGATAACGTGTCCTGTAGGGGTGCCGCATGTCTCATGCCCATGTGCCATGCTCGTGGCACCCATGGGCGTCTAATATTCTGGGCTTTTTCCAGTCAGAGGGCGCCGTATCTCGGTGGGTGCCAAGCACATGCCCCGTGGCCGTCTTGGCCCGCCTTCGCGAACCGAGCCGCGGACCCGTGGGCGACACTCCAGAAATGTGTCCTCTGCCTCCTATGGAAAAGTGGTGACACTCCGACGAGACAAAGCACACCTCCCCACCCCACTCAAGGACTTTTTATATTTATATTATATATATATATATATATATATATATATATATATATATATATATATATATACTATAATATGTATATATATATATGTATATATCATTATATATATATATTTATATATACATATATATATATATATATATATATATATATATATATATATATATATATATATATATATATATATATATATATATATATATATATACACACACACATATGCCGCCCCGGTAGCTAAGTTGGCTAGAGCGCTAGCCTGCTCTGGTCTCTCTTATCCTGGCAACACAGGGTTCGAGTCGCTTCGCGCGCTCGCGTTTAGCCCCCGGCCGGGAGTGTCAGTTGGCAGCTGGCCCGACAAGGCCGGGGTCGAGCTTCCGGGCGGCCGTGTCGGTGCATTGACGGCACGCTAAGCTTTCGATCTAAATTCTGCCGTTGAACTGGATCGGGTGGTGGGGCCAGGGTTCACGCAACAAGCTCTACTTAGCAATGTAATCCTGGTTCCCAAAGTCATCCCAGCAAGAACTTGGATTAAATTATATACATATATATATGACACACGGAATATTTGATCATGTCAATGGGTGCATAATAACTGCATCATATACCCAAGCCCGGGAAGGATTGAGGAATTGTTACTGGGGGAGTACATTTCCTCGAAGGGGAGAATTCGATAGAAAAGTCGTTGAGCGGGGTGGGCAGGTGTGCAATATAGCCTTTGTCTCGCCGGAGTGTCATCACCTTTCCATCATTAATTGTCATAGTGAACGAATATACCACTCATCGGCATAGGCGGACTATGATCAGCTTTCGATAGGAGCCATCATGTCCAGGTATGCTCAAGTAAAATAAATGATTCATATTAATTAGTGGCGGGGAAAGCTTGACTGTCCCGGAGGTTTCAGAACACGTTCAGTTTCGCACAAGTTGTTATGTATTGACTGATGCACAAGATGGTGCAGGCAGAGGCGGATCCACGGTTGAAAAAAAAATGTGACTACCCAATTATTGAGTTGCTAGCGTCATCTATGCCATTTTTGTATTCAATTCTAGAGTACCATTCGCTATAATATAACTGAAATAATACTTCTTGTTCACGAGAAGAGTTGAGGTCATTGCAGGACGATTTTTCGCTGGGCAAAATTGTTTCCCCACTTTGGGCCTCGATACAGTTATGATTTTACCGGATGTTCATTAGCGTACAGTTCAGAGCAAGTCAAGCTGGAGTCGATTCCCGGTAATGTGACACGGATTTGGGACTAAATATAAGAAATATATAACACATAACTTTGCATAATTTCCGCTTTCTGTCTCGTCATCCGCCATTTTCAAAACATGTGAGTTTTGCTTTTGCACAAATGTAGTTGGAGATACAAGACTTCGAACGATAATTTCGTCATGATAAAGCCTTTTCATTGGTTGTCGGTATATCAAGGGGCCCAATAAGTCACAACAATGCCCCCAATCAATGGAATAATTGCATATGCCTTGCAGGAGACGGTTAAACACAAATAGTATGATGACGGATTCTTCATCAGGCAACGTGTTACACCTAATCATTTGGAGATAGGTAGTAGTTTTACACATGTACGTAGTTAGTGTGACCATGTTCGTAACAGAACATGCTTGGGAAGCTAACCCAATGCTTGTATTCATTTTCTTTTGGGGATAAGTTAGTCCGAATTCTTGCTTGGCGTGGCTTTTTTTACCAAGATTATATTGCGAAGGAAATATTTTGCGTAAACCCCAACCACCCGAATGATGAATTCCAGTCCAACGACAGAATTTCTACCGAAACTTTGGCGCGCCGTCAATGCACCGACACGGCCACCCCGGCAGTACGTCCCAGAATTTATCTGACCAGTGTCCAGCTGACCATGCCAGTCGGGGACTAAAGCGAGCGCTTGAGGAGACTAGAACCCTGTCTTACCAGGACAGGGGAGACCGGTACAGCAGAGCGCCGTAACCGACTGAGCGGGTGATGGTGAAAAAGGATCACACACTAATCTGATATATTTGGGCTTGACCTCAAAGTCATCAAGACATGCTATAGATTACGCAAAGAAACTTTGATGCCAGGACCGTGTATTCCTCAGCACTCGGCGATAACCAGACCGGACCCCGCACAGCCCACACCCTCCCAGGTCAACTCGACACCGCTCCCGCGTTTCCGACACCCCCGATCGCTGATTGGTCCATCCCGCACACGCCCCACCACGCCACGTATTCGGCCGGCCGGTCCAGGTCACGAGGTAGCCGCACTGGATGACTCATCTGCCGGCATCCTGGGGCTAGTACCAGTGCCACCTCACATGCAATCTCACTACACATGCAATCCTAAATTGCTCAAACTTAACAAGAGCCACGAGGCCACCTGGGTCAGGAATGTAAAGTGAATATACTATGAGCCGGGACAAAAGTCCCGGCTCATAGCTCATAGTATTCCGCACTCCAAACAATACCACATTCTCGATTTTCCATTTTTCCTTCAAGGTCATTTTAAACTAACACATCTAGTTTCTTTCCTCAATAATAACATCCAGTTCCTTTCCTCCCATTGTATATCTGAAAGTTTCACTTTCGGACCTTTCACTTTCTAATGGTCAGATGGACCATTAGAATGGAATCTTACACTCTGCATGGCTGAAAGACATCTGGCATTGATTAGTCCACTTATGTTACGTGACTTACCGAGCACTGAGAGTTGAAAGAGCATTCTTCGCCGATGTCTTTTTAGCGGTAGCAGTGGTAATTCTCCGTCACGTAACCATTATTGCACTTGCAAGCAGCGGGGACTTCACAGGAAGCGGCAGCGTCGTGGACTTGAAAGCCGAGCCAGGTCGTATTGCATTGCATTGTCACCGTTATCAGACCAGATGAAGAACATGGTCGTGGCAATGTCATCAGTTTTGAGAGAAATCATAAAACAAGAGTGCATGATGAATCACTTAACAATACGATAAACAACGCGTACGCATACAAATAGGCACACAGCGTGATCACATAAATTGTGGTGCAACAGGCATAGACCAACACACCGACCCGACCGCGTCGCGTCACGTCACACACGGCTGCTCGGTCTCAATTTCCGCTGGAATGCAAGCACCGAAGTGACATTCAAAGCATCCGATGTGCCATGCGTGTTTTATGTTGCACACGGCCGATATATGACTATTCGTTTCCCTGAATGTGTCCTGCCGTGCGAGAGGTGCAGTATACCAGACTGCTGCAGCGAGACACGACCTCGCAGTTGTGTCCAGCTGTCTGCTGCAGCGAATTTTACCCGTTCGAATTTTTCCCTTTTGATTTCCCCCGTTCAAAATTTGTATTTTCGACTTTTCCAATTTCCGCTTTTCCCTTTAACTTTTTGTCCTTTTGGCCTCTTGTCTACCTTTTATCAAGTACGCTACGCTGCACGTCAAGTACGCTATGGTACAGGGGAGTGCCTGTCTGTGATGTTACTGTATGCAATTTTAGTTTCGTCCAACAGTGCTGCTTTCACATACAACTGTTAAAGTGAATTGGCATTATTGTTATGGGAAGCGCTGGGCTGAGTGCTCCCCGTCGGAACATCGCAATGCACCGACGCATTCAAGGCGCGTCACGGACGAGTATCAATGACGTCACGGAGGCTTCCTGGAAGCCCGACTGGCGTGATGGAGGCGCGTTTATCGGCGTTAGTAAGGATTACTGGAAGGGTTATCGGCGTTAGCAAGGGTTACTGGAGATAATATTGATCTCTGGAGGGTGTAAGCAGGGAGTCACATGGCTATGGTCGGATTCCGACCGGATGTACATGACGTCATACGGATTTTCAGCGTGTTTAGTATGGATCGCACCCGCATCAAGTGTGTGTACCGGGAGTGCATATGGTGCCAAATCGGGTTCAATGTGATGTTTTTGGAGTGACAATACTTCTGTCGCCGGTGCTGCAAAGGGTGATCCCACACTCCAGCCGGGTGACAAATCCCACACTCCAGACAAACGAAGCATTTTTCATCTCTGTGTATTATCGTCTAGGCTCAAGCCTAACCATTGATGGGGAATATATATATATATATATATATATATATATATATATATATATATATTGCACAATTTTCGTTACTAAATACATACTTAGTGGCAGATGCGGTACCGGAATAAAGAAGCATTGTGGCGAATAGCGACACGATAAAAAAGCCACAATTCCTTACCGAGACGTGGTGCATGAATAATGCAGTATCTATATAACAGTGATTTGTGGTGGTTGCCTACATAACAAGAAAGAAAGCCCCTGGCACACCATCACATTATTGATGAATTCTTATGAATTCAGAGTAAATCACCGCTCGGCGTCGAAGCAGGCAACATATAACCGTTCCATTTCTCCGGATGTATGCACAAATATAGCAGGAAACGTCAGCAAGCTTGATCTCACGACCCTCCGGCAAGAGGTTTGGAAATAGAATATAGGAAACGTTCTCGAACGGGAAGTTTCTGAGGGGTGTTGTGAAATATTCTGCATACGCAGCACAGGGGTAGAGATCGTAGTACCTTATCCTGTTGGATTAACCCGCGCCGTCTTTCCGGTCAAATCCTCACACCACGTTTTTTTTTTTTTTTGGGGGGTTGAAGACCCCTCTAAAATCCAAACTAAGTATCGCACGAAAACGAAAGAGGTATCATCGGAAAGCACTCGACGAGTAGGGTCCGGGTCCACCCTCGAAAACAATTTCCCGCCAAAAGTGACGTCACCAGGGGGCTAGATTTTCACGACTTTTCACGACTTACATTATGTTTTTGACTCTGGAGAGTTCATTTTGGGAGATATATGAAAAAACGCAATTTATTTAGAATGCGAAAAGGAGAGCGAAATCGACCAGGGCTATATTTGCTTTGCTCCTCCCCCCTCCCCCAAAAAAATCTCAAAATTTTGAGTTATCAAGTTTTCTTTCATTTTCCTTTTCCAATGGGTAGACCAGACAGAGAAACGGTGTTGAATGTCAACTTGTCCTTTTTAAAAAATGCTTACTTTAGCCAGAATCCTGTATCTGAACTGAAATTTGGGAAATACGCAAGATTTATATGTAGTCAAAAACGAAAAAAAAATGAAAACTTCTACACGTACGTTTTGTTGCATCCGTAAAGATAAGAAAACGCTGAAAGTTTTATTAAAATATCCGCATCCGTTAAAGAGTGATGACTGGTTGGACTTTTTTTGGAGGTGAGGTTGGACTCACTTGACCTTGACTAATCGTTAACCCTAGATGACCTGCTGCCAAAATTTTGAATCAGCATGTCAAATTCATGTGGGAAAAGGCATGCTAAATTTGGGCGCGCTGACGCGCGGCGTTCGTCCGCTATCCGCGAAAAACCTGATGGGGCGGTTGAAGACACCCCGAGACCGGACAGGTTAAGCCACGTGAGTTAGGTTAGCTCAGAGTGGGCGGATCAGAAGCAATATGTCAGGTCAACCGAAGTAGACTCAGGTCAAGGTCAGCCGAAGCATAGTCAGATCAAAGTAATCAAGAGTCGAATCAGGTCCAGGATTGTTAGGGTTAGTTTATGAAGGTAGGGCAGGGTAGCTTAGGTCTGCTTAGTCTGGTCTGGGTGAGATTACGTCAGGTTAACACGCACCCTGGAGGGCCTCGGAAAATTACGCGCACTGGAGGATGGCGGCGGATTCCGCCCACCTATGATCTCGACTCCTATCAAGACTAGAGCAACGAAATTCACAAATTGGATGGGCACGATAGTGAACGCTATTGTGTGCAATTCTCGTGACCTTAGACCAATATCTTCAAGGTCAAATGAGGTCAAAATAGCAAACTTTCCTGGTTTTGCGTGGCTTGTCATTGTTACTGATCGCTGCGATTGTGCTTAAATGCTCCAAAATTGGCATTAATGATGTTTTGGACACTACTAATGATGCAATATAGATGCCAGATCCGCCATGTGAACTCAGGTCACCTATATAGGAGCAATTCATCAGGTCATTACGTGGTCCAGTTACCATAACCGGGCTGCTCACCCGACTACTCCGTTGGGCGGTTCGGAACAATCAGCTTCGCAAAGAAAGGAGTGAAATACATGAACAAAATATGGAAACGCTTAGGTATACAATGACAAACAGTAGATTTCGGGATGTGCAGGGAGTAACATGTAAAGTGACATCAATCGCATGACAGTCATTTGCATTCATGATAACATCGCAGTTGACCAAGTTTGGTTCCATAAACTTCTTATGAACTTTACCTGAATTGACCTCGGCGACCTAAAACGACTTTTAAATTACATAGCATAACAACATGCCTTAAATAAGCCGCTAGTATTGTCAAGAACACTTCCCTTTCGCCAATATACGGGAAGCGCATCAGCGCCGATTTTCGTGGTCTGGCGCTGCGAAATTTGTTTTCTTTAACGGCCCCTAACCTGAATCATGACATAATTGAGCATACATCAGACAACAGACATCAGACGACAGACATCAGACAACAGACATCATATAACAGACAACAGACAACAGACAACAGACAACAGACATCATATATCAGACAACAGACATCAGACAACAGACATCAGACAACAGACATCAGACAACAGACATCAGACAACAGACATCAGACAACAGACATCAGACAACAGACATCAGACAACAGACATCAGACAACAGACATCAGACAACAGACATCAGACAACAGACATCAGACAACATACATCAGACAACAGACATCAGACAACAGACATCATATAGCAGACAGAAAACATACATCAGGTAACAGAGATCAGATAACAGACATCAGAAAACAGACATCAGATAATATAAACAGTTAAATACATCAGATAGCAGACATCAGATATCAGACATCGGACAACAACCAGACAACAGACATCAGACAACAGACATCAGACAACATACATCAGACAACAGACACAGACAACAGACCATCACAGATAACAGACATCAGGTCAACAGACATCAGATAACAGACATCAGATATCAAACAGACATCGGACAACAGACAACACTCAGACAACAGACATCAGACAACAAACATCAGACAACATACATCAGACAACAACATACAACAGACAACAGACAACAGACATCAGACAACAGACATCAGACAACAGACATCAGACAACAGACATCAGACAACATACAACAGACAACAGACACAGCAACAGACATCAGACATCAGACAACAGACATCAATCAGACAACAGACAACAGACAACAGACAACAGACAACAGACAACAGACAACAGACATCAGACATCAACCATATATCAGACAACAGACATCAGACAACAGACATCAGACAACAGACATCAGACAACATACATCAGATAACAGACATCAGACAACAGACATCAGACAACAGACATCAGACAACAGACATCAGACAACATACATCAGACAACAGACATCAGACAACAGACATCATATAGCAGACAGAAAACATACATCAGGTAACAGAGATCAGATAACAGACATCAGAAAACAGACATCAGATAATATGCATTAGATAACAGACATCAGTTAACATACATCAGATAGCAGACATCAGATATCAGACATCGGACAACAAACACCAGACAACAGACATCAGACAACAAACATCAGACAACATACATCAGACAACAGACATCAGACAACAGACATCATACAACAGACAACAGACAACAGACAACAGACAACAGACAACAGACATCAGACAACAGACATCAGACAACATACATCAGACAACAGACAACAGACATCAGACAACATACATCAGACAACATACATCAGACAACAGACAACAGACATCGGACAACAAACACCAGACAACAGACATCAGACAACAGACATCAGACAACATACTTTAGACAGCAGACATCAAACAATAGACATCCGACATCAGTTAACAGACATCTGATAACATGCATCAGTGTTAGGAAAACACTTCCTATGTGGGAAATATCAGCGACACGCCAAATTATTCATTCGGTGTGCCACCTAATGTCTGAGTGATAGACCACTTCAATGTACACTTACACAATATAATTGCTTTGGAAGTGAGGTACAGACTTTCTCAACTGAAGAGAGCGTGATGATTGCTGGCGCTTGAGATTTTCTGTTGGGTTAGCTACCCACACCAGTGCCGGAATTAACACCGAATCCCGATTTCATGATAGTGTATGAACCGGCAACTCATATGAGCTTGCGAATAATATTCCCATTGATGATGCAATTAGTGCTCCGACCGCTCCCCCATGTGTTGCAGCATCACGTGTACACTTGGCTATCAAGATGATGGGCTAGGCATGTGTTGGTTGCATCACCTGTACGCTTGGTTAGCCACGTGCTATTTGCATACTCGCTGTTCGGGTCACTCGTCTGAAATTACACACACCAACAGATAATTCAGTCTTCGGCTATTCGCCTGGGAAAGGCCACAGCAGCGTGTGGCATGCACTTAAAATAACGGACTGAGGAAATCTAGACCTACCCATATGGACACAGTGAATGAAATATGCGTCCGGCGACCAGCGAGACAATAGTGAAATGCAAGTACCGCTTGTGGGGAACGCTACATTAAAAAATGAATTCCCAGAACCTTCCCAATGAAGACACGAGGTACGAAGCAATCGGTATGACGTAAAATATGCCACCGCACTAGCAGATCACAGCTGAATTATCAAGACGTAATGGGCCCAGAAGAAACCACGCAAACAGCAGAGACGCAGGAAGTATGACGATTGAGTCGAATGCGCAAGGTCGGTTTACACGTGCTTAGAAGTTGACGTGGCTGTGACCGAACGCTATGGATTAAAGTGAGCGAAATTGGACGCTCCCAATTTCAGATGGTTTGTGCAGACTTGATTTGAGCAGTGCGAGTCGATTAATCAAGGGATGCCATTGAGCATTGGGGAGACGTTCGGAATACGGTGGCATTGAACGACTGTGGTAGGTTGAATCTCTTCTACTGAAGATTGCATTGTCACGGAGGATTTTAACTACAAAATGAAAATGGTCCCCGGTTAAACAATAAATGTCGAACTTCGATGGCATTAAACCTCGCGGTTTTATGAAGTAAATGTGTTTAAAACTTGTCTTTTGGTTACCTTGAAATGCAATAATGCCATTGAAATTTTCCAGTTTCCTTTTTTGGATTTTTGTCTTCCAGGGGAGGATAGACTAAGTTAAATTTGCATTTTTAGAGCATTACTTTGCATGCTGTTAGCAGGAATGGTGACTGGAAATGTGGACATTACTTTGTATGCTGAAAATGTGGACATGATACAGTATTAAATATTCACTATTGCTATATTCATTTTTCACCCAGAACATCATCCCCCCAGTTAATTATCATCTCATTCTTCTTATCTTGGGTTGAGTGGTATTGCTTGACAATTAACTGCTCTGCTACAAAATGCTTTACTCATTGGCAGCACAAGCAGATTCAGATGTTTCAGGCTGGAAGAAAAGCATCATTTCCCTTTTACATTACCCCACAACTTCTTGTTCATATTTAGGATTACAAAGCATAAACAGAGCCCTGTGTTAGGAAGGTAGGTCCTACTTACTTACCTCCCTAGGCACCTACCTACCTGGGTACATACACCTGGTCAGCAGGCATAGCCAGCACAAGACAATAAATGCCTTGCTTGCATGGAATTGTCCAGTGAATCACCACACAAAAAACATTAATTACCTGCTCCTGATGATTCGTCATTCGGCACCGGTATGCACCGTCGTTCCCACTTTCCTCCAACACCGAAGGACATATTTTTTACTCGCAACGGCCCCCCTCCGTGCCTCAACTTATTGTGCCTCTTCATGTTGCGCATTTCTCCTTCATAATTAAAGCTTTCATAGCCGCAGGTCACCTTCTTCCTTGATGGTGCAGAAGGCGTCGACTTCCCCAGGGTTCCAGCTACTCTCCAAGTGCAAAAAAGAGCGCAGAACTGCTTTTATTCGCACAGAGGCCTGACGAACGAACCAAACGATCTCCCACCTTCATAATATTACGCTTTCTTAGCCCTCACATCCTGGTGGTGGGGAGGGGGAGGGGGCGAATGTCTCGCCTTTTCCTTTTTCTAGGCCTGTCCATAATTGGGAAGTCGAAAGTTGTTTTGTGAGAAGAGGGACGATAGATTCCCCAGGCATGTTCTTTGCAATTTACAACATAAAATCCTGGCTTGCATAACACAGCCTATCTCACTCCAAGAAAACAGTTTTCCAATCCCTTGCATAAAAGACGTCCTATGACAGTGGTATTAGCAAAGAACTGCTAAAGTAGTTGATGTTAACCCATCTCTATTGCTGTACCCAGAGACGTCTAAGCTTTCCCCTGCACTTACTCTGTCCCTCCCGACTGTTCCGTGCATTCATCAGTATGCAATGTGCAGTTTAGTGCAAGGGCGGAAATCCCAGGAGTGAATGGGAAGGTTGGAAATCAATGCTGTGTGCTGGGTCCGTGATCTCTGTTTCTGGGTGAAAAAAAAAACATGAAGCTGAAAACGTGCAGCTTTCCAAAAATGAGAATCTGGCCATGCAGTGTTGCACGTCATGAAGTTTTTAACTCGGTTGGGCTATCCAGAGGGCCCGCTTCTAAACATGGTCCTTACTTTGGCAAGATATCTACATCTAAAGCTTAGCGGACAGTTTATGTGTCACATGCCGTGGATGGATAATGCATGAGGGCGCATTGGGCCTAGATACACCTGTTTCATAGCATGCTGGGAGGTCATGTCAACCAATGGTATGGCATATCACGATTATGCATACCGTCATCTTTTTGGGGGATTGAGATCAATTTAAATGATTTAGTGAATATGTATTTTCTCATCATTGCCTTCGGGAGTATGCTATGGCAATTCGGAAGTCGTTGGAATTGACGGACAAAAATTCGAAGGAACAGATTTAGGAAGTCTGCATTTTTGGCATAATTGACTGCGCATCAGACGGTGTGATGTTATATTTCTTGAACGGGAATAGAATCGCCAGAGGTCGGTTGAAACGAAATAAAGTCTGCGAACACATGCCAGCTGCTATAAAACTTGCACACACTTTGCGATACAACGCATACCGACCAATTATGTAAGGGTTGGAATCTTCCATTCTGCTTCTTAACGGATCAGTAGCTGTTTGGAAGAGCTAGGAAACATAGAAGAAATTAGCTGACAAGCGAAAGCGTTAATACGACAAACTTCCAGACTAACATTGGACTTCTGAGAGGTGCTAGTCAGGCAATCCGAAAGCAAAAAAAAAACAGCATCAGATTATGACATGTTCGTAAAATGTTTAAGAAGGATAAGCATGACATAGAAAGCGAAGAAGCACTAACAATATGGTCGTGCCAAAAATTACAAAGGTAGGATCTTGAAGGGTGACGAAGGGTTTTATGAAATACTGTTGTTTGATAAGTTACAACACTTGTTCAATTGGTCATGAAACGAATTATTTGGAAAAATGCTACTTTTCGTGCATCTTGGAGTCATTTGTATTACTGACGTGCAGGTTTGATGGGGAGTTTACCACAGCCAGAAATTACCCACATAGTTGATATAGTTTATAAATAAGCGTTATATAGATATCCCTTTGAAATTTGCCAAGTCACTTTTCACACACAACTTCGTCCGACGCGTTTCGCTTTGTACGCCAATAACGAACAATATTTATAATCGGATTTTTTACGTTGCGTTAAGTCCATTTTTTAAGGTCAAGTAAGAAACACATCGAAATGATTCTCGGTTTTGAAATATTTAAAAATAACTGTTGAGGGGAGATACCTCCGTATTTCAATGCACATACATGTCAACCCGCGAATGACCCTCCACTCTCTCCGGAACTGCGAGTTAGGCTTCCCACGATTACAATGAATAAAGCTAGAGATGTGAAGCTTAGCATAGCCTAAGACGGGCTAGTCAGTGATGTTGCACTCATAGAAGCACAGATGAGCATATATTAGTTTATGCGGTGTCACAGGAACGTGTGCCCAGCCGTTCTCGGGTCCAGTCTAGGATCGGCTGCATCCGGTACCGGGCCCGCACCAAGCGGGCACTACGGCTGCACCGAGCGGGCACCATGGCTGCACCGAGCACGCACCATGACTGCGCCAAACAGGCATCACCGCGAAACGGGGCGGCCGTGCATAATGAATGTGGCCTGTCGTGAGTATTCACCAAGGTTGTGCCACGACTGTGTTGGAAATATACGACTGAATATAACCCGAAAAGCAGACAAGATAGCCCATGGGTAGAGCGGTGGCCTTTCAACCTAAAGGCTGTGTGTCGTTCTGTCGCTTTTCGCTGCCGCTAAACGTCCAGGTGAGCAAGTGCCCGTATAACCTGGAATGGGTTTGTGCGTGTGAAAGTTCCAATGAAAAGGGCACGAAATGGAAATAGTTTTCTAAATTGGCGTTGGCTAAGCCCCCCTTCTTGAACGTCGCATTTAGATTGGTTCTCCTTGTACATTAACATTTTCCACGGATGGTTCAATGAGGGTTCAACGAACCCAGAGAGGGTCCTGACGCTCTTGCCCAGGATGCCTTGCTCTTCTGGGTGGCGACGCGCTCTGGTTTAATTTCAGTGTTCAATGATGTTCGAATCACGGGACGGCTGTGGCCAGCTCCCGCTCTTGGCCACCATGTGTGATTTGTAAGAAAAGGGTAAATGTAATTGCTTTGTTCAAAAACTGACCCAAATTATATTTGAAATGCCTGACTGTAATATACGAAAGCTGACAATGTAAACCATAGGTGACAATGTAAACCCGATAATATAATGGAATTGCTGCGTATTTTTTAAGCCTGCATCTCATGCAGGTTTTTGGGATCGCCTTTGCTATCCGCAACCCAAATTAAAATGACGTGTCGGAGCCACTGTGTGCACCCACTATTTGACCACAATCTACACTTCACAAACTCCCTGTGCTGTCGCACCATGTGTAAAACTATTTAGGTAAAGCTATTCACATGCGTAAGCTTGCCTACGATTAGCTGCATGAACGATGTAGTCGATGCGCCACTAAACTCCTCAAATTGCCTACGATCATTACCCTGGTACGCCAAAGCCGAAACATCGAACATTATGATCGGAATATAACCATATGTGTATGTGCCCTGTTACTGGATTAAGCCAAATTCTTACCGAACCACACACATATGTTCCGATAATATAACTGCAATACAAACTTAAGACAGGAAAAATCTTAAATTCGGCTCCAATTTTCAACCACAAAATCAAACGATACTATACGAAAATTGTCGATAGCTTTTCAATTCATCACATAAAGTTTAACAAGATGTACAGTGTGGCTGCATTCTGGAGAACGTTTCTAGTGTTTAAATGATTAATCCGAGGTGCTTTAGATGTACACAAATACAATCGTACATCATGAGTACTACATGAATAATTATTTCCTTGAGGGTTTGGAACGGTGGTCTAGCCTGGTCGTCGCTGACCTACAAAAAGCAGTTACTTAGTCCAGCAAGCGCTATCGCGACATAAAACGATTTCAACACCGTGCAAGTAAGAGAGCCAACTCGTAATGCAACTCGGGTGCACAAGAGGCAGGAGACTATAATTAACTATGGGTAACCAGTTCTCGCGGGTTAATGCACATTTTCATCAATGACACCGTGACGGTTTCCCAACGCGAACAATCATCGGATTCTAAGCGAAAGAAAAAAGGTTTAGTCGGAGGAAATTCCGGTCCAAGAAACATTCGGCCGCCAGCGGATTTGAAAGCAAAACACCCAAAGAAACATACAATTATAGCGGAAACACTACAGCGGATAGGTTGGTATTCAAGATACAGTTTCCATTTGGACAAAATGTGTTGCCACGGGAGCTGTGCATCTCATAAACGAAAATGAAGAAAATATGTCATTTTGAATACTCTACATTCGTCCAGTACACTCCACAATTACCCACGTTAATTGAATGTAATCGTTAATCTCAAAGAAAGGCTTTCCACAAAAAGTTTCAAATGTTACACAAAAGATGCGACATGGGGGATTTTTCCGCCGGTATTTTTAGATAATTGCATATCAATATCAATATTTGCTATGGCAAAATGTTGTTTCCGAGACGCAAACTCCGAATCACCGGCTTGAATTACATTCTTATGGTATTATAATCGGCATCGCAGTCACTCAGAAGGTCAGAAAATTCACCGACTTCACTTACTTCACCGACTCAGCAAAAATCAAAATTTTTAGAAGAAAAAAATGGAAGAAAACATTCCCAAAACTGTGAGAATTCCTACGTGGCCCACGACCCCTGATCCCATATCCACAAAAAAAGTTGGTCAGCGATTTTCCAAACCAAGTTCCAAATCACCCACCCTGGGCCAAAACGCCAAGTCAACTCATAATCACCCACTTAGGCTTCCCTAACTTTTCTTCATCGACACCGTGACTGTTTCGCGACGCGAACCGTCTACTTTCGCGCCACAGACGCTGCGCTTTCTCCGTTCCTTCCCCAGGCAGCTGATCAATGGCGTCACCAGGATATAACTAGCCGGCATATTCGGGGCGAAAAATGCAAATATTGCGCGAGAATCACAATGTATTCACCATTTTCGGTAGCCATGAAATCTGATACAAACAGGTATGAGCAGGGTGTTCGTGCTCTGTATCCGCCACTGCGCCGCATATCAGCTTCCCACGGGGCGACAGCCGGTTCCCGACGTCTGAAAAGCTAAAAATGCGCGCACACAGCAAAAGCGTATTCAACTACACATCCTGCCATCTAGTGAGAAATGTTGTTATCTATACTTCAACGTTCACTCGCATGACATTCATTCAATATCCGTTGCATAAAGACATAAAGACATAAAAGATTAGTGCAAATATGAGCCACAAGGGCCCTTCTTGGTTGCACTCTGTACACTGAACCAGTTGCCCACCAAATCTGTCAATCAGCCCTACCTGTAATACTGAAAAACGAGCCCTCTATTCTTATAATGAATGATCAGGGATACAATATGTTTTCGTGCAATAGGGGTCCAGTAGTGAAAGGGGGTGGTGTAATGCTCTATATGAATAGCTTATTCAGTTCTCAAAAAGTAGCAGGTGGGGATAAAAATGTGTCTGTGGAGTCCATTTGGCTTGATGTCACTGTGGGAAAAGGCAACAGCAATACTCTTAGGATAGGAGCTTTCTACCGATCAGGAACCCTGCCACATTCTCAGCAACTCGAGCTTGACAAGGTGATTTGTGAGGAAATCAGTAGAAACTTTAAGAGGAAGTGCCTTATTCTTGGTGACTTTAATCTAAAAGGTTATGAAAATGCTGATGTTGGCTCCCATCATGCAAAATGTTTAGGAAATGCCTTGAAGAGGACCTGTTCTTACACCAGTTTGTATCGGAACCTACCAGGCATGGCTCATTCTTGGACCTTGTATTCTGGGATTTAAGTGACTTGGTTCAAGACTTGACTGTAGGCGAAACTCTGGGAAGAAGTGACCATAACATAGTTAGATTCAAGGCACATGTAGGGGAAATTATCAAGGATAATTTGGTAAAGGTTCCAAATTTCAACAGAGCATACTTTGACTGCATGAGAGCGGCTTTGAGTGCCATCAGATGGGAAGAAGAATTCTCCAATTTAAATGCCTGTGAAATGTGGGAAAAGTTACTTACTGGCCTATAGTTTTCAACTTTCCTTCATTCTCCTTTCTTGAAAATAGGAACTACATTTGCCCTTTTCCAATCAGTTGGAATTTAATTTTGTGAAACTGATCTACAAAATATTATACTAAGTGGAAATGCCAGTTCCTTTTCAGTTTCCCGCAACACTAGCATAAATATCATCAGGTCCTGCAGCCTTGTTTGGCTTTATTTTCCTGATACGATTGTAAACAACATCACTATCAATGAAATCAACATCATTTGTCAGATCCCATGTCACTTAACTATGGTGAACGGTCGGCAGATTGGTCATATCTCCCAATGTAAATACTGATTTAAACTGCTTGCTCAGCTCCTCAACCATCTCACTATCCCTACCCAATGTAGTCCCGTTTACTTCCAGTGGACCAATTGTGCTAGAAACTATACTCAGCTTGTAGAAACTAAAGAACTTTTTACTGTCCCCAGTACAGTTTCTAGCTAAATCCAGTTCTTTTACTCGCTTTGCTGCTCTGGTTTTTTGCTTCACAGTGTCTCTAGCTTTTCGATATGCCTTGAGATTAACAACATTTGAGGCTTCTTTAAAGACTCTAAATGCAGTTTTCTTAGCCTTAATTGCTTTTATCACGTCTGGTGTAAGCCATGCTGGCTTTCCTACCCTTCTCTTGCGTCTTTGCTTTTGGGGGACATGTCTAATCTGAATTCCCTTCAAGTAAGATTTGAACTTTTCCCACATTTCACAGGCATTTAAACTGGAGAATTCTTCTTCCCATCTGATGGCACTTAAAGCCGCTCTCATGCAGTCAAAGTCTGCTCTGTTGAAATTTGGAACCTTTACCAAATTATCCTTGATAATTTCCACTACATGTACCTTGAATCTAACTATGTTATGGTCACTTCTACCCAGAGTTTCGCCTACCGTCAAGTCTTGAACCAAGCCACTTAAATCAGAGAATACAAGGTCCAAGAATGAGCCATGCCTGGTAGGTTCCGATACAAACTGGTGTAAGAACAGGTCATCTTCAAGGCATTTCCTAAACATTTTGCATGATGGGGTGCCAACACCAGCATTTTCATAACCTTTTAGATTAAAGTCACCAAGAATAAGGCACTTCCTCTTAAAGTTTCTACTGATTTCCTCACAAATCGCCTTGTCAAGCTCCAGTTGCTGAGAATGTGGCAGGGTTCCTGATCGGTAGAAAGCTCCTATCCTAAGACTATTGCTGTTGCCTTTTCCCACAGTGACATCAAGCCAAATGGACTCCACAGACACATTTTTATCCCCACCTGCTAATTTTTGAGAACTGAATAAGCTATTCATATACAGCATTACACCACCCCCTTTCATTGCTGGACCCCTATTGCAGGAAAACATATTGTATCCCTGGATCTCATAGTCGTGCAAGTTATCTCCAAAATACCCTTCACTGACCCATGCCTCCGTAATGCAAGAGCATGAAACATCATACACTTAGCAAATGCTCCATAACCACCTTTGGCTTTTTCATACTAAGGAGTTCTTTTATCACTAGATGAACTATCACTCTGTCCCCTTGAACTGCTGCTGTCCCTATTTGCAGACTTTGTGGTTCTATTGCCTTGGCTGACACTATTAGAATATTCCTGAGTTGGCAATGCAATTTCATCCCTCCCCACCCCATTTCCTAGTATTCCTGAAGGACATGCTCGTACACTTTGCCAAACACATGGACCCCCTTCTTGGAGAAGTGCAGGCCATCCCTCTGATAGAGGTCCCACGATGCATAAAACCTGCTCCACTCGTCTACAAATATAAAACCTAGCCCATGGCCGAGCTTACCTACCCTGGCTTTAGCTGCCAGTGCCCTAGAGCTCCACTCGGGGGAGGCTCTAGCCCTAGGCAAAATTGCTGTTACAATGACTATTGGTACCCTTCAGGGTGGCCAGAAGGGCCCTGTACTCCCGCAGAAGCTCCTCACTCCTAGCAGGACCTATGTTATGTACCCCTACATGCACTATGACTGTACTATGACGTTGCTATAATACCTAGACCGTGCTGCTACCCAGCGACAGCTATCTGAAATTATGCTTGTATAAAATCACGTAGTTCTTGAATCTGTGGAGGTTATGACCGCTTCGAAGTTGTGGAGGTTATGACCTGTGGAGCTTATGACCGTTTCGTACTCGTGGAGGTTGTGACCTGTGAGGATTACGACCTGTGGATGTCATGACCTGTGGAGGTTATGACCTGTGGAGGTTACGACCGCTGCGATTTGTTGAACTTGTGGAGGTTGGGAGCTGTGGAGGTTACGACCTGTGGAGGTTATGATACGTCTCCATCGCTATTTATGAACGTCTAGTTTCATGTCGTACGTGTTGGACCCGATTAACTATCACCATAGAGCAATGTTTACGTATGCTTAACGTTGCCCTCTTGTAGCAGGACAAACATAAAACAGCGGACGATGGTTTTGTGGTGGCAAATATGGACATGCAATTTTCTTCCCCATGCTATCATGTTTTATGAGGACACATTCTCTCAGGCCGGGGAATGCGTCCCTCTGAAAAGGTCGCAGTGTACCCGCTCGAATTTTCACCTTGAGGCGCCTCTATTAAATAAAAGGCATCCCTTGGAAGGAAAGGAGCACCTTGGGGAAGAGCCGAGTACAACCCTCCCTATCGAATTTTGCAGCCACTTCAGACGCTTTCACTGTGACGCCGATCCAAAGAAATGACTCCACTCCAGACCCGGGAGGATGGGGTCCAACGATTTTTTGGACTCTGATCCGATTTTCGTAGGCCGCGGTGCCCAGGAAGGTTTGTTTAAGCACCATCGCCGTTGTGGTGTCTGACAATATTTTTTAGAGCAACACCCAGCGGTTTTGTTTTGAGATGAATGTCTCACTCAATCTAACTACAAGATGGTCAGATAATCCAATGGCACAGTCCAGCTGACAGCTTGCGAGGTTGCCATGCAACCACATTAAATAGCCGTCAAAAATATGAGTATGGAGACCGAGTCTAGTTGATACACGGGATGGCTGACACAGCAGCATTTTCTCCAAAAGCATGAAGCCGGTTGTCATGGCTACTGTTGCACATGTTGCTACTGGCACCCTCTTCTTGGGGAAAAATCAAGCCCAAGTAGTTTCGACCCGCGACTATAGAATGGTAACGATGTGACACATTTTTGGACAAAAAGTAAAATATCAATGCCTTTGCTTTACCCTTAATGTCTAAGCTTCGCCCACTTGCTAACATTTTTAGTGTCAGCTCATTGCCATGTTCTCCCAACTTTGCGACTGTGAAGTGTATTTAAATTCGTGTTTAACATGCAGCCTGTTTCAACGTTTTATGGATTGGAAATGCAACAAAATGACCATACAATTGCCTACTTTTAGTAAGGTGTCTGCTAAAACTGTATCAAGATATCTACGGAATGAACGGTTTGAGCATTCCATAAATGGCATAAACCATTAGCTATGGTCAGTCAAGACTCACACCAGTATTATTACTCTAAGCGTGAATTATGGGCCTTTCAAAAGGCGCAAACTATTACCACCTATATTCATAACATCGTTTACTTAACCTACATTCTGTCAACTTACTCCATCACCAGCAGCAATTTTACCCTATTGCGGAGTAAGTCGATGAACCGATAGTTGTGCGATGATTTCCTCTCCGGTGGAAAGCCCAGAGGACGCCACGAAAACAAAATATCGTGATGATACCAGGTTTAGGCTCAGCGTAGATATAGCTATCTCCTCGCTACCACTCCTAAGTGATGAGTTATATTGAGTTTCGTCAAAATTGTATCAACTAGACCCGGTTTACCCTATCCAATGATTGCAGCAATGATGCCCTTAAGGTTTGCTTCACCTCAGGGGCAACCATTGTTATGAAGACTGTAGCGAGGCAGAGGAACACGAGCTTATCACACAAAGTCACCAGATAAGCACAGTAAATGTTATGCCAAAGTACGCCCACACACCCAAAAAAGTAACCAAACTTCGGCCGCTTTGTTGTAAACATCGGGTATGTTTGAAACATATTTACCAACTGTAAAAATCAAGCATGTATTTGGAAGTTGATGGACCCCTGCCATCCCAACTTTCAACTTGTAGAGGGAGTTTCCCATACTGGCATCACAGTATCTACAATGATGGTGTCTTTCACCTCATTAAACTTAAAAATACAATAAGTACTACTGATATCATATTACATCCTAAGCGATCACCACAGCTTGAATCGTTAATTCTTGCTATATTTGTGGTTAATAAGATGGAGTTCAATGTTTAAATATACTTAATTTTTCTAGTTTTTCTGAGTATGGGAGTACCATTAAAATTGTCATGCCCCAACAACTTCGAATTACGCCCACAATACCAACTGACTTGTGCGTTGCGATGCCTGTTGCCGACGGTAGCACGAAATAATGTGATCTCGCACCAGTCCCAGCATCACTTGAACTTCAGCTTCCCTCGAAGCATTTTCCTTGTCCACAGGGAAGTAGATTGAAATACTTTTGTTTTGTCTAACGCAACACGAATATGAGTCGCGTTTTTGTTTTCACCGTAAATTTAAACTAAATCCGTTCCCATTGCTAAAATCCTTATGGGGGGGGGCAGGATTTTAGCCCGCGCTAAATTCGAAGTTACTAACGTATGAGAAACCTTTTCATGGGACGACAAATGCGACGCTGCGCTGTCGAAGGTAGAAATTCGAATTACCACGGCCCCTGCAAACTGAGTAACTGATTTGATTAATTTGCTTATATGCTTTCCTAGCTGCATGCTGAATGCATTCAGTATGATTTCAGTGGGAAAAATCCATACATTTGACATATCGTTCAACACCTTGCATTATACACGTGTGCATCGACCTTACACCAGACAACCACGTCGGCCATTAAATAAGCCAGACCATCCGCTGGTGTCAGTTCCCATCAGCCCCATCCCAAGCCTGCGTGGGAAGACCACGCCTCAACTACCCCTCCCCTCCCTGACGACCGCACGATATAGTTCATCACCATCGCCGTATCCAGTAACATGTGCACGTTGCCAATGGCGTCTTCAGCTTGATCTCCAAGGGCACCTCCACATGACAGTGACAGGGAAAAGATGATGCATCAACAGCGCAACAGGATACAGATCTGAAGATACTGTACACGTTTACAAAATTTATATTTATACACTTGTGCACTTTTTAATTTCAAAGCAATCATCAACTTGATGAATTTGATCATATCATGTCAAGCTTGCAATAACTTGAGGCTGGGATTGTATGAGATTTCAATAGCATGCGTATTCCACAACAATCAATCTGTACCATATGTTATGAAAGATGATTGGCCATAACAAAACCTCGGCAATGCTGCTCCCCGGTCCCTTGATCAACAGGAAGACCTTAGCAATGTGGACCTTAACATCACAAAAGTTTCATATAAAATCAACTCAAGGCAAATGTTCATTGTAAAATCACAGCTTGAACGAAAAAATATTGCAATGACCTTTGGTTAACATGCAATGCAATTAGTTAATGATTATTCTTCCAGAATATGTGATCATTATGAGTTGATGCTTTTGGCAAGTTAATACTACATGAGGCAACTAGTTTGCTGAATTGCTTATAATTAATTAATTCTGATTTTTTTTTGGGTTTTGAACACTGAACATGTGTTAATCTACCATCGTGTTGACATATGAGATAGCATGCTGCCTGGTGATGCTATTGTCATTAAATTGTACCTTGCTGCCTGGGGAGGGAGGGGTGTCGCGGACAACTGATTTTCCTGAAGTTTACTGCTTCAGGGAAATTTGATAACTTCCCACACATGGTCCTGGCAAGTGTTCTTTTCACCTGCAATAGAATCCTTGCTCCTCTATCATCTTATCTAGGCATAAAACTATCTAGATTTGTTTGTCTAACTATGCTTCTTAATGGTGTGAGCTTTACCTCTTATGTCCTTTTTACATTTTACTTTCCGATCATTCATTGTCCCTTTTTGCGTTCCAGTTCAATGTTCACGCACAATTATTATTCCAAGTTTTCAATTTCCAGAACCAATCACCATTCCAGTTGGCTCTTTCCCTGAGTAATACGTGGGCTCAAACTTGAAGGAGCTAGGGAATGATTTGAGTGATAAATGCCCTCCTCATGAACATATACTGTCACAGTGTATATATTATTCCTTACCTCAACTACTTAAATTGAATGCTGGGTTCTCAGTACTTCATATCAACGCAAGGTCCCTCAAGAATAAACTTGATTATGTTATTAATCTTCTAGCAAATTTTGAAGACGATTGGCCAGTTATTTGTTTGTCAGAGACATGGTTGAAGAAAGATGTAGAACAATACTAGTCTAAAAAAATTATAATCTCTGTGCATCTAGTAGAAAAGAAGGTGAATATGGAGGTAAAGCAATATATGTAAGTAATAGATATGATGCTAGGGAAAGAAGAGACCTGGAGGGTGACCATTTCGAGACAAGTTTTCTGGAAATCAAAATGAAATAGGCTGTACCAGTAAACAGATTCCTAGTAGGGGAAATATATCAACTTCGAAGCCTGAGCCACACTTTATTTATAGACTACTTGGAAAAAATGCATGATTCATTGGAAAACACTTAATGTACATGTGTACAATGTACATGAGTTAGGCAGGGAACTTCAATTACAATCTTTTGAAATATCACTCTGATAAACCTACACTTAGTTTTATGAATATGTTAAATTCCTATGGATTTGTTTCCAACCATCTCGTAAGCGACCAGGATTTGTAATAATTCTGATGCCCTTTTGGATAATATATTTATAAATGATGTTAATGTTTCGAACAATTCAGGAATTCTACTTCATGATTTATCAGATCAACGTCCAGTTTGTCTTAATCTGTCATTAATCCAAAGCACAATTATAACAAGACACTCAGTGACAGTCTTTGATAAAAATAAAATCAGTGAATTAAATGATCACCTCATTAGAACCTTCGAAACCTTCCAAGATGAGACTGATGCTAATCAAGCATGCAACAAACTTAGTAAGGCATATGAAACAGGTATTAAGAAATTATCTAAAACTTTTACACCCAGTAGAAGAAAGAATCCAATTAAACCATGAGTAACCCCTGCACTTCTGTATTCAATAGATGCAAAAACTAAACTATGTGAAAATATATTAGGGATATAATTTTACGGAATGAAAATAAATACAAAATGTACAGGAACATGCTTTGCAATGTGCTTAGGGATGCGAAACGATCATACTACAAGAGGGCATTCAAGGATAGCAAAGGTGATGGCAAAAAAACATGAAAAAAAAACAAAAAAACATCGGCCAGCAAGTCGGCTTCGTTCTTACTAGCAGCCAGTACAAGCTTGTAAGGTAAACAACGCCATGGAAACGTCTGTGGGTATGAATACGTATGAAGTATGGCTACATCTGGCAACCTTAATAGAAGCAAATCCTTTCTAACCTTCACATTCATGTAACTTGCCATGAAAATATGAATGTGTGAAGAATAATTAAGGGGAAAAACTCAACCCAATGACTAACAATCTGAATTGTGCAAAAGCATCGATCGGTGAACTCACAATAACCCCCAGCAACTTTTGGCAATTTCAAAATGTTCGTTTACAGGATAATTTGTTGAGTGGAGGGGCATGGTTCTCGTAGCGCCACTGGATACTGCCCTGTTTGCTGTTGCATTTTTAGAATTACCACGTATCAAACTTCAATTGCCATTTTGGTTATCAGCTGTCCCTTGTTCCTCGCATAATAGTAGGAGCCATTACTGTTAGTGGTGTGTATGTGTGTGTGTGTGAGAGTGAGTTTTGCCAGCCTGCCACCGTGTGGTGATATCGGCTGGTAGTGGGGTGTGTGTGAGTGAGTTTTGCCAGCCTGCCACCGTGTGGTGATATCGGCTGGTAGTGGGGTGTGTGTGAGAGTGAGTTTTGCCAGCCTGCCACCGTGTGGTGATATCGGCTGGTAGTGTGGTGGTCGCTGTTATGTCGAGTTTGCTGTTTCCCCATCAACTGCGAATAATTTAAACTTCTGCCTGATGGCGTAGCGCATGTAGGAGGCAAGGTACTCCAATACAACTCCACCTCTACGAACTTCCAAGGCGTTCGCACATTCATCCCCACGTGTATGCTAAATCACCCGCAGACAGCAGAATACCTCCCTGTGCGCATGCGCGGTTCACAGTCAGACGGCGACGTGACGGCGATCTCGGGCGGGGTCAAAGGTGAACCTTGAGGACTTTTCCCGCCATGCCCTCCGGCGTAGCCGAGTGGCAGACGCCGACGGCAGGTGGCAGCAGCCAAGACGAGGATCGCACACGGTGCGTTTTGGCGGGAGGTTCCGGTCGTGCTCCGGTGGGGATCTGAGAGGTTGCCTATATATCAGGATTGCATTGTTAGGTCTGGGTCATAACTGAGTGCTGGAGTCCCAGTGAAGTGATAATGAAGCATCCTTGCGGTGGAGGTGTGCTATTGCCGGTTGGGCTTTCTGCTAGCCTTCGGCTTTGGTCGAGGAAGTGCTCCCTCCGGTGGCTCGCTGTCGCCCGAACTGCAGGATCTCCGCCGGTGATGTACCGCCTTTTTCTCAGTTACTCTGTCGTACTGTATCTGCTTCGTTTTACGTTCATTTTACTGTTCAGCTTATCAGCGTGACATTTCTGTTCTGATCAAGTTCGGCGGTTGGCATATGGTGTGAGGGTTAGCCTGCCAACGTATCCACACCCTGTGGATGTGTTGGTATTCTTCTCCTTCTTTTCTACGCGAGAAGGGTGTACAAAATCCAGTAAATAACAGTAAAATGGAGTTTGTTTTGGCCCATTGTTTTTCTTGTTGAGAGATATCAGACGTTAAGCCGAAGATACCTTTACTAGAAGGCAGATCGAACTTTTCCTTCAAGCCCGCAGCACGGTATTCGAAGGTTTTTGAAATATGGTAATAATCTGGTTGCAGAACATTTTTCGCGAATCATGCGCAATGGTTACTTCTATTTTAAGCAAGTAAATGTCCTCCGCTAATCAGGTGAGTTTTCTCTTGTTCTATTCTTTCCTGTGAACATTGGTTCTGGCGTTTTCTTTGTCGTGCATGGGCAATGATGGACTTATTCCTTGGGATCCTGCATATGGAGAGGGGTATTTTGTGGTCATTCAGTAGGGAGGGTATCTACAAATATTATCCATCATAACTCGGTTCGCATCCATTCCTGTGAATTTTGAGTATATTTACTTGATCACACCAGCTCATTGTCAAATATAACCATCTTAAGAAATCCACCCTCAGACGAGGAAAATAAATCGTTTTCGGGAGAGGATAATGATTCCAAAAATCCAGGAGCAGCCTATTGTTCAAACATGTTCCTTCCTACATTGACATACATCAGTTGTTGAAAACAGCCTTTTCTAGGCAAGTTAGACCCAGAGCCAAGCACAGCACTGCATTCTTGCTTAATAAATTGTAAATGGATTATTAGTGCTTAAACATTGATGTACAATACCGTTGTTATACCAAAATACCTTCCTGAAACACTTCATGAGTTGCAGTCTGATTACCAAGAGTATGAATTCAACATCCAGATATCATGCTGGGATGTAACACATCTCTGTTTCAGGTGTCATGCCTTACTGTGCAGTATCTCTGCATAGAAGCAGAACTAGGGCAGGCAAATTAAATTACGAAGAAATCTGGTTCCACCATATTTATTAGGGTACTGCAAAACATGTTAGCACACAATAAAACATGTTTTTGAAATGCTGGATGTTGGGGAACCAAGGGTATGCTCCGAGCATTTCCGAGAAATTCATAAAAGAAACCTAAAAAAGAATTCCCTAAACCTATCTCTTTGCAGAGAAGCATATGTCTCCTACAATCAGATGTTCCTAGCATACTATTCCCACAAGCTGAAGCCCTTGGCAATCATGAAATTTCATGATATTGCTTTTTATGCCATTTATGGGATCACTTTGTTTTGTTTTGCCTGTTTTGTTTGTATGTTTGCCATGTTTTTTCCTGTACGAAAGAAAAAGATGGAATGGCCTGGTTAGGTTAATGTTCTTTTCTTTCAAGTTTTTGATGTTTTCTCTTAGAAAAAAGATTAGGCTGGCTAATTTTAGGTCAGGTTAGCTCGCAATTTCTAAAGCTTGAAAGTTATTTCTTAGGTATGACTTGTTTAAAAACTGTCTTTGGTATTATTTTGCTTTTCAACCACGATTGAGCTTGTGCAGTGTAAATCCATGGGTAAATTATATTTGTTATGTTAATAAGTATGCATTCAAGCATCTTTATCAAAACCTTGTTTGTGACCAAAAATACCAAATTGTATGCTTGTTGGTATCAACATGCTTTCTGATTGCAAATAAATAACAATCATGATCAAACCCTCATGTCAACCATTTGCCACTAAGTTATAGTTGCAATAAGTTGAGGTCAGAGTTCAGAAAACTGGATTATTTGGGTCAGATTTGCTGACTGAAATGGTGGACCTATTAGGCACATTTTTACAGATACCTAACATTTGTCTAATAAATACAGACAAAACGGCGTATTTATTTTCCTAATTGGCATATCAGTTAGGTCCAATTACATCTTAACAAGTGTCATCCTATTGATGAAGACAATGCGGCTGGATATCAAAATTCGATATTTGTTTACATTTTCTCTGTTCTATCTACAAAAATTGTCTGGAATACGAGTATATGCACAATTTCTGCAAATAGCACACTTGTCATATGAACACATGTATATCTTTATTCATGTAACACATTTTTTTGTGTGGAATGTTTGGCATTATATCGTTTCTTTTAAAGATAGTTTGAACATAATGGCCGGAAGTCCTGACTTGTGCTATTTAAGTATGTCTCACACTTGTATGCAGAGGAGGTTGTCATGAGATAACAAGTGAGTAATGCCTATTGATTGATTCTTTCTATTGACAATGATGGGATTTGTGTAAAATTGTAAAAATGAATCAGGAGTTCATGGACCATTTCTGAGCACAATGTTGTTTTCCTGGTGTTTTCTCATGTCATTTCACTTAATTTGACAACCATTTCTTTGGGAAATAAAAACTTCCAAATATTTAAGCACTTCAGGTTACCAGAGTTCTATCTGAGAAAGCAGACCAAGTAAAGAATATCAACACCGTTGAAGTACATTTTTGTTAAATAAGAATATAAATTTGGCAATGCAGGTGCGTGCTATCCCACCAAAACAGTAGATGGGAAAGTTTTGGGTGTGGTGGTATATGATGAAAAATAGCATTCAAATTTTAATCAGTGAAAAGTGAGGTAACTTAACCCGCGCCGTCTCCGATCAGATCCTCACACCCCATCTTGGGGGGGGGGGGGTGAAGTAACCCCCTCTAAATCCAAAATAAACATCGCTCGAACACGAAAGAGGTGTTACCGGAAAGCGCTCGTCGAGTAGGGTCCGCCAAAATAACTCCCCAAAAGTGGCGTCATCAGGGAGGCTAGATTTTCATTTTGATTGCATTATATCTTTGGTTTGAAAAATTTTTTGGGGGGGGAAAAAAAAAAAAAGAAAGAGAAAAGAAAAATTTTTAAAAAAAAATATTTTTTTAAAAATTTAAATTTTATTTTTTTATTTTTTTTTTTTTTTTTTATTATAGGGGAGAGAAAAAAAAAAAAAAAATTTAAAAAAAAAAAAAAAAAAAAAAAAAAAAATATTAAAATAATTATATTTTTTATTTAAAAAAAAAAAAAAAAAATTTAATTTTTATATAAAAAAAAAAAAAAAAAAATTTTTTTTTTTAAAAAAAAAAAAAAAAAAAAAAAAAAAAAAAAAAATAAAAAAAAATAAAAAAAAAAAGAGGGGGGGGGGGGGGGGGGGGGGGGGGGGGGGGGGGGGGGGGGGGGGGGCGAAATCCGGTCACCCCTCCAGTTTTTCGAAAATGACTCCACATTTTACCGGCCGATATAAGCCTTTATTTTTGTACCTGCTTGGAAATGGCCCCGCGTCGTTTAAAGTAAGAAGAACGAAAATCGAACGAAATTTTTTAGAGCTAAGGGTCGTTAAAGTACACAAATTATTAGCGCCGGACCACAAATATCGACGGTGATACGCTTCCCGTATATTGGCAAAAAAGGAAGTGTTATTGGCAATACTAGCGACTTGTTTGATGTATATTATTATCCTACATTGTTTCGAAGTCATGTCCGGTCACCGAGGTCAAGTCAGGTCAAGCTCATGACAGGTTAACACACGCCATGGAGGGGAGGGCGAAATCCGTCCATTCCTCCGGTTTTCCTTACATAACTCCATATTGTACCCGCCGACGTACGCCATTTTTATGCGTTCCTGCTTAGAAATGACCGACGCATTGTTTGAAGCAATCAAAATGAACATAGGCCGAACATTTTTCAAGTTAGGAGCCGTTAAAGCAAGAAAATTTGCAGCTCCAGACCACAAATATCGACGCTAATGCGCTTCCTGTATATTGGAAAAAGGGAAATGTTCTTGAAAACACTAGCAACTTATTTGATGCATATTATGCTATGTAATTCAAAAGTCATGTTAGGTCGCCGAGGTCAAGTTAGGTCAAGTTCATGACAGGCTAATCGAAATAAGCTTGGTCAACTCGAATGTTGTCATCAATGCAAATGTCTGTCAAGTGATTGCTGTCACTGCATGTTACTCCCGACATATCCATAAATCTACTGTTGTGTCATTGTGTGCCTAAGCGTTTCCATACTTTATTCATGTATTTCACTCCTTTCTTTGCGAAGCCGATTGTGCCGAACCGCCCAACAGAGCAGCCGGGTGGGCAGCCCGGTTCCGGTAACTGGAACAGGTAATGACCTGCTAAAATGCTCCTATATAGGTGACCTGAGGTCAAATGGCGGATCTGGCATCTGTATTGCAGCAGACGTAATGTCCAAAACATCACTGATGCCAATTTTGGAGCAAATAATCACAATCACAGCTATCCATAACAATGACAAGCCAACCGACGCAAAACCGGAAAATTTTGCAATTTTGACCTCATTTGACCTTGAGCGTATTAACCTAGGTCATGAAATTTGCACACAATAGAGTTCACTATCGTGCATATCCACCCTGCGAATTTCGTTGCTCTAGTCTGAGCCGAAATCTTAGGGGAGGTATCCACCCCCTGCAGTGCGGGTAATTTTGAAAGGCCCTCCAGGGCACGTGTTAAAGCGTGACGGCTGGTTGAACGTTTTTGGGGTGACCTCACTTGACCTCGACTGCCTCGTTGACCCTAGATGGCCTGACTTCAAACTTTTGAAACAGCATGCCAAATTGACGTGGGAAAAGGTATGCCAAATTTGGGCTCGCTGCCGCGCGCCGTTCGTCCGCCATCTGCGAAAAACCTGAGGGGGAGGAGGTGAAGACGGGACGGGTTAATCTAACCTAACTTACTGATGGGGATGGCCTAAGACCGACCGACGTTAAATCACATCAAACACACTGCTATGGGATTGCTTAATGCCTGCGGATGTTTGATAACCTAAATATGATTTTAAATTGTGATTTCCAAAAGAAATGGTACAGGAAGACGGCAGCCTTCCACAGCCGCGGCTGCCAGCGACTGACGTGCAGACAGCGGGTGAGGCGTGCACGGCCCAATTTGCAGACCGCCGACAAGTCATTTCCATAGTGGCCAGCCAGATCAGGTCGCGAGTGGTGCCGTTGGTGCATTCGCTCCCGAAGCCGTCCCCGTCGGCTCCTGCGACGTCATTTGCGCGGGTGGTATCTCAGCTGAGACCACCATCAGTGGTATCCATATCAGATGGCGTGTGTAATAAATGACCGGCGCATTGTTTGAAGTAAGATAAATTAAAATCGACGGAATATTTTTCAAGTTAAGGGTCGCTAAAGTAAAAAAAATTCCCAGCGCAAGATCACAAATATCGTCGCTAATGCACTTCCGGTATACTAGCAAAAAGGAAGTGTTCGTGGCAAAACTAGCGACTTGTTTGATGTACATTGTCATGCTACATTGTTCCAGAGTCATGTCAAGTCACCGAGGTCAAGTCAGGTCAAGTTCATAACAGGTTAACACACGCTCTAGAGGGGGTATGGCGAAATCCTCCAATCCTTCCGATTTTTCGTACATAACTCCATATTATACCGGCCGATATACGCCAAGTTTATCGCGTACCAGCTTAGAAATGACCGGCGCATTGTTTAAAGCAAGAAAAGTGGGAATCTGCCGAGAAGTTGTCAAGTCAGGGGCCGTTAAAGTAAAAACAATTCACAGCGCCAGACCACCAAAATCGGTGCTGATGCGCTTCCCGTATATTGGCAATAGGGAAGTGTTCTTGCCAACACTAGCGACTTGTTTGATGCATATTGTTATGCTATATAATTTAAAAGTCATGTTAGGTCGCCAAGGTCAAGTCAGGTCAAGTTCATGACAGGCTAATGGAGGCAAACTTGGTCAACTGGAATGTGTCATAAATGCAAATGACTGTCATGCGATTGATGTCACTTTACATGTTACTCCCTATACATCCCGAAATCTACTGTTTGTCATTGTGTGCCTAAGCATTTCCATCCTTTATTCATGTATTTCACTCCTTTATTTGCGAAGCCGATTGTGCCGAGCCGCCCAACGGAGCAGTCGGGATGGGAGCCCGGTTCCGGTAACTGGAGCAGGTAATGACCTTATAAAGTGCTATATAGGTGGCCTGAGGTCAAATGGCGGATCTGACATCTGTTTTGCATCATTAGTAATGTCCAAATCATCATTAATGCCAATTTTTGAGCATTTAAACACAACCACAGTGATCCATGGCAAGGACAAGCCAAGCCACGCAAAACCAGAACATTTTGCTATTTTTAACTCATTTGACCGTTGAAGATATTGACCTAAGGTCATGCACTTTGCACACAATAGAGTTCACTATGGTGCCCATCCACCCTGTGAATTTTGGTGCTCTAGCCTTCATAGGAGCTGAGATCTTACGGAGGGGGGGGGGGGCGAATCCGCCCCCCTCTCCAGGGCGCGTTATTTTCAGAGGCCCTCCAGGGCGCGTGTTAAGGCAGAGCTTTCCAAGCTCAAGGCAAGATAAAGCAACAAGGCGTCACTCCGTAGCAGGGACGTCATATGCCCAGGTGGTCGCAGGCCACCAGGTAGCTGAGGCTTCCCCTGCTGTGGAGGTGGCTGGGATCTCTCGAGAGGGGAGTGTTAACAGTTTACAGAGGGGGGATAGTTCTGGTAGGTCACATGAGGGGAAGTGGCATGAGGTCAGGGGGTGGAGCATTTGGAGACGCGAGCCTAAAGAAAGGGTCAGTGAATGGCAGGTGTCAGGTGGTAGGAGCGGGAGGAAGTCTAGCCGAACGGCCCAGCGGGCAGGAATATTGACATCAAATATGTTCCAGGCATTGGATGACTGCCCCCAGGATAGTAGTAGTAAGGAGTCAGTGCTGGTCCTAGGAGACTCGTGTGCGACATTTAGAGCGGGTATTTTGTAAAGGTAGGAGGGACAGGAGGTGCAACACCAGGCCTGGTGCCAAGGAGAAGGACCTGTGGTGGCACAGGTCACCAGTGATCACCAGTTCAGCACAGTCATAGTGCATGTAGGGGTAAATAACATAGGTACTTCTAGGAGTGAGGAGCTTCTGCGGGAGTACCCTGAAGGGTACCAATCCCTTCTGGCCACCCTGAAGGGTACCAATAGAGTCATTGTGACAGCAATTTTGCCTAGGGCTAAAGCCTCCCCTGAGTGAAGCTATAGGGCACTGGCAGCTAACGCCAGGGTAGGAAAGCTCTGCCATGAGCCAGGTTTTACATTTGTAGACGAGTGGAGCAGGTTTTATGCATCGTAGGACCTCTATCAGAGGGGTGGCCTGCACTTCTCTGAGAAGGGGGTCCATATGTTAGGCAAAGTGTACGAGCATGTCCTTCAGGGAAACTAGGAAATGGGGTGGGGAGGGATGAAATTGCATTGCCAACTCAGAAATATTCCAATAGTGTTCGCCAAGGCAATAGAACATCAAAGTCTGCAACTAGGAACAGCAGCAGTTCAGGGGGACAGTGATAGTTCATCTAGTGATAAAATAACTCCTCAGTATGAAAAAGCCAAAGGTGGTTATGGAGCATTTGTTAAGTGTATGATGTTTAATGCTCCAGTATCCGTTCCAAATTTGATGAGTTCAAGTGTTATGTTGCTGAGGAGGAACCAGATTTTGTTTGCATTACGGAGGCATGGGTCAGTGAAGGGTATTTTGGAGTTAACTTACAGGACTATGAGATCCAGGGATACAATATGTTTTCATGCAATATGGGTCCAGCAATGAAAGGGGGTGGTGTGTTGCTCTATATAAATAGCTTATTCAGTTCTCAAAAAGTAGCAGGTGTGGAAAAATGTGTCTGTGGAGTCCATTTGGCTTGATGTCACTGTGGGAAAAGGCAACAGCAATACTCTTAGGATAGGAGCTTTCTACCGATCAGGAACCCTGCCACATTCTCAGCAGCTGGAGATGGACAAGGTGATTTGTGAGGAAATCAGTAGAAACTTTAAGAGGAAGTGCCTTATTCTTGGTGACTTTAATCTAAAAGGTTATGAAAATGCTGGTGTTGGCTCCCCATCATGCAAAATGTTTAGGAAATGCCTCGAAGAGGACCTGTTCTTACACTAGTTTGTATCGGAATCTACCAGGCATGGTTCATTCTTGGACCTTGTATTCTCGGATTTAAGTGACTTGGTTCAAGACTTGACTGTAGGCGAAACTCTGGGAAGAAGTGAACATAACATAGTTAGATTCCAGGCACATGTAGTGGAAATTATCAAGGATAATTTGGTAAAGGTTCCAAATTTCAACAGAGCAGACTGACTCCATGAGAGCGGCTTTAAGTGCCATCAGATGGCAAGAAGAATTCTCCAATTTAAATGCCTGTGAAATGTGGGAAAAGTTCAAATCTTATTTGAAGGAAATTCAGATTAGACATGTCCCCCAAAAGCAAAGACGCACAAGAAGGGTAGTAAAGCCAACATGGCTTACACCAGACTTGATAAAATCAATTAAGGCGAAGAAAACGGCATTCAGAGTCTTTAAAGAAGCCTCAAATGTCGTTAATCTAAAGGCGTATCGAAAAGCTAAAGACACTGAAGCAAAAAACCAGAGCAGCAAAGCGAGCAAAAGAACTGGATTTAGCTAGAAACTGCAATGGGGACAGTAAAAAGTGCTTTAGTTTCTACAAGCTGAGTACAGTTTCTAGCACAATTGGTCCACTGGAAGTAAACGGGACTACATTGGGTGAGGATAGTGAGATGGTTGAGGAGCTGAGCAAGCAGTTTAAATCAGTGTTTACATTGGAAGATATGACCAATCTGCCGACAGTACACCATAGTTCAGTGACATGGGATCTGACAAATGATGTTGATTTCATTGATAGTGATGTTGTTTACAATCATATCAGGAAAATGAAGCCAAACAAGGCAGCAGGACCTGATGATGTTTATGCTAGGGTGTTGCGAGAAACTGAAGAGAAACTGGCATTTCCACTTAGTATAATATTTTGTAGATCAGTTTCACAAAATGAAATTCCAACCGATTGGAAAAGGGCAAATGTAGTTCCTATTTTCAAGAAAGGAGAAAGAGGGAAAGTTGAAAACTATAGGCCAGTAAGTCTCACACCTGCAAGGTACTCAATTGAGTACAAGGTACTCAATTGCAAGGTACTTGAATCAATTATCAAGGATAGAATAGTTAGTTATCTGGAAGTTAGCAGATTGATTCACGATACTCAACATGGGTTTAGAAAAGGACGATCGTGTCTCACACACCTCTTGGACTTTTTGAACTTCGCCACACAACAATTTGATCAGGGAAATCAGGTTGATGTAGCATATCTTGACTTTAGTAAGGCCTTTGACAAAGTACCCCATAAACGGTTAATGATACAGCTTCAGTCCCATGGTATTGCAGGTAGCATCTTAAAATGGATAGAGTTGTGGCTTTCAGATAGATAGCAAAGAGTGATGCCAAATGGCACAAAGTCATCGTGGCAAAATGTTCTTAGTGGAGTCCCCCAGGGGTCAGTACTGGGGCCACTACTGTTCATTATATTTGTAAATAACATTGAAAGTGGCCTAAGCAGTAAAGTTTTGAAGTTCGCGGATGATTTGAAGGTCTTTATGGCAATAACAGGTCAAGATGAGCATATCTCGCTGCAAAAAGACTTAGACGAACTTGTGAAGTGGTCAGAAGAATGGCAAATGAAATTTAACTTTGATAAGTGCAAAATCATGCATGTAGGTAAGCAGCATATGAAGGCTCCATACTTGATGGGTGGCCAAGTGCTATCAGTGACTCAACAGGAGAAGGATTTAGGTGTTATTCTAAACACAAAATTGGGGGCATCAGAACAGACCAAGGAAGCCAGGAAGAAGGCACTGAGAATACTCGGGGCAATAAATAGGAATGTATCATACAGAAGTGAGGAAGTGATCAGGAAGCTTTACTGTGCATACGTCAGGCCACATTTGGAATACTGCATCCAAGCTTGGTTTCCTAGCTATGAAAAAGATTGTTGGCTTTTAGAGAGAGTATAAAAGAGGGCTACAAAAATGGTTAATGGCATAAGCAACCTGGCATATGAGGAAAGATTGAAGAAATTGAATATGTTTTCACTTAGATATAGAAGGCTGAGAGGAGATCTCATCGAGGTCTTTAAATTTGTCCATGGTCTGGAGAGGGGATACCTTGGGGGAAATGTTTGAATTGAACAGAATGATGCAATTAGGGGTCATGAATTCAAAATTAAAGTTAACCACAGCAGAACAAGGTTAAGGCAAACTTTCTTCACCAACAGGGTAGTAGAACACTGGAACCAGCTTCCAGAAAACATTGTCAGTAGCAGCACATTGAACATCTTTAAAAACAGCATAGACAATCATTATAAGAATAGAGGGCTTGCTGTTCAGTATTACAGGGAGGGCTGATTGACAGATTTGGTGGGCAACTGGTTCAGTGTGCGGAGTGCAACCAAGAAGGGCCCTTGTGGCTCATAGTTGCACTAATCTTTTATGTCTTTATGTCTATTTATTTATTTATATATTCACACAAATAAACAAATATATGTTACGTCGGATCTCTGAGGACCCTCCATCCGAAGGGTGCCTGCAGCAGAATAAGGAGCTCTTGCTCCTGCTATATGGGGCCTCCTGTTGGTGGCGGGTCAAAGGAGTGAAGTTGGAGCATCCCCGTTGAAGGAAGCGTTCCTTCAACCAAAAAAATGCATCCCTCCGCGAAGTCTCGAGTGCACATCATCGAATTTTCCAGCCAGAGGCCCGTTCGGCAGGAACGGCACCCCTCAAGGATACTCAAGGTGGCGCCGATCCAGACACGTGTCCCCTCCCCCGGATGGCAATTCCCGAATCCGCCCCTGCGTCCTGTGGCAGCTATGGGTTTTCCGTGACGGATATGGGACCTAACAGTGGGCCTCCTATTGGGGTCTACGGGTGTGGTTAAATCATTTCAGGCGGTCTTCGGTTATCTTTCGGACACTCTTTCTTACCATTCAGGGGAAAAACTGTGGTGCACTTAGCCCCCTGGCCCAGAACTGCCCTTCCGCTTTCGAATGAGGGTGAAAGCTTGGCGGGGTAAAATGGACTGTAGATAGAGGCTACCAATATCTGGAAACTCCCTTTATTTTAGATGCGCTTGATGGTCAGCCTCCGGGAAACTGCACATTGCTAGGTATGTGCAGCAAAGGAACATTTTGCTGAAGCCGAAGAATTGGTCTTTCAATTGGCATACGTCAAAGTACTCTATACTGCCATCAAACGTGCAAGATAGCATAGAGAAAATTGGTAAAATTACATGTAAACCAATGGTGGAAAAGCCTTCAAGCCCGCTACCAAACCAACTTCGTGGGGGCCCAATTAGGACCACGTGAATAATTGCGGATTGCAAGTACTTCGGTTGTTCCACACGTACATGCACGGTTGATGCATACATTAGATGCCAATGATTATACAACTTGGACTAATCCTCGGCTGAAGGGAGATCATCTCGGGGGAGGATGCGAAGTTGCCGCCTTGGTTCAGAGTTCATATTGTGATCCATGGCACATTATTTAGCACATCTTATTTGGTACATAGTTTGGTCCGCCATATATTACATGTTGCAGCACGTCTTGCGATCCGTGGTGGTGTTTGTAGTATCCAGACAATACGTGCCCGCACAAATTAAGGCCCCCGGCCGCGCCAACCATACACTGTCCGCCTGGCACCTAGCTGTGTATGTGTGTCCGCCACTCAGGAGATTAGCCATAAATAGCAGTAATGGCGACAATTGCTGGAGTGGAATCGCACCAGCACGCACAGATGGAGGCCTTCTTGTCGGGGCGCCTGGTCATTTGTACAGCCGGCAACCGGCCACTTTGGATGGCCAGCTGACCGGTAAATTATTACTGGCTTGCCTGTTCTATGAGGCCAGTCCTAGCTGGATACTTCCGTTCCCAGAGACTGAACGGCATAGATCAGGTTTAGCTGGACACCTACGATCCCAGAAAATGTGGACGACAGGTTAGGTTTAGCTGTACACCTAGGTTCACAGCCCAGTTTGGACGGTACAGGTCAGTTTTAGCTGGACACCTACGCTCCCGGAGTCCTGTGTACGGAGTCCTGTGCCGTCCTGTGGACGGCGTAGTCCTGGGTGAACCGGACACTTACGTTCCCAGAGAGTGTGGACGGTACAGGTCAGGATTAGCTGCACGCCTACGCTCCCAGTGAGTGCGGAGGGCATATGTCAGGCTTAGATGGATTCCTACGTTCCCAGATGAGATTATACCTAGACACCTACGGTCCCAGATGAGTGTGGCCGGCACATGCCAGGGTTAGCTGAATACCCACATTCCCAGATGAGAGTATGCACGGCGCACGTCAGGGTTAGCTGGATATCCATGTTCCTAGATAATAGTGTGGAGGGCGCAAGTCAGGGTTAAACGAGCACCTAGGTTCCCAGGGAGAATGGACGGCATAGGTCAGTATTAGAAGGACATCTACGTCTCGAGATGAGTGTCGTGGTAGCTACAAGTGCGGGTTGGCTTGACACCTACGGTCCCAGATGAGTGTGGAGACTGCATAGGTCAGGATTAGCTGAAAAGAATCAATTTTCAAGGATATAATATTTAGTTATCTGGAAGGTAGCAGACTGATTCAGGATACTCAACATGGGTTTAGAAAAGGACGATCGTGTCTCACAAATCTCTTGGACTTTTTCAACTTCGCCACAGAACAATTTGATCAGGGAAATCAGGTTGATGTAGCATATCTTGACTTTAGTAAGGCCTTTGACAAGGTACCCCATAAACGGTTAATGATACAGCTTCAGTCCCATGGTATTGTAGGTAGCATCTTAAATGGATAGTTGTGGCTTTCAGATAGACATCAAAGAGTGATGCTAAATGGTACAAAGTCATCATGGCAAAATGTTCTTAGTGGAGTCCCTCAGGGGTCAGTACTGGGGCCATTACTGTTCAATATATTTGTAAATAACATTGAAGATGGCCTAAGCAGTACAGTTTTGAAATTGGCGGATGATTTGAAGGTCTTTAGGGCAATAACAGGTCAAGATGAGCATATCTCTCTACAAAAAGACTTAGACACACTTGTGAAGTGGTCCGAAGAATGGCGCATGAAATTTAATTTTGATAAGTGCAAAATCATGCATGTAGGTAAGCAGCATATGAAGGGTCCATACTTGATCGGTGGCCAAGTGCTATCAGTGACTCAACAGAAGGATTTGGGCGTTATTCTAAACACAAAATTGGGGGCATCAGAACAGACCAAGGAAGTCAGGAAGAAGGCACTGAGAATGCTCGGGGCAATAAATAGGAATGTATCATACAGAAGTGAGGAAGTCATCAGGAAGCTTTACTGTGCATATGTCAGGCCACATTTGGAATACTGTATCCAAGCTTGGTCTCCTAGCTATGAAAAAGATTGTTGGCTTTTAGAGAGAGTACAAAAGAGGGCTACAAAAATGGTTAATAGCATAAGCAACCTGGCATATGAGGAAAGATTGAAGAAACTGAATATGTTTTCACTTAGATAGAGAAGGCTGAGAGGAGATCTCATCTGGGTCTTTAAATTTGTCCATGGGCTGGAGAGGTGATATCCTGGGGAAATGTTTGAATTGAACAGAAATGATGCAATTAGGTCATAAATTCAAAATTAAAGTTAACCACAGCAGAACAAGGTTAAGGCAGACTTTCTTCACCAACAGGGTAGTGGAACACTGGAACCAGCTGCCAGAAAACATTGTCAGTAGCAGCACACTGAACATCTTTAAAAACAGAATAGACAATCATTATAAGAATAGAGGGCTTGCTTTTCAGTATTACAGGGAGGGCTGATTGACAGATTTGTTAGGCAACTGGTTCAGTGTACAGAGTGCAACCAAGAAGGGCCCTTGTAAGACATAAAGACATAAAGACATAAAAGATTAGTGCAACTCTGAGCCACAAGGGCCCTTCTTGGTTGTACTCTGTACACTGAACCAGTTGCCCACCAAATCTGCCAATCAGCCCTCCCTGTAATACTGAAAAGCAAGCCCTCTATTCTTATAATGATTGTCTATGCTGTTTTTAAAGATGTTCAATGTGCTGCTACTGACGATGTTTTCTGGCAGCTGGTTCCAGTGTTCCACTACCCTGTTGGTGAAGAAAGTTTGCCTTAACCTTGTTCTGCTGTGGTTAATTTTAATTTTGAATTTATGACCTCTAATTGCATCATTTCTGTTAAATTCAAACATTTCCCCAAGGTATCCCCTCTCCAGACCATTGACAAATTTAAAGACCTCGATGAGATCTCCTCTCAGCCTTCTATATCTAAGTGAAAACATATTTAATTTCTTCAATCTTTCCTCATATGCCAGGTTGCTTATGCCATTAACCATTTTTGTAGCCCTCTTTTGTACTCTCTCTAAAAGCCAACAATCTTTTTCATAGCTAGGAGACCAAGCTTGGATGCAGTATTCCAAATGTGGCCTGACGTATGCACAGTAAAGCTTCCTGATCACTTCCTCACTTCTGTATGATACATTCCTATTTATTGCCCCGAGCATTCTCAGTGCCTTCTTCCTGGCTTCCTTGGTCTGTTCTGATGCCCCCAATTTTGTGTTTAGAATAACACCTAAATCCTTCTCCTGTTGAGTCACTGATAGCACTTGGCCACCCATCAAGTATGGATCCTTCATATGCTGCTTACCTACATGCATGATTTTGCACTTATCAAAGTTAAATTTCATTTGCCATTCTTCGGACCACTTCACAAGTTCGTCTAAGTCTTTTTGCAGCGAGATATGCTCATCCTGACCTGTTATTGCCCTAAAGACCTTCAAATCATCTGCAAATTTCAAAACTTTACTGCTTAGGCCACTTTCAATGTTATTTACAAATATAATGAACAGTAATGGCCCTAGTACTGACCCCTGGGGGGACTCCACTAAGAACATTTTGCCATGATGACTTTGTACCATTTAGCATCACTCTTTGCTGTCTATCTGAAAGCCACAACTCTATCCATTTTAAGATGCTACCTGCAATACCATGGGACTGAAGCTGTATCATTAACCGTTTATGGGGTACCTTGTCAAAGGCCTTACTAAAGTCAAGATATGCTACATCAACCTGATTTCCCTGATCAAATTGTTCTGTGGCGAAGTTCAAAAAGTCCAAGAGGTTTGTGAGACACGATCGTCCTTTTCTAAATCCATGTTGAGTATCTTGAATCAATCTGCTACCTTCCAGATAACTAACTATTATATCCTTGATAATTGATTCAGTACCTTGCAGACTAGGGATGTGAGACTTATTGGCCTATAGTTTTCAACTTTCCCTCTTTCTCCTTTCTTGAAAATAGGAACTACATTTGCCCTTTTTCAATCGGTTGGAATTTCATTATGTGAAACTGATCTACAAAATATTATACTAAGTGGAAATGCCAGTTCCTTTTCAGTTTCCCGCAACACCCTAGCATAAATATCATCAGGTCCTGCGGCCTTATTTGGCTTTATTTTCCTGACATGATTGTAAACAACATCACTACCAATGAAATCAACATCATTTGTCAGATCCCATGTAAATGAACTATGGTGTACGGTCGGCAGATTGGTCATATCTTCCACTGTAAACACTGATTTGAACTGCTTGCTCAGCTCCTCAACCATCTCACTATCCTCACCCAATGTAGTCCCGTTTACTTCCAGTGGACCAATTGTGCTAGAAACTTTACTCAGCTTGTAGAAACTAAAGAACTTTTTACTGTCCCCATTACAGTTTCTAGCTAAATCCAGTTCCTTTGCTCGCTTTGCTGCTCTGGTTTTTTGCTTCACAGTGTCTAGCTTTTTGATACGCCTTTAGATTAATGACATTTGAGGCTTCTTTAAAAACTCTAAATGCAGTTTTCCTAGCCCTAATTGCTTTTATCACGTCTGGTGTAAGCCCTGCTGGCTTTCCTACCCTTCTTTTGCGTCTTTGCTTTTGGGGGACATGTCTAATCTGAGTTTCCTTTAAGTAAGATTTGAACTTTTCCCACATTTCACAGGCATTTAAATTGGAGAATTCTTCTTCCCATCTGATGGCACGTAAAGCCACTCTCATGCCGTTAAAGTCTGCTCTGTTGAAATTTGGAACCTTTACCAAATTATCCTTGATAATTTCCCCTACATGTGCCTTGAATCTAACTATGTTATGGTCACTTTTACCCAGAGTTTCGCCTACAGTCAAGTCTTGAACCAAGTCACTTAAATCCGAGAATACAAGGTCCAAGAATGAACCATGCCTGGTAGGTTCCGATACAAACTGGTGTAAGAACAGGTCCTCTTCAAGGCATTTCCTGAACATTTTGCATGATGGGGAGCCAACACCAGCATTTTCATAACCTTTTAGATTAAAGTCACCGAGAATAAGGCACTTCCTCTTAAAGTTTCTACTGATTTCCTCACAAATCACCTTGTCAAGCTCCAGTTGCTGAGAATGTGGCAGGGTTCCTGATCGGTAGAAAGCTCCTATCCTAAGAGTATTGCTGTTGCCTTTTCCCACAGTGACATCAAGCCAAATGGACTCCACAGACACATTTTTATCCCCACCTGCTACTTTTTGAGAACTGAATAAGCTATTCACATAGAGCATTACACCACCCCCTTTCATTGCTGGACCCCTATTGCACGAAAACATATTGTATCATATTGTATTGTATTGTGGCTCATAGTTGCACTAATCTTTTATGTCTTTATGTCTTTATGTGAACGTGGATGTCCAGCTAGCCCTGACATATGCCCTTCACACGCTCTGGGAACGTAGATGTCTAGCTAACCCTGACCTATGCCGTCCACACCCTCTGGGAACGTAGGTGTCCAGCTAGCCCAGGCTTGTGCCATACACAACCTCACATGTGAACGTAGGTGTCCAGCTAACCATGACCTATGCCGTCCACACTCTCTGGGAACGTACGTGTCCATCTAACCCTGATCTGTGCCGTCAACACTCTTCTCTGGGAAGGTAGGTGTCCAGCTAACCCGAACCTGTATCGTCCACACTCTATCTGGGACGGTAGGTGTCCAGCTAACCGTGACCTGTAAAGTCCACACTCTCCGAAAGATAGATGAGTTAGTTTGTGTTTGTTCGACAAGTACGTTCCCGGTGTGTGTGGAGGGCATAGGTCAGGGTTAGCTGGACAGATATGTTCCCAGAGTGTGTGGCCGGTATAGGTGAGTGTTAGCTGGACACCTACGCTTCTAGTGAGTGTGTAGGGCATTGGTGAGGGATAACTGGGACCCTACGTTCCCAGAGAGTGTGGACGGCATAGATCATGGTTAGCTGCAAAACCTACATTCCCGGAGGATACTGACGATATAAGTCAGTGCTAGCTGGACACCTGCGCGCCTAGTGACTGTGGAGGGCATAGGTCAGGTTTAGCTGGGCACCTAAGTTCCCTGAGAGTGTGGAGGGCATGACGTGGGTGGGTTCACACCTACGGTCCGAGATGAGAGTGCGGACAGTGCAGGTCAGGTCGGGGTTAGACGAACACCCATCTTCCGGAGAGTGGGGTTGTTACAGGTCAGTTTTAGCTGTACACCTAGCTTCCCAGATTAGAATACTGAAGGCACAGGTCAGGGTTAGATGGACACGTACGCTCCCAGGGAGGGTGAATGGCATAGGTCATTGTTAGCGCGGCACGTACGTTCCCAGAGCGTAAGGACGGTATAGGTCACTTTTACCTGGATACCTAACTCCCGAGGGCGCGTGGGGGCATAGATCAGGGTTAGCAGGACACCTACGTTCCGAGAGGGCGTGGACGGCATATGTCAGGTTTTGTTGGACACCGAAGTCCCCAGGGTGTGTGGACAACATGGGTCAGGATTAACTGGATACCTATGTTTCCAGGGTGGGTGGACGGCATAGGTTAGGGTTAGGTGGGCCCGTCTCTAGACGAACGTCGTGGACGTCACAGGCCTGGGTTAGCTTGACACCTACGGTTACAGATGGTAGAGCGGACTGCATAGGTCAGGATTAGCTGAAGAGCTATCTTCCGGCGTGCAAAAACGTTACAGGTCAGGGTTAGCTGGAACGCTGCGTTTCCAAAGAGTGTGGACGCCATAGGTCAACATTAGCTGTGCTCCTACGTTCCGACAGCGTGTCGATGGTATAGGTCATGTTTAGCTGGATACCTAAGTCCCCAGGGTGTGTGGACGGCATAAGTCAGTGTTAGCTCGACAGGTACGCTCCCTGTGTGTGTGGAGGGCATAGGTCAGGGTTAGCTGGACAGATATGTTCCCAGAGTGTGTGGCAGGTATAGGTGAGTGTTAGCTGGACACCTACGCTTCTAGTGAGTGTGTAGGGCATTGGTGAGGGATAACTGGGACCCTACGTTCCCAGAGAGTGTGGACGGCATAGATCATGGTTAGCTGCAAAACCTACATTCCCGGAGGATACTGACGATATAGGTCAGTGCTAGCTGGACACCTGCGCTCCTAGTGACTGTGGAGGGCATAGGTCAGGTTTAGCTGGGCACCTAAGTTCCCTGAGAGTGTGGACGGCATGGCGTGGGTGGGTTCACACCTACGGTCCGAGATGAGAGTGCGGACAGCGCAGGTCAGGTCGGGGTTAGACGAACACCCATCTTCCGTAGAGTGGGGTTGTTACAGGTCAGTTTTAGCTGTACACCTAGCTTCCCAGATAAAAATACTGAAGGCACAGGTCAGGGTTAGATGGACACGTACGCTCCCAGGGAGGGTGAATGGCATAGGTCATTGTTAGCGCGGCACGTACGTTCCCAGAGCGTAAGGACGGTATAGGTCACTTTTACCTGGATACCTAACTCCCGAGGGCGCGTGGGGGCATAGATCAGGGTTAGCAGGACACCTACGTTCCGAGAGGGCGTGGACGGCATATGTCAGGTTTTGTTGGACACCGAAGTCCCCAGGGTGTGTGGACAACATGGGTCAGGATTAACTGGATACCTATGTTTCCAGGGAGGGTGGACGGCATAGGTTAGGGTTAGGTGGACCCGTCTCTAGACGAACGTCGTGGACGTCACAGGCCTGGGTTAGCTTGACACCTACGGTTACAGATGGTAGAGCGGACTGCATAGGTCAGGATTAGCTGAAGAGCTATCTTCCGGCGTGCAAAAACGTTACAGGTCAGGGTTAGCTGGAACGCTGCGTTTCCAAAGAGTGTGGACGCCATAGGTCAACATTAGCTGTGCTCCTACGTTCCCACAGCGTGCGGATGGTATAGGTCATGTTTAGCTGGATACCTAAGTCCCCAGTGTGTGTGGACGGCATAAGTCAGTGTTAGCCCGACAAGTACGCTCCCGGTGTGTGTGGAGGGCATAGGTCAGGGTTAGCTGGACAGATATGTTCCCAGAGTGTGTGGCCGGTATAGGTGAGTGTTAGCTGGACACCTACGCTTCTAGTGAGTGTGTAGGGCATTGGTGAGGGATAACTGGGACCCTACGTTCCCAGAGAGTGTGGACGGCATAGATCATGGTTAGCTGCAAAACCTACATTCCCGGAGGATACTGACGATATAGGTCAGTGCTAGCTGGACACCTGCGCTCCTAGTGGCTGTGGAGGGCATAGGTCAGGTTTAGCTGGGCACCTAAGTTCCCTGAGTGTGGACGGCATGGCGTGGGTGGGTTCACACCTACGGTCCGAGATGAGAGTGCGGACAGCGCAGGTCAGGTCGGGGTTAGACGAACACCCATCTTCCGGAGAGTGGGGTTGTTACAGGTCAGTTTTAGCTGTACACCTAGCTTCCCAGATAAAAATACTGAAGGCACAGGTCAGGGTTAGATGGACACGTACGCTCCCAGGGAGGGTGAATGGCATAGGTCATTGTTAGCGCGGCACGTACGTTCCCAGAGCGTAAGGACGGTATAGGTCACTTTTACCTGGATACCTAACTCCCGAGGGCGCGTGGGGGCATAGATCAGGGTTAGCAGGACACCTACGTTCCGTGAGGGCGTGGACGGCATATGTCAGGTTTTGTTGTACACCGAAGTCCCCAGGGTGTGTGGACAACATGGGTCAGGATTAACTGGATACCTATGTTTCCAGGGAGGGTGGAGGGCATAGGTTAGGGTTAGGTGGACCCGTCTCTAGACGAACGTTGTGGACGTCACAGGCCTGGGTTAGCTTGACACCTACGGTTACAGATGGTAGAGCGGACTGCATAGGTCAGGATTAGCTGAAGAGCTATCTTCCGGCGTGCGAAAACGTTACAGGTCAGTGTTAGCTGGAAACCTACGTTCCCAGGGAGTGTGGACGCCATAGGTCAACATTAGCTGTGCTCCTACGTTCCCACAGCGTGCGGATGGTATAGGTCATGTTTAGCTGGATACCTAAGTCCCCAGTGTGTGTGGACGGCATAAGTCAGTGTTAGCCCGACAAGTACGCTCCCGGTGTGTGTGGAGGGCATAGGTCAGGGTTAGCTGGACAGATATGTTCCCAGAGTGTGTGGCCGGTATAGGTGAGTGTTAGCTGGACACCTACGCTTCTAGTGAGTGTGTAGGGCATTGGTGAGGGATAACTGGGACCCTACGTTCCCAGAGAGTGTGGACGGCATAGATCATGGTTAGCTGCAAAACCTACATTCCCGGAGGATACTGACGATATAGGTCAGTGCTAGCTGGACACCTGCGCTCCTAGTGACTGTGGAGGGCATAGGTCAGGTTTAGCTGGGCACCTAAGTTCCCTGAGAGTGTGGACGGCATGGCGTGGGTGGGTTCACACCTACGGTCCGAGATGAGAGTGCGGACAGCGCAGGTCAGGTCGGGGTTAGACGAACACCCATCTTCCGGAGAGTGGGGTTGTTACAGGTCAGTTTTAGCTGTACACCTAGCTTCCCAGATAAAAATACTGAAGGCACAGGTCAGGGTTAGATGGACACGTACGCTCCCAGGGAGGGTGAATGGCATAGGTCATTGTTAGCGCGGCACGTACGTTCCCAGAGCGTAAGGACGGTATAGGTCACTTTTACCTGGATACCTAACTCCCGAGGGCGCGTGGCGGCATAGATCAGGGTTAGCAGGACACCTACGTTCCGAGAGGTCGTGGACGGCATATGTCAGGTTTTGTTGGACACCGAAGTCCCCAGGGTGTGTGGACAACATGGGTCAGGATTAACTGGATACCTATGTTTCCAGGGAGGGTGGACGGCATAGGTTAGGGTTAGGTGGACCCGTCTCTAGACGAACGTCGTGGACGTCACAGGCCTGGGTTAGCTTGACACCTACGGTTACAGATGGTAGAGCGGACTGCATAGGTCAGGATTAGCTGAAGAGCTATCTTCCGGCGTGCAAAAACGTTACAGGTCAGGGTTAGCTGGAACGCTGCGTTTCCAAAGAGTGTGGACGCCATAGGTCAACATTAGCTGTGCTCCTACGTTCCCACAGCGTGCGGATGGTATAGGTCATGTTTAGCTGGATACCTAAGTCCCCAGTGTGTGTGGACGGCATAAGTCAGTGTTAGCCCGACAAGTACGCTCCCGGTGTGTGTGGAGGGCATAGGTCAGGGTTAGCTGGACAGATATGTTCCCAGAGTTTGTGGCCGGTATAGGTGAGTGTTAGCTGGACACCTACGCTTCTAGTGAGTGTGCAGGGCATTGGTGAGGGATAACTGGGACCCTACGTTCCCAGTGAGTGTGGACGGCATAGATCATGGTTAGCTGCAAAACCTACATTCCCGGAGGATACTGACGATATAGGTCAGTGCTAGCTGGACACCTGCGCTCCTAGTGGCTGTGGAGGGCATAGGTCAGGTTTAGCTGGGCACCTAAGTTCCCTGAGAGTGTGGACGGCATGGCGTGGGTGGGTTCACACCTACGGTCCGAGATGAGAGTGCGGACAGCGCAGGTCAGGTCGGGGTTAGACGAACACCCATCTTCCGGAGAGTGGGGTTGTTACAGGTCAGTTTTAGCTGTACACCTAGCTTCCCAGATAAAAATACTGAAGGCACAGGTCAGGGTTAGATGGACACGTACGCTCCCAGGGAGGGTGAATGGCATAGGTCATTGTTAGCGCGGCACGTACGTTCCCAGAGCGTAAGGACGGTATAGGTCACTTTTACCTGGATACCTAACTCCCGAGGGCGCGTGGGGGCATAGATCAGGGTTAGCAGGACACCTACGTTCCGTGAGGGCGTGGACGGCATATGTCAGGTTTTGTTGTACACCGAAGTCCCCAGGGTGTGTGGACAACATGGGTCAGGATTAACTGGATACCTATGTTTTCAGGGTGGGTGGACGGCATAGGTTAGGGTTAGGTGGGCCCGTCTCTAGACGAACGTCGTGGACGTCACAGGCCTGGGTTAGCTTGACACCTACGGTTACAGATGGTAGAGCGGACTGCATAGGTCAGGATTAGCTGAAGAGCTATCTTCCGGCGTGCAAAAACGTTACAGGTCAGGGTTAGCTGGAACGCTGCGTTTCCAAAGAGTGTGGACGCCATAGGTCAACATTAGCTGTGCTCCTACGTTCCCACAGCGTGCGGATGGTATAGGTCATGTTTAGCTGGATACCTAAGTCCCCAGTGTGTGTGGACGGCATAAGTCAGTGTTAGCCCGACAAGTACGCTCCCGGTGTGTGTGGAGGGCATAGGTCAGGGTTAGCTGGACAGATATGTTCCCAGAGTGTGTGGCCGGTATAGGTGAGTGTTAGCTGGACACCTACGCTTCTAGTGAGTGTGTAGGGCATTGGTGAGGGATAACTGGGACCCTACGTTCCCAGAGAGTGTGGACGGCATAGATCATGGTTAGCTGCAAAACCTACATTCCCGGAGGATACTGACGATATAGGTCAGTGCTAGCTGGACACCTGCGCTCCTAGTGACTGTGGAGGGCATAGGTCAGGTTTAGCTGGGCACCTAAGTTCCCTGAGAGTGTGGACGGCATGGCGTGGGTGGGTTCACACCTACGGTCCGAGATGAGAGTGCGGACAGCGCAGGTCAGGTCGGGGTTAGACGAACACCCATCTTCCGGAGAGTGGGGTTGTTACAGGTCAGTTTTAGCTGTACACCTAGCTTCCCAGATAAAAATACTGAAGGCACAGGTCAGGGTTAGATGGACACGTACGCTCCCAGGGAGGGTGAATGGCATAGGTCATTGTTAGCGCGGCACGTACGTTCCCAGAGCGTAAGGACGGTATAGGTCACTTTTACCTGGATACCTAACTCCCGAGGGCGCGTGGCGGCATAGATCAGGGTTAGCAGGACACCTACGTTCCGAGAGGTCGTGGACGGCATATGTCAGGTTTTGTTGGACACCGAAGTCCCCAGGGTGTGTGGACAACATGGGTCAGGATTAACTGGATACCTATGTTTCCAGGGAGGGTGGACGGCATAGGTTAGGGTTAGGTGGACCCGTCTCTAGACGAACGTCGTGGACGTCACAGGCCTGGGTTAGCTTGACACCTACGGTTACAGATGGTAGAGCGGACTGCATAGGTCAGGATTAGCTGAAGAGCTATCTTCCGGCGTGCAAAAACGTTACAGGTCAGGGTTAGCTGGAACGCTGCGTTTCCAAAGAGTGTGGACGCCATAGGTCAACATTAGCTGTGCTCCTACGTTCCCACAGCGTGCGGATGGTATAGGTCATGTTTAGCTGGATACCTAAGTCCCCAGTGTGTGTGGACGGCATAAGTCAGTGTTAGCCCGACAAGTACGCTCCCGGTGTGTGTGGAGGGCATAGGTCAGGGTTAGCTGGACAGATATGTTCCCAGAGTTTGTGGCCGGTATAGGTGAGTGTTAGCTGGACACCTACGCTTCTAGTGAGTGTGCAGGGCATTGGTGAGGGATAACTGGGACCCTACGTTCCCAGTGAGTGTGGACGGCATAGATCATGGTTAGCTGCAAAACCTACATTCCCGGAGGATACTGACGATATAGGTCAGTGCTAGCTGGACACCTGCGCTCCTAGTGGCTGTGGAGGGCATAGGTCAGGTTTAGCTGGGCACCTAAGTTCCCTGAGTGTGGACGGCATGGCGTGGGTGGGTTCACACCTACGGTCCGAGATGAGAGTGCGGACAGCGCAGGTCAGGTCGGGGTTAGACGAACACCCATCTTCCGGAGAGTGGGGTTGTTACAGGTCAGTTTTAGCTGTACACCTAGCTTCCCAGATAGAAATACTGAAGGCACAGGTCAGGGTTAGATGGACACGTACGCTCCCAGGGAGGGTGAATGGCATAGGTCATTGTTAGCGCGGCACGTACGTTCCCAGAGCGTAAGGACGGTATAGGTCACTTTTACCTGGATACCTAACTCCCGAGGGCGCGTGGGGGCATAGATCAGGGTTAGCAGGACACCTACGTTCCGAGAGGGCGTGGACGGCATATGTCAGGTTTTGTTGGACACCGAAGTCCCCAGGGTGTGTGGACAACATGGGTCAGGATTAACTGGATACCTATGTTTCCAGGGAGGGTGGACGGCATAGGTTAGGGTTAGGTGGACCCGTCTCTAGACGAACGTCGTGGACGTCACAGGCCTGGGTTAGCTTGACACCTACGGTTACAGATGGTAGAGCGGACTGCATAGGTCAGGATTAGCTGAAGAGCTATCTTCCGGCGTGCAAAAACGTTACAGGTCAGGGTTAGCTGGAACGCTGCGTTTCCAAAGAGTGTGGACGCCATAGGTCAACATTAGCTGTGCTCCTACGTTCCCACAGCGTGCGGATGGTATAGGTCATGTTTAGCTGGATACCTAAGTCCCCAGTGTGTGTGGACGGCATAAGTCAGTGTTAGCCCGACAAGTACGCTCCCGGTGTGTGTGGAGGGCATAGGTCAGGGTTAGCTGGACAGATATGTTCCCAGAGTGTGTGGCCGGTATAGGTGAGTGTTAGCTGGACACCTACGCTTCTAGTGAGTGTGTAGGGCATTGGTGAGGGATAACTGGGACCCTACGTTCCTAGAGAGTGTGGACGGCATAGATCATGGTTAGCTGCAAAACCTACATTCCCGGAGGATACTGACGATATAGGTCAGTGCTAGCTGGACACCTGCGCTCCTAGTGGCTGTGGAGGGCATAGGTCAGGTTTAGCTGGGCACCTAAGTTCCCTGAGAGTGTGGACGGCATGGCGTGGGTGGGTTCACACCTACGGTCCGAGATGAGAGTGCGGACAGCGCAGGTCAGGTCGGGGTTAGACGAACACCCATCTTCCGGAGAGTGGGGTTGTTACAGGTCAGTTTTAGCTGTACACCTAGCTTCCCAGATAAAAATACTGAAGGCACAGGTCAGGGTTAGATGGACACGTACGCTCCCAGGGAGGGTGAATGGCATAGGTCATTGTTAGCGCGGCACGTACGTTCCCAGAGCGTAAGGACGGTATAGGTCACTTTTACCTGGATACCTAACTCCCGAGGGCGCGTGTGGGGCATAGATCAGGGTTAGCAGGACACCTACGTTCCGAGAGGGCGTGGACGGCATATGTCAGGTTTTGTTGGACACCGAAGTCCCCAGGGTGTGTGGACAACATGGGTCAGGATTAACTGGATACCTATGTTTCCAGGGAGGGTGGACGGCATAGGTTAGGGTTAGGTGGACCCGTCTCTAGACGAACGTCGTGGACGTCACAGGCCTGGGTTAGCTTGACACCTACGGTTACAGATGGTAGAGCGGACTGCATAGGTCAGGATTAGCTGAAGAGCTATCTTCCGGCGTGCAAAAACGTTACAGGTCAGGGTTAGCTGGAACGCTGCGTTTCCAAAGAGTGTGGACGCCATAGGTCAACATTAGCTGTGCTCCTACGTTCCCACAGCGTGCGGATGGTATAGGTCATGTTTAGCTGGATACCTAAGTCCCCAGTGTGTGTGGACGGCATAAGTCAGTGTTAGCCCGACAAGTACGCTCCCGGTGTGTGTGGAGGGCATAGGTCAGGGTTAGCTGGACAGATATGTTCCCAGAGTGTGTGGCCGGTATAGGTGAGTGTTAGCTGGACACCTACGCTTCTAGTGAGTGTGTAGGGCATTGGTGAGGGATAACTGGGACCCTACGTTCCCAGAGAGTGTGGACGGTATAGATCATGGTTATCTGCAAAACCTACATTCCCGGAGGGTACTGACGATATAGGTCAGTGCTAGCTGGACACCTGCGCCCCTAGTGACTGTGGAGGGCATAGGTCAGGTTTAGCTGGGCACCTACGTTCCCTGAGTGTGTGGACGGCATGGCGTGGGTGGGTTCACACCTACGGTCCGAGATGAGAATGCGGACAGCGCAGGTCAGGTCGGGGTTAGACGAACACCCATCTTCCGGAGAGTGGGGTTGTTACAGGTCAGTTTTAGCTGTACACCTAGCTTCCCAGATAAAAATACTGAAGGCACAGGTCAGGGTTAGATGGACACGTACGCTCCCAGGGAGGGTGAATGGCATAGGTCATTGTTAGCGCGGCACGTACGTTCCCAGAGCGTAAGGACGGTATAGGTCACTTTTACCTGGGTACCTAACTCCCGAGGGCGCGTGGGGGCATAGATCAGGGTTTGCAGGACACCTACGTTCCGAGAGGGCGTGGACAGCATATGTCAGGTTTTGTTGTACACCGAAGTCCCTAGGGTGCGTGGACAACATGGGTCAGGATTAACTGGATACCTATGTTTCCAGGGAGGGTGGAGGGCATAGGTTAGGGTTAGGTGGACCCGTCTCTAGACGAACGTTGTGGACGTCACAGGCCTGGGTTAGCTTGACACCTACGGTTACAGATGGGAGAGCGGACCGCATAGGTCATGATTACATAGATAAAAATATTCACACCCATAATGCGGAAAATCACGGCGACAAAACAACACCTTTATAAAGAGTTAGATAAGCCGAATAATGGGTGTTCGTTGAGCATTTTACCCGGTTAAAAAAGGCGTGTTTTTCAAACTCTTCAGCTCCCGTAACCCTGCTAAAGAGTGTTCATGTACCACATCAGTTCATTAATACTTCACTAAGGGTGTTCGTTGACACCCATTATGGTAGTTGTGTTACACCACCCGGTCACGGATCCCGGAAAGCTCCAAAATAACACCCTTCTCAATAAAAAGTAACCCTACACCTAGGGTGTAGCTCAACACCCTAAGCTATAGGTGTTCGTCTACACCCTCTGGTGTGATAGCACACTTCAAAAAGTACATTTTGGGCATCTAAAATAATATGCACAAAATTTACATGTTACACTGATATAAAGGCATACAAATAACATTGCATCGTCAACGCGCACCATTCTTTGACGTTTCAAAGGATGAATATTTTCACTGTATGTCGCCAAAACCTGAAAACAGTTCCATTTCATTTTCAGTTTTATTAAACATAACCGATCAACACCGATATAAGCGAGATAGCTGAACACATTAATCAAACTACTGCTTAATACAGTACCGTAAAGCAAAACGAGTCGCTTCCACTACGCTACCGAACTGCGGTACGGAACTACGCTACTTCAAAATTCAGTTTTGGGATGGAGGATAGGGTCTTATCGGAGACACCGCTACAGTATCGGAACAACGCTACTAGTTGCTTCAAAACTTAGTTTTTGGATGAAGGATAATGTCTTATCGGGGACCGAGATTCCATCGTCAATTCCCAGCACATACCTTTGAATGAAAGTTCCGAAACACCTATAACGTTTCGAAAACTGGCAGTTAAATACCGAGTGTACCAGCGTAAACATCAGGACAGCCGACTCCACACTTTGGACAGTGTAGCACTGCTGTCTCTCTACCCAAATGGTGTACCCTGAAGTAAGTTTCTGAAGGTGTGGGCTGCCGTCCCGTGGTTCAGCAGAATCCATCAGCCAGGGCTCTCGGAGCACGGCCATGGCCTGTTTGAGGGCGCTTTCTGCAATGAGGGCAGTATGCCTTGTTAGAGTAAATACACATGCTACGACACCAAATTAACCCGGCAGTCGCTGGCGTGTTCTCCCATACACCAGTCACCGGGAGGATTTTATCCCGTCAACTCCGGAACCAATGGACGGAACGAAATGAAACGAATTGCAGCGGATAGCACAACACAATTCACCATGCCGTAATTATTTGTGTCGACGAGAGGACATCGATGTTGTCACAGGTCAGGTCCTCTAAAACAGATTCAAATATCTCTGAAATATTTTTCGCTTTAGAACCTGTTTGAAAACGGTGCGCATGAGTTCACATTGAGTTCACATTCACAGGAGAACCTGTCATTTACGCACGTCACATACCTTGCACATGTGCATGGACCCACTGCACGGGATATACATGCTTATGCCCAAAATTAAGTCTTAGATAAGAAAAGACATTCCAATATATTCGTATGCATACCATAAAGGAGCCTAAATCTTAATTCCAGTTATTCAATGCAATGTTTTCAAGTTTATATGTAGCGCTTCATTATGCCTTATTTGGTTATGCTCCCAGAGTAATGGTCGGGGAACATCCCGGAATAATATTCAATGCCGATTTCGAATTTGGCATCTATTTTTACCCCATAAAAATAAGAACGATACATTTTCAGCAGAATATAAATTGCAAAACAACTCGGGTCATCCATGACCTAAGGGCCATGATCTAGGCCATTAATATGGTCAACAAATGAACATTTTGTAATCGAAATTGCATCCAAATACTTCCTTGCATCAGTCCTTTGATTCATGATATTGGTTCCCCACACTTGAAAACATGATGGCCATATCCAAATGTGTTCGCAGCCGCGTTCACACATTCATTAATCTAGCCATTGGTAGCGAAAAGTGAGGACCTTTATCCACCGATCTGGGTAGTATGAATGGATAATCAAAGTTGCAATTATTGGGTGATCGCTGCATCCCCAAGATCTCAAACGGGAGATTTAAGACCATTGCATCTGCATACCACCAGGAGCCAGATCCGACTGCAAACTGTAAAGTTGACATGGCGAACATATCCTTTTGCTCGTAAGAGGGCGGTCCGCCGACCCTTATGGCTACCACACACTGGTTACAGAAACACATGGCTTCAAACTTTGGCGTCGCCAATGGAAATATATTGTTGAAATTCAAGCAAGTTGTGCATTATTATTTTTTAAACCAACACCTTACTGCTAAGCCATGCTAGTACGTTCAACACTCAGCTCCAATCCTGCCCCAGAACAAACACTTGGTTCCACTTGTGGTGAGATCAGTGGTGGGTTCAGTATCGAGACAGTGGTGGATCTAGAGTGAAGACATAATTTAATTCTTAGAAGCTATTTCAATATTAATTTGCTTCAAATTGCTTCGGAAATGATATAGAACAATTAGGAGCATGCACTTCCCCGAGCTCGCATAACTTGGCTGACCAGAAATAAGTTTCTTGTTCAGCAATGTTCAGTGACTTTGAGTTTAAATAAAAAAGATAAAAAAGATAAACAATTAAAAATGATACAAGTTTTAAACCGCTGGGCTACAACTAAAGGTTGTCCTTTATTTGTTTCATTTTGCCATATTTTCCAACTAGAAACTTGCCTACACAACTGTGTAAGAATATACACATTTGTGTTACATGAGTGTTTTCTTTTTTTAGATGACGATTTACGTTTCATGTTTACTTTCGAACATAAGAACTAGTGTTGATCATGAATTGCAGTTTTCAGAATCATGGTGGTGTTAGCTCTCCAATGGGTGCAAATTAATGTGGGTTACGTTTATGACATACGCCAAACTGGAGTCCATAAAAGATGCAGTTTTTATCCGGAAACAAATGTGCTCCATAATATGAAATGGAGACAATGGTCTCTGTCCACTTAAGGGACGCAAACAACAAAATATCCTAAAACAACTCGTTTGTACAGTGTACCATGTTAACCGTACCAAAGGGTCCCTTGAGTGCTGTCGCGACCTTCTCCAGCCAGGAAACCAAGTTACTTCTCGCCCACTTTTCGAAGTCCGGCCGGCAGCTGATCCGATCCATCTCCAGCCAGAACTGTACAGTAAACGATACACATTAATTGCATACCACTACTGCATTCACCACACCACCGGTATCACACAACTGCTGCCGTGATGATGATGAATTGGGGTTTATGGGCGCGTCGACTGGCAGGGTAATTTTGCGCCTAAAACTGTGTTTACAGACAATCTGCCATGCTCCTATAGTAGTCAGTAATAAATAATCCTCAGCAGCGGCTACATACAACATCAAAAGCTCCTTGTTGAAAGAAGGTAAACATTTCCCCAGACGATACGACCCCAGTAATTTTTAGTAGCATACGCATTATCGGTGTTCACCCGTCCTAAAATCTGGTGTCGTAGAGGTACTGATGTCGTAGAGGTAAAATCTGGTGTTCCAACAGTAAACAACCTACAAAACATGATACACGGTAAGCGGGTCGGAACAGCTTGGGCATAAAGGTCGTATGTAATGACCGATCAGCGTGTACATGACCGGTTAGCTACATACTGACCGGTCATCACTGATCAGTAGGTAGCTGTGTATCGCGAAGGCATGCCCTATCTACAATCGGCAGAGCGTTATTCCCTCTCGTCGTGAGGTCCGGTGTGAGGACTGTGACATTCCTAGCTACGGCTTTATTACCCTCAGCTTACTAGTTTTGGAGTTCCAGGCTCTTGCCATTCGGATCGTATGTATGATAATATATAATATAATATGTATGATAATATATGTATGATAGAGGTGGCCGAACTTCACGGCCATTACTGATAGCGTGCTTAGCGGCTATATCGGCAACTTCATTTCCAGCAAGTCCAACATGGCGGGGGATCCAGCAGAATACGATATTATGGCGATACCAGTTCGGTATTCGACGGCACGTGGAATCCTGTGGACAAGCCTGTTATCCGGGTTGAGTATATGTGGTAGAAGAAGAGTCTTGGGTTATTTTACGACGCATTCAACCGCTAGGTCATATCGCGTCTCCAACCTCTCACACCGATTAGTCGCGGGTGGACTCGGTAATGCCACCGGTTGCGAGATTCGAACCCACAATCTTGCGATCAAGAGCCCGACACTCCATCGACTGAGCTACCGCGGCCGCCTATTATGCGGTAAATGCGGTAGCATTGGTGGCGTGATGTCGGGAGGCATGGACGTTGGATATTATGTACACATTTATCCACATTGTATAGTTTTCCAAGGCCCGGTGTGGGCTTTACACAAGGACTAGATGCGATATGAGATTCTAATGATAGATACAAGCAGTAAATTAGTTAAATGTGTTGTCGTAACCGTTTAGAAAATACAGATATTTACACGACACTGTAAACAGCTATATCCTACACCGGGCTTGACTTATTTTTCGTAATTATGGGTTCGGAAAGGGACATTTTGGGGACAAAAATTGGGGGAATTTTCTATATGTTCTGACAACAGAAACTCCTTTTTAGGGTTTTCAGGAAGTGCTGGGCGAATGTATGAATAAAAAACGTAATACGTTTGCCAACGCTGTCAAATAGTATCAAGTAACCTTCTGGAAGCCAAAGTGAGAGCACAATCTATCAGAGAAAAAAAGTTCAGTATGATATAAAATATGACAAGCTTATATATGGTGGTAGTTTAGCATGCGGAATATTTTAAATCAACCTTCCCGTAACCTCGGAAATATACACAAATTCAAAGCTCCTCGCACTTCCAGGACATGTATAATTCCAGCGATATCGGTTGTACTAAAAAAAACACCATGTCAATTGATTCCAGAAATAGCCACGTAGCAGGAATAGTATGCCCATAGGAGCTGATGCCTGGAAGGTACAGCCAATGTCAGGCTAGAAATTGTGTTCCTACATAACACTGTAAATGGCTGTAAGCCTCAGGTTGGTCAAACACCACGTACCTATGTGTAGCTAACTTACCTCTGCGTTAGTGAAGAGAAGAGGGTAGTCCGCCATGATCTCCTTGATAGTAGTATTTTCTTCCACGATTGCCCGCCGCCTAGCCGAGAAGGTTTCGCCCATCAAATCTTTGACGTTCACAGCATCACCCGACTTTAGCAGGTTCTTGTACGTTTCGATATCGAAGTCGCTCTTTGTAACCTGCAAGCAGTTTTTTTTAGTGATAGTACCAAGCTAGGAACTAATGAGTTCCTAGTTTGGTAATTCGAGGTTAGGGTCACCAACTCAAAACGCATACCATACAGATAATAAAGACAAAAGGCAACGTGACGTAACGTGACGTATATTGCATTGTGACAATACGACCTATACCAAACAAGCATGAGGTCGAAGCCCTGCAATACAAAGCCGATGGAACCCTGGATGACCACCAAAAGGACCGTCCAAACGTTTCATTGTTTTTATTTCTATGCACCCTACCATTGCCCATTTAATTCGCCGCCACCACGCAGGACAGTTGTCGGCACGTCTCCCATTACCTTTTTCGAGCGCCAGCGACGGTCGTGGTTAGGTTAAAGCCCGGAGGCTCCATGACGGAAGTCGAGCTCGTTCCCACCATTTGGGAGACAGAACATTCCTTGGCAGCGCCAGTACGTTACCTGGTGTTAGTACTACGACAGCGATGCCCGATGTATACAGTCCTTATTATCCATTTCCTGTACAAGCATTGAACACTGCGGCATAGTAAACACATGCATGACATTGCATATTAAGCTAGGGAAGCTAGTTAAATAATACATTTCATCATTATATGTCTATTTAAACATATGCATTTAAACAGCTGTATTTCAACAGTCCATTAGTGCAGTTAACAGTCCATTCAACAGTCCATTAGTGCAATCACTAATTTACCTGAGGTGAATAATCGGGCAAGCCCTCCACATATCGACGCTTGGGAGCGCTCCCCGTCTTGGCAGAGCCCGCTGACTTTCTTTTCTTGCCTTCCGCGCAGCCATCTGACGAGCACTTCTTCCCGGCCCTTCTTTTGTTCTTGAACTTGTCCCGCGTCATCTTTTTCACCCATTTCTGTGTAAACAAAAAAACCAAGAACTGTTGCAACCAATTCGTTGGAAAGAAGACAACCTTGCCAGGGAATTAGACCCATCCTACTACCAAGCGGCCGGACTAGCTTGCATGACAGGAACAAATGTGTACCTTATGCATGCAACGCGAGTTCAGTCCTTTTGACATAAAGTTGATTCCGAGGTTGAAGTGATATTAAAAACGACATATTAGAACGAATGCGATACAGCTTTAGTTTGCGTTCTTCCTAGATTTGGAGAGCAACTTTTAGTTCATGTTCTTTTAGTTTTCTGTTTATGACATTAGAACCAGCTTTTTCTTAGAGAGACAGAGAGACAGAGAGACAGAGAGACAGAGAGACAGAGAGACAGAGAGGCAGAGAGACAGAGACAGAGAGATAGTGCTTTTCCGAGTGGGATAATTTTTTAAGGACCAAAATGCAGAATCAAGCTGTTTTTCCACCCTGTAACAGCTGTTATTTAGTTAGTGCCCTGCAGATGCAAGCGTGGTGCATTGACAAAGCACAAATTATTTCCACTGGGCAGAAAAATAGCATGTATATACCATATTCTCCTATTTGCAATAAAAATACGTACGCACGTACGTTCACACACAAGCACACACACATACATACCCACATTATATATATATATATATATATATATATATATATATATATATATATATATATATATATATATATATATATCAGCATCGATCAATATATGAGGTCAGCTTCGATGTGGAACATATCGTGATTCGAAGTTATCATATGTTGTCGATGTTTCAACCAGCCTTGACCATCTTCAGGAACTAACAGTACGAATCACGTAGGTGCAATGTAGGCATACACATTAAGTGATGATGTATACAGTTTCAATTACAACACTTCCTATCCTGACGGCACGCGTCAAATCAAAAGGAAATGCATATGAATATTTCGTGAAATGCGCTCATCGGACATGCAATGGTCACAATACAAGGTACACAATACACAATGCACAATAGTAATGATGCACAGGGCACACCACAAGCATGAAGAAAACTCAAGCACTTAGGCGGGCGGTAGGTGTCTATCATATAGGGGCAGATGCGTGTGTCTTTGTACGTGTATTGATGGTGGAAGTTGTTTCCAGCTGCCGCCAGGAGCCGCTGATCACGACAGTGTAGCAGGATGGTGGTGTTGGCTGTGAATAGGTGTCTGGTGAGATGTGTGCTGTGCCCTGTTGAAAGATGACATTTTATATAGACAAATCACTTTACCTCTCATGCATCATACTCTCTAAAGTATGAGGACATATGGCACTACAAAGGCTGTAACAAATCCCACCCCAAATCCTCAAGAATATATATATATATATATATTTATATATATATATATATATATATATATATATATATATAAAGCATGTCTTTATCTACATGGTTGGATAGATAGATGTGTATATACATGTACATTATATATCAGACAAGTGCACATCCTGGCCTCAGGAAGCACATAACTTAGTACTGGATTGATGGATCAGCCTCTTGTCTCACAATATAATACGCCACGTTCATATGGTACCCATACCATGGCTTCGTCGACGTTCAGGTTTCCTCGCAGGTGTGGGTATACGGTGAGTATCGCACCAGCCATCTTGGTATACGCAGACCTCGTTGGTTCGTCACTGGAAACAAGACATGACCTCCATACTCTTTGTCTCTCCACTACCATGTGAGGTTCGGTTGCCTTCAACGTGCTACATCTGAGTGGTCAGAAAAATAGACCCCAGACAAGTAGGGCTATTACAGCTAATGAATGCCAACTCGTAAAAGAAGTGGGAACAAATTTAGAAGAAGTTAATCCTCGCCTTACAAACATTTGGGGCACGCTATTAAAGGCACGTCATCTGCACGACGAACATGAGGTTAACTTAGCTACCCAGAATACTATATTGAATAAGAATACTTCACCGTATTGACATTTAAGGCCACAGAGCGCGCTATCAATACATAATATTGAAAATGGGCATAGGCTTATACAATGGCAATCATTACAGGCTTGGAATAATTATCGCCGTTAAATGTTGAACTGCACCACAAAAACACTCAAAACACAACATGACTAAACACTGACAAAAACCGGTGACATATAACGTAATAAAATAATCGTATTACCTCCCCTGGTCCGATGTGTACGAGGCATAGACAAGATCCAATATCTCAGTCCAGTCCTTCCCCGGGATTCGTTCGTTCCGTTGCAGAACTTGCTGAAGACGCCACGACAGTTGAGATGGTTGAAACCAGCCACAGCTTCTGCGAACAATTACACATTGATCAAGTAAGATAACATGACACTACCAGTGTAGCGCATTATAAGGGGCTGAGTAATAATTTACTGACTCACAAGCCTGATGACTAGATGAATATCATCTGGGAAAATGAAATCAAATGTGCCAAAGGTCGATGATCTGTGACATTGATTCCGTGATAAATCACTTTGTCTCTCGTGCATCATACCCTCCAAAGTATGCAAACTACAAGGCACTACAAGGCTGTAACAAAATTACTTTGAATGTACTGGGGTCGTGGGTCAGTTCTATCTGGGTACCACAACAAAACACCACTCATCAGACAACACCCATGTACTCAAGCTCTCACAAATCGCACCAAAAGCGAACACCAACTTATGAAAGCACCACCACTAAAGACAACAATAGGATGCTGTATACGACTACACACGCACAACCTACAAATCACTCCCCCCCCATCACTCCCACCACCTACTGCATGGTGGAAACACTCAACACCAACAATACTCTTTCTCATAGACAAACAAAAACATACCTACACTGAGGTAGAAATGCAGCAACTCTATCGGCAATTCACATCACGATACCCATATTACACTATAGTTAGTTAGTTATTTGGGTTTTTGGGCGCTTCGACTACTATGGTCATATTGCGCCGCCATCTACGCTATATCCACGAAATACACCCCAAACACGAAAACTGGACCTCTGTCAATAAAAACAGACATCGGCAACGCACACTGACCCGCTTACGCATCGGACACACAAACCTCACTCCTACCTCATACTCAAACGCCCATGACCAAAATGCACCACATCTCACCAACCATTTACCACCAATCACATACTCCTCCACCGCACCAAGTACACCAACAAGGAACAACATATCACAAACTACTGCACCACAAACAACACCCCACTAAACATCACCACTCTTCTCAACAACGACCATCCAACATTACACGAACATATTTTCCACTTTTTTTTTCTCAACTACGGGCAGTATTAACCCTCGCACGGCTGGTGGTCTGAGCCACCTTCGCCAGGCTGGGGGGGGGGGGTAGATACATACCCCCCCAGGTATCTCACGAACCAAGCAAGATAGAACGAATCTGAAAATTGCATCGGATAGCTCGAACAAATTCCAGTCGAACGTACTTCGGTAGTTTTTACGCTAGGATTTGAACTTAACCCTCGCACAGCTGAGGGGGTAGATACCTACCCCACCAAAGTTTTCCCGCGACAGCGGGGAAAACGGCGCGCGGCAGGACGCTGAAATTCGGCATACCTTACAATTAGCTATTTTTACATCTTTAGCTACTTCTACAACTCAAAATGAAATTTTCAAAATTTTGGATTTTAACAATTTTGGATTTGTAAAATTTTGGAATTTGAATTTGTTCTTTTTGAAATAGGTATACGAACCAAAAATATGGCGTTCTAAGTCAACTTAGCATTATACAAAAGTCCATAGTTTGTCTGCAATGTTGATGTTAGTTTAGATAAAACTACAAAGTGCAAAAAATGACGTCATCAAAAAATCAAAATTATAAAATTATGAAATTGTACGTTTTGGCGCTCAGTCAAGATAAGTAAACCCTGAAAGTGTCATTGTAATATCTTTATTATTTAAGGCGTGGCGACTGCTTAAATATTTTTGGAGGTGACCTCACTTGACCCGTGATAACTCGGTGACCTTTGATGACCCGACCATATTTTTTTTTAGAACATGTAAAAATAGCTAATGGTAAGGTATACCAAATTTCAGCGCGCTGCCGCGAACCATTTTCCCGCTATCGCGGGAAAACCTTAGGGGGGGTAGGTATCTAACCCCCCCAGCCGTGCGAGGGTTAAAGACCTGTGAGAAAAGGAATGAAAATAAGAGATATGATATGAGATGAGATGTGTTTAAAAAAGAACAGAAAACAAGAATACAAACTGATAAAAGAATCCGACCCAAACATAAGCTATGCTGAAAACAAATTAGGAAAGAAAGCAAAACGTGTTCAAAAGTAAACACAAAAACGAATGTTCCAAAAGGTGTATGATTTGTTGTTTAAATGTGTACTGCTCTCTGGCGAGGACCCGTTCCCATCTCACCCTGTACACCCCATACCCCGAAGTGGCATATACTAATAATTAACAAGAGTTAACATATATTATGCAAATACGTACGGACTCGTGGGTGTCAGGTTGGGTAGCAGTCTCGGAGAGGATGCAGCGTTGAGGATGCTGGAGTCGTCCAGGATCTGGACAGTATCGGCAGTCGACAGTGTGATGCTGCCTTCTATGCCACCGGTCGGTACCAGTCGAAGCACTCCGTCGTCAGGAATGTCCTCGGGGTCCACTCGTACGAACAGATCATGTTTCACGTTCTTCACTTCAAGTGCGAAAGTCCCCGTCAACCCGAATGCAGCCTTACTCTTTTCTAACAGTTCACTTCTTGACGCAACTTTGACGTATCTGTTAACTTCGCCCTGCCCAGGGACGGCGATAGATACTATGTGTGTCAATGGCTGTTGGGCGGACATGATCTGAAATAGAACATATCACGGACTGCAGTTCAAAACGATATCACTACTGCATTTACCAGGAACATGTATGCAATGAAGTGGCTTGAAATCTGTCAATGCACGGATGCTCACCATGCGCCATGTGTCAGTAACGTCAGTTCTGTATGCGTTAGTGTGCGAATTGTACTTTGATCGAAGGATATTCAGCACTAAGAATACAGCCAAGTCAGGTTCTTGAGTACACACTGCACCGATTTCGCCGAATGCAAACCCATCATCTTCCATATCATCTGCCAGTATGACCATCGTTCCTACCTCGTAAACCAAATTGTCCACTCGAACCTGCCGTCCCACCTGAAGTCCCTCATTCAAGATAAGAGTTTTCATGTCTTCAGGTAGCTTCTGTGCCAACTCGTTGCTCATGGGCCTGATGTCAGTGACAACTCCACTAGCCATGTAGTTTGCCGAGCTCATCGCAAATGCCAGATGATTCTGATGCTTCCGTGCCGCTGTTCTGCATATGTTCTTGAAATTTTTATTCCTCCTTACTAAAGATTTCAAAACAGAGTGCTTGCTCTCGAAACGAAAAGTCCAGCAAAAGCGAAGGGGACCATGCTTTTTTATTTGGGTTGCATAGTGCACCATAAAATGGAACTTGGGCTTCATGATGAAATCAGGATACACTGTTTTGATACTGTACAGCCAATCCGAAATCTTCCAATCCAAAAATGCTAAGTCACCAGGGGAATACACTCGAGCTGTCAAATGTTGAACTACACGTCCCAAATCAACAAGAATATTCCACTCAGGGCAGTCTAAGGGTATGTAATCACCAATAATCAGAGGAATGTATCTCAGAAGAAGCCAGCTTTCCTTTGCAGTCTGTTTACAAATAACATGTCCCGAGACTATTCGCAAGGATTGTGGTTTGTTTGGCTCGCCATTCCAAGAGAACGTCGCTAGTAGCTCATTCGTCTTTTGACAGCTGATATACTTCTTGATCACGATGACAGTCGTGAGAACTAATTGAAGAACATACCCAACAACACCCTCAAAAATGTCGTGGGCTACATCCGGTGGGAAACCATCGATCACGTTGAAATTATCCAACTCGTTGAATATGCACTTGCCCTTCAAGCCGGTTGCTCTGCAAACATCACGACTCCAATCACTCTCCTCCAGACGTCGAAGATCTGATTCATATCCACCGTTGTCGCGAAGCAGGAAATCCTTTTCTGATTCATGTCTTCCCATAAAGGCTTAATAAGGGCCACAAGGGCCCATCTGGGTCAAGCCTGTCTAGAAGATATTAGAAAGTACATGTTCACACCTATCAATTCCAAACCCATGCAATACCTCCACCTGTGCCACCACAGCCAATCTCATCAGTATGACATCGCAAAGGAAGTTACCAAATCCACTGCTAGGTACACCCCATATAGTACAACATAATACTAGCATAATGTTATACCCTATATAGCTAGTGAAAATACTCAATATCCCATGCATCACAAGTTAGAATTCAAAAACAACATGTTCCTGTCTAAAAAAATTATCCACCCTACTTTTAAAGACATTCAATGAGGTACTCCCCACTGCATCAGCAGGCAGCCTATTCCATTGGTCAACAACCCTTTGACTGAAGACCTGTTGTCGTTTAACTGTCCTGCACCTCATTTTGTCTAACCTGAATTGATGACCCCTATGGGATACTCTAAACTGCAGAGCATCATTCAAATTGACCTGATCTAGCCCTCTAACAATTTTGTACATTTCAATCATGTCTCCCCTTAATCTCCTATACTTGAGTGAGTACATATCTAATGCATTAAGCCTTTCTCCATATTCTAAGTTACTTAATCCACTGACGAGTCTAGTGGCTTTGCGCTGGACTCTTTCTAACATATCTATATCCTTTTCTAGGTAGGGGCTCCATGCTTGTACAGAGTACTCCAAGTGGGGCCGCACATATGCCAAGTACAGCTTTTTCATGACTTCCCTGCTCTTATATTTCACACTTCTATTAATGAGTCCCAGCATTCTGAGTGCCCTATTTCTAGCTGAGATACATTGTTTTTCTGCTTTAAGGTCTTTTGAGACCAACACACCTAAGTCCCTTTCCTCTTCAATAACATCCAGTTCCCTCCCTCCCATTTTATAACTGAATGTCTCGCCTGCAGACCCTATATGCATAACCTTACACTTATCATAGTTGAAAGTCATCTGCCATTGATCAGCCCACTCTTTTAGGTCGTCCAAATCTAGTTGAATATTACTAGATTGATCTCTGCTGTTAGCCACTCCTACCAGCTTGATGTCATCAGCAAATTTGAACACTCTATTCCTCAGCCCTACTTCAATGTTGTTCACAAAGATGATAAAGAGGAGGGGCCCTAGAACAGAGCCCTGTGGCACTCCACTCAGAACATCTTTCCAACCAGATTTACATCCATTCAATACTACCCTTTGTTTCCTTCCCTGCAACCATGCTTCAATCCAATGTAGAACTTTTCCTACAATCCCATGTTGTTGTAATTGATGAATTAACCTTCCATGTGGAACTTTATCAAAAGCCTTGCTAAAGTCCAAGTACACAACATCCATCCTGCTTTCATTGTCTACTTCTTTGGTAACATACTCAATGAACTCCAATAGGTTAGTTAAATAAGACCTTTGAGATCGAAATCCATGTTGAGTATCCCTTAAAAGGTTGTGCCTATCAAGATGAATCTGAACATTCTGTTTCTTTTCCATTTCCCTTTTTGAAAATTGGTACTACACTTGCATTTCTCCAATCTTCAGGTACTTCTGAATACTCCATAGATCGCCTGAAAATGATACCTAGGGGAGTTGCTAAAGCTTTAGCACACTCTACTAAGATCCTAGCATATATTTCATCTGGTCCGGAAGCTTTATTAGGTTTTATATTCTGCAACTGCTTCTCTACGGCTTCTGTAGTTATTGTAAGATCCTCCAGCATATCACCTGCCATGGCATGGCCTACAGATGTTCCTATTGTACCAGAATTATCTTTAGTGAAGACTGATGAGAATTGCTTGCTTAGGGATTCCACAATGTCGCAATCATCAACCACTATTTCCCCATCTACCTCCAGTGGTCCTACACTACACTTTTTAGCCTTAAATTTATAGAAGCTAAAGAATCTCTTAGCATTACCTGCTGAACATTCTCGAGCAAAGTTGATTTCAGCAAGTCTTTTAGATGCTCTAACACACCTCCTAACTTTATTTCTAGCTATTCTATATGATTCTAGGTTTAACCCAGAGTTAGTATCTTTTAGTTTCTTGAATGCTTGTTTCTTTGAGTCCAGTAATTGCTTAACTTCCCTAGTCAGCCACGAAGGGTGCTTAACCCTGTTTGATCTGATTTGCCTACTGGGAATGAACCTATCCTGACCCTGAAATAGCTTATCTTTTATCATTGTCCACATTTCATAAGCATCTAAGCCATTCAATATGACTTCCCAATTAATTTCACTTAGGAAGCTCCTGAACTCACTGTAATTCCCTTTTGTAAAATTCGGAATCAATGCTCTGTTGGTTGCTACCCTTCCAACATATAATGAGAAGCGTATAATGTTGTGATCACTATTACCAAAGGTCTCTCCTACGTTAACATTTTGCACAAAATTTTCCTCATTAGTAAGCACTAGATCTAATATTTTATTTTCCCTTGTAGGCTCGTGTATCATTTGAAAGAAGAAATTGTCCTCAAAACAAGCCATGAAACATCTTTCTGATTTGCTTACACCTATTGTTTTGTTTCCCAATCCTGCTATGTTGAAATCCCCCAACAAAATAGTTCTCTCCTGTACTCTCCTACTTATCTCTTCCTGCATCAGCCTGTCAGTGTTTTCATTCTGGTCTGGAGGTCTATAGAATGCCCCAATCCTAAATTTTGTTCCATTCTTCAGAATTATATCTAACCACAAAGATTCTACTCCTGCACTATGTACTCCATCCTCTATGGAATGACATTTCATTACTTGCCTAACATACAAGAGAATGCCACCTCCTATCCTTGGCTCTCTTTGATAGGCATGCATGTTGTAGCCTGTCAATTCAAATTCTTGCAAGTTGTCTCCAAACATGCTTTCGTTAACCCATGTTCTGTTATGCACACCAAATCTAGCTGTTCAGACAACATATATGCATGCAGTTCCCCAATTTTGTTCCTAACACTTCTGGCATTGACATAAAAACATGATACATTATTCCTTCCATTGCTTGCTATGCTTCTCTCTTTATCAGCTACATCCCCCCATGTCCTGCCTAGTTTCCCTGTTTCCTGTTGAGAGCCTCCTCATACCTATTGCTGAGCAATTCCACTCCTCTCTTGCTCAGATGTAATCCATCTAAAGCAAACATCTCCGTCCTCCCCCAAAACTCCCCCCACAAATCCAAGAACTGCACCCCAAGCTCCTTACAAATGTTGGCCACCCTGGTATTGAGCCCAATGGCCCTCGAATACCACTCCATGCTTGCATGGACCATAGGGAGGATGGATGTCACCACTCCTCTTTTCCTACTTCCTGCTAAACTACCTATCAAAGCCCTATAGGCTTTCATTGTTTCCTCTGTATTATTTTTTCCTACATCGTTAACTCCAACCTGCACAATTACCGTTGCACCCTCTCCACTTCCCCTCATTACTCCCTCCAGCCTATCCCTAACATCTTTCACCTGCGCTCCCGGGTAGCAAACACGCATCCGTCTGCTGGGGTTCTTGCTACAAAATGTTCGATCCATGTACCGAACCCTGGAATCCCCTATGACTAAAACCTCTCTCTCTCCATCTCTATCTTCAGCCATCTGGTCATCCCCACCTCCGTCCCTCTCATCATTACCTTCCCTCTCCTCCAGTGCATCAAACCTATTTTTAATTGGGACGCCCATGTCCACCTTCCTTAGCGCCAGTCGGGTGCTATGGCGCCTTGCCACCTTCCAACTGCCACCATCCCGAACCAAGCCATCCGAACTCCCATCAGTCCTCCGCTCGGGCACCCGAGTTGCCTGGCTGGCACCTCCCATGATGGGTCCCGCCACCAAACACTTCAAGCGCTCCACCTCCCCCGTTAACATATCTAACCTCTTACTCAAGTCCCCAATGATTCCCACACACTTACAATTCCCACAGTCTCCTTCCATTTTTGTTGTTGTTTGTTTTTGTTTTTTCCTTTCTACTCTTAGTACTAAGTCTAGTTACTGTAAGCTTGTAAGCCTACAAGTATCTACTGTAATATATCTACAGTAATACAGTAATATAGCCTATAAGTATCTACAATACAATATAATCCCGTATAATTACACTAGATATGAAGATACCTACTGTAATTTATGCCCACTATTTTAGTCCTAAAATCTATCTTAAACTTACACACCAATTTGACACAAACTTATTCACTACAGAAGCCTACACTATAGAATTATACACTCTAGAATTACACACTACAGAGCTCACACCACACAAATATACACCACTGAATCAAACACTGTAGTACCCGTCCACAACACCCAACAATCCCGCAGTTACACTAGGATATGAAGATATACCTAGTGTAATGCTATGCCTACTATCTTAGTCTTAAAATCTATCTTAAACTTAAACACCAAATTGACACAGCCAACACCCTTAGAACTTAACAAAATGGCGCTGGGCAGCCTCCCTGGGTTAATATAGCCTAATTTGCTGGTCAAAAATACTTATTTGATAAAAACTGTTGAAATATACGCTCAGAAGCAACCGCTAAATATCTATACACAATTTATCCCAGTACACCGTCCTTTTCCGCAACACTTAGCTCGTATGTAGTAGCCCCACCAAACACGTGTTTCCTCCTCAACGCCTGGCGGCAGCAATCTCCACATCACCATTCCATTGATGAACCACCCTTTGACTGAAGACCTGTTGTTGCCTAACTGTCCTATACCTTGACTTGTCTTACCTGAATTGATGAACCCTATGGGATAGTCTAAATGAAAGGCATCATTCAGATTGATCTGATCTAACCTTTTAATAATTTAATGCATTTCAATCATATCACGCCTTAATATCCTATGCTTGAGTGTGTACATATCTAATGCCATGTCTTCCTCAAGCAAAGGGGTTATGTTTGGTTGTTAGGTTAGGTGTGTTTAGGTCAGATTAGGCTTTTCTTTTGAGTGGGAAACTTGTAAAAAAATGTGGACATTTGTGTTCCACAAAATCAGTCTTTTTTTCTTGAAAAGCAGGTCAGGCTAGGTTAGATTAGGTTTTTATTTAATTTTATTGAAATACAAAAACTGGAAATTTTCAATTAAAAAATAATTGCTCTCCTACATGGAAGGTTCAGTCAGGTTGGATTAGGTTATGTTCGATTTTTTCTTTACTGTAACTAAGCATACTTTGTATGCTATATTACCAAACTTCAAGCCTCTTTTTGGGTGTTATTTTTATCTCAACTGAAGAGTATGCATTTACAGAGGAAATTATTGGCCTCATCATGTTAACAACATCCATAAACATTGCATTAAAAAGAGAAATTCCAATAATTCAAGAATTACCTTAAACTGCAAGTTTACCAGCATTTCAAATAGCTCCATTTCATTTAAACTTCATTGGCAGATGTAGTTATACAAAATATGCTATGAAATGCTACGCACACATGAATGAAAATATTTAAAAGCTGAAAGCTGAGGAAATGTCAGGCAGTAAAGCAGCATGGAACTCACCTAGGCTCAAGGGTGGGTCCAGGAATGGTCATAGGAGGCACTTTGTCTGAAGAGGCATCACTATGAAAGTACCTGAAGTGGTACCTCAGGGTTAAAATTTGGAGGGGTGCACTAAAGCACACTAAATGTGTGCCTTTTCTCTCAGAGGGATACCTGACTTAAAATGTTGAGGTAGGGATGCACTCAAGCCTTCCTGGAGGGGTGTTTTTCCTGGCCAGAGACCTTCCACAGGGGAGGGGGAGCAGGCTTCCAGTGTCCCCTGAATCTGCCCCTGTCTAGACTTCCAAAAGCAGCCATGGCCTCCCTGATCATTTATTCATGACATGCATTTTTTATCATGATCAGAGATATGCTAAACAATGGGTGACCAAATCCAGTGATATGGGGGGAGGGGGAAGCCCTCAGAAGAATGGAAATCGACATCCGTGTCCAGATAGCCTGAACAGTAACCCATCATATTTTGCTTTTTGGCACATAATATGGATGAGCTGCATAGTCAATGCACTTGACGACTTATGAAAGGCAGCTATACTGTGTGTGTGTGTGTGTGTGTGTGTGAGTTTTGCCAGCCTGCCACCGCTTGGTGATATCGGCTGGTTCCGGTTGTGAAAAGATGTGTAAGACAGTGAGTAGCGTAGGGTAGGAGGATCAATCCGAGGTGGAGGTTTAGTAGAGTAGTCGAGCAGTGGTGAAGTAGCGATGAGATGGTCTTGAAGAGTAGAGCTTAGGTAGTCCGGATCGATTGAAGGTGTAGAGCTGGTGCAGTAGAGTTGTTTGAGAGCCGTAGATGATGAAGTCGAGAGAGCGAGAGAGTTAGTCCGGACGGTGCCACATTGGGGTATGGGGTGTAGTGGGGGGGGGTCGGGTCATCGCCAGTAGTGAACATTGCAAGAACATGAATATATATTTCTCTCTTTTTTGTTTTCTTTTGTTACGTATCTTTTTCGTTTTTTTTCCCCCCATTTTCCTGGTTTTGTTCATTTTCTCTTTCGTTTTTTAACATATCTTTTCCTTTTTCTTCTTCTCTTTTTTCTATTTTTTTTCTTCACAATTCTTCCATAATGCGTGTAGTTTTGAGAAAGTGGAAGAGGTGTTCGTGTAATGCTGGATGGTCGTCGTTGAGGAGCGTGGTGAGGTTCAGTGGGATGTTGTTCGTGGTGCAATAGTTTGTGATATGTTGTCTTTGGTTGTTGTATTTGGTGCAGTATATGAGCATGTGTTTGACTGTGAGTGTGTGGTGACAGGTAGTGCATTGTGGTCGTGTTTGATTGAGTATGAGGTATGAGTGTGTGAGTGCAGTGTGTCCTATGCGTAGTCGTGTTAGTGTCCGTTCTCTTAGTCTGGTGTTTTGGTTGATGGAGTGCCAGTGTTCGTGTTTGGGGTGTATTTCGTGTAGCTGTGTTGTTACTGTGTCCCATGTTTGTTGTATGTGTTTGTTGATGGCCTGTCGTATTGTGGGGTAGTAGTCGGATTGTGAATAGGGGCATTGTGTGGTTTGTTGGAGTGTTGTGGCTATGTTTGCTTCTGTGTCTGCGTGTTCGTTGCCGTGTATGTTTGTGTGACTTGGGATCCAGAGAAGTGTTGGCCGTTGTAGTATGTGAGTTGTTTGTGGATGCGCAGTATTTTGGGTATGAGGGGGTGTTTGTATTTGGTGTGGGGTGTTATGCTCTGTAGTGCTGATTTTGCGTCTGTGGCTATGATGTTGTGTTCAATTTTGGTGTTATAAATGGTGCAGTATGCCGAGAAGATTGCGAATAATTTTGCTGTGTATGTGGATGCTGTGTCGTGCAGACGGGCGCGTAGGATGACCCGCGGCGGCGCTGCGTTGGTGTACAGCACCGCCGCTGCGCCCGTCTGCTGTGTATGTGATTTGGAGCCGTCTGTATATATGATGTTGTAGTTGACGTGCTGTGCTGTGAATTGTAGGAATAGTTGTTGTATTTCTGCGTGTGTATATGTGTCTTTTGGCTTGTCAATGAGGAAGTGTGTGTTGGGTGTCGGCTGTTTCCACCATGCGATGGGTTGTGGGTGTGGTGTTGTCGTTGGGAGTGTTATGTCTAGTGTGTTAGCGTGTCGGTGTATGCGGCATCCTATTGTGGTTCGTAGTCGTGTGGAGTTCATGAGTTGGTGTCTGCGTGCTGTGCGGAGTTTCAGTGCCTGTGTGCATGGGTGATGTTTCGTGAGTTGTGTTTTGTAGTGGTATCTAAGTAGTGCTTCTGTACGTCTGTGCTGTAATTCTGGGATGTGGTTGTATATGTGAAGGGAGTGAGAAGGTGAGGTGGTGAAAGCTCCTGTGATGATTTGAAGAGATCGTCGTTGAATAGAATCTAGAATTTTGAGATTTGATTTCGCTGCGTTTTCAAAGAGTGGGGATCCGTATTCCAGAATTTGCCGAATGAGTGATTTGTACAGGGTCAGAAGTGTTTTCCGGTCGGATCCCCAGTGTGTGCCAGAAAGTGCTCGTAGTACGTTGATTCTTTTTGAGGCTCGTTTTTGCAAGTTTAGGAAGTGTGTCCGAAAAGTTAATTGTGTGTCTAATGTGATACCGAGAAATTTTGTCGTGGTGACAAAGGGAATGGGTGAATTGTTGATTTCTAGGGGTCGTAAGTTTGTGTCTCTGTTGTAGCCGAAAATCATACATTTGGATTTGAGTGGTGCTATATGGAGGTTTAGTGTGGCGAGTTTGTTGTTGAGTTCTGTTAGTGCGTGTTGTAATACTGTTAGTGCGTGTGCTGGTGCTTTTGTTGACGTCCATAGTACTATATCGTCGGCGTAGACTGCAATTTTGGTCGCAAAGTTGTCGGTGACGGCGGAATTTAGGGCTAAAATGAAGAGTAGGGGACTGAGGACTGAGCCTTGCATTAAACCGGTGGTGGGGAATTTGGTGTCTGAGGTGTGGGGCCCAATTTTTACTTGAAAAGATCTGTTGAGTAGATAGAAATGGAGGTAGTGCATCAGTCTGCCTTGTATGTCGATGCTCTGTAAGTGTTGTAATAGTGCTGTTATGTTGATGGTGTCATAGGCTTGTTTTAGGTCCAGGAAGACGGCGGTCGTGGAGTGTTTCCTGGCCGCCGCTTCCTGGATGTTTGTGATCAGGTAGGTGAGGTTGTCTAAACAGGATCGATTTGGAAGGAAGCCTGATTGAATAGGAGAGATTAAGTGCTGTGTTTGAATGATATGGAGGAGGCGTTTTTTAACAAGACGTTCGAATAGTTTGTGAAAGCAGCTGGTGAGGGCAATAGGGCGATAGGAGGTGCAAAGAGTTGAGTCGGTGTTTGGTTTAGGTATAGGTAGGAGAGAGGCGTGTAACCAGGATTGAGGGTATGTATGTGTAGTCCATGCAGAGTTGTAGGTGTTGAGTAGTGTGTGTAGTGCTGATGCTGGTAGGTGTTTGAAGAAAGAGTAGTGAATGTTGTCCGGTCCTACAGATGTGTTACCTGTCTGTGTGATTGCTAGTTGTAATTCTGTAAGTGTAAATCTAGTGTTGTAGAGGTGTGTGCGTGTGTGTCTGATTGGGGGTGGGGGGTTTCGTGCCAGTGTAGATGATCTATGATGGTAGTGGTCTGCGAATATGTTTGCTATTGTTTGGGGGTCTGTTGTGATGTTGTTGTTGTGTCTAAGTGTGATGGCTTTGATTGGGGGTCGTTGTCGGTGTTGAAAGGTTTTCAAAAGTGACCAGATTTCGCCTAGAGGTGTAAATCTATTAAATTTAGTGCTGAATGCGTTCCAAGAAGTCTTTTTTGCGTCTTTGATGATAGTCTTACATTGTGTTCTGAGTTGTTTATATGTTGCTAGTGTGTCTGGTGTGCGGTGTCTTTCGTGTCTATGGCGTGCATGATTCCTCGCGCGGATCGCCCGGTGGCAGTCATCATTCCACCATGGAGCCGCGCGAGGTTTGTGTTGACGTCGTGGTTTTGTTTGTGGTATGTGTTGGCGTGCTGTGGTGATGAGTATGTCTGCGAATTGTTCTGGTGATAATTCGGGTCTGTGGGCTGTTTGGATTGCTAAGGATTCTGAGAAAGGGTTCCAGGATGCTTTTTTGAGGTTCCACCGGCCTGGCTGAGGATTGGGTGGGCCGGTGGTCGGGATTTGTTTGAAGGTAATATAATGTCTATACTGTCAACTACAATATCTACAATATCACTACAATATCACATTCACGTTCCGAGAGGGCGTGGACAGCATATGTCAGGTTTTGTTGGACACCGAAGTCCCCAGGGTGTGTGGACAACATGGGTCAGGATTAACTGGATACCTATGTTTCGAGGGAGGGTGGAGGGCATAGGTTAAGGCTAGGTGGACCCGTCTCTAGACGAACGTTGTGGACGTCACAGGCCTGGGTTAGCTTGACACCTACGGTTACAGATGGGAGAGCGGATTGTATAGGTCATGATTAGCTAAAGAGCTATCTTCCGGCGTCCGAAAACGTTACAGGTCAGTGTTAGCTGGAAACCTACGTTCCCAGGGAGTGTGGACGCCATAGGTCAACATTAGTTGTGCTCCTACGTTCCCACAGCGTGCGGATGGTATAGGTCATGTTTAGCTGGATACCTAAGTCCCCAGTGTGTGTGGACGGCATAAGTGAGTGTTAGCGCGACAAGTACGCTCCCGGTGTGTGTGGAGGGCATAGGTCAGGGTTAGCTGGACAGAGATGTTCCCTGAGTGTGTGGCCGGTATAGGTGAGTGTTAGCTGGACACCTACGCTTCTAGCGAATGTGTAGGGCATTGGTGAGGGATAACTGGGACCCTACGTTCCCAGAGAGTGTGGACGGTATAGATCATGGTTATCTGCAAAACCTACATTCCCCGACAGTACTGACGATATAGGTCAGTGCTAGCTGGACACTGCGCCCCTAGTGACTGTGGAGGGCATAGGTCAGGTTTAGCTGGGCACCTACGTTCCCTGAGAGTGTGGACGGCATGGCGTGGGTGGGTTCACACCTACGGTCCCAGTTGTCCTGAGCGCGGCGCCACGAGCTGACGTGTCTCGGTCGCTCCCCCAGCCTTTCCCTCGCCCTCTTCGTTGCCTTTGTATGCAAGGTGTGTGATACTCTGAGTGAGAAGTGAACATGTGAAGAAGTGAACAAACTAGTGAAGTGTACGAGTAAAAATAAAAGAAGAAAAAGTGGCATAGTGATCTAAACCGACGTACTTATACGCTACACGTGCGCAAAGTTTACACAACAGTGATTGGACTCCTACAAACTGAGTGTGTGCTGAAGTAACAGCGCCCTTCTCCATAGTTCAAGCATCAGCTACTGCCCGTGCCCAGTCTTCTTTCCTGCACTGCAGCTGAGATGAAATTGATTGGACTGACGACTTGGTGCCGCTCGGAATTCTTGTGACTCTAACAACAGTGACGTCTACCTCCTATCGTCTATCTTCAGCTCTACCAGTCTTCCATCTTCAGCTCTACCGGTCTTCCATTTTCAGCTCTACCATGCATACAGACATCATCAGGTTTCTGCTAACCATCGCCCTGGTCCAAATGTTCAACGCCATCACGTCCCCCGGTCAGCAACGCGCACGCAGCCGCCCCGTACGTGACGCCATCAACTACGCGACCTTGACTCCCGCCAGTCACCACCCTCGCATCTGCAGAACGAGAAACCAGACCGTCGGCGTTACCCTGACAACGCCAAAGAAAACACGACGGGGCACGCGCGGCGTCAGGGGTGGCAGACGACGGGGATCACGGGGCGGAACAAGCAAAGCGACGGTTCAGGAGCGCAACGGGCAGCTGCACCTGGGACTCATAAATGCCCAATCTATGAAACCTAAGCTACTTGAGCTACAACACGACTTTCTTTCTTACTCTCTAGACCTAGCTGTGGTGACTGAGACCTGGCTGCGACCTAGCACCCCCACGCGTCTCATTAACTTCCCTGGTTACCAGTTAAAACGTGCGGACCGGCCTGACTCTAGTGGCTACGGTGGGGTGGCGATTATCGCCAAGTCAGCGCTTACTATTACCGTTTTGAAAATTTCTACGCTTCCAAACTCGAGCTCCAAATTAGAATCACTCTGGACCAAAGTCAAAGGTAAAAGCGGAAGGTATTTCATTCTGGCGGCAATATATCGACCTCCTCGTAACAGTCTACCTGCCTTAAATGTTGATTTCGCTGAGCTCGAAAGACAGGTTCAATTGGCGACACTGAACTTTACCGGCACTTTCTACCTCGCAGGTGATCTAAATTGCAATCTTCTCGACACGGCAAATTGCCCCAGCAAAACACACCTGCTTGAGTTCGTCAGAAACTATTCACTTACCGTGATAGTGAAGCGCCCTACATTCTCCACAGGCTCTTTATTGGATGTCATCATAACAAATTCACCCACCTCTGTCGACAGACCCAAAGTGAGTTTCTGCCACTACAGTCCCCACAAATTTATCACATGTTCAATTAAAGTAAACAGGCCTGCCTCAATTAACACCGTGATAAAATCACGTTCTTTCGGACGAGTGGACACCTCCGAACTGACCCTTGACCTTGGTGAGATCGACTGGGTCCAGGTCACTGGTCGCATCTCAGTAACCGATAAATGGGACACACTGCTGAGATTGCTGACACCTATCCTCGACGAGCACCTGCCACTCAGAAACATCAAAATTCGGAACCCAACAGCACCACATGTTAGCGAAGCTACCAAACAACTCATGCATCGGCGAAATGTAGCCTTGCGCTTACAAGATAGAAACACTTACAAAATACTTAACCGACAAGTTCGATCAGCTATTAGAGCTGACTGTAGGGAAGAGATTAGCGGAAAGATAGCTCAAAAAGGCCCATCAGCTGCGTGGCGTGCTATCAAGCCTATTATCGATACAAAAAAAGGATCTCACAGAGTACAACCTCAGGTTCTACCTGAGCAGCTAAATCATTATTTTGTTAGTGTCGGACCAAAAATATCAGCAGAAGTCAAACTGCAGGCAAACATGCCTGAACACACATCTCCCAGTTGTCGGCTATCGCGCGTCTCTACCAGCTCCTATAAAGTATCACCCATATCTCTTGAACAGCTAGCCAATATCGTCATAAACATGAGAAGCACAAGTGCGTGCGGACCCGACGGGATCTGTATTAAGGTCATCAAATTTCTGTTCTTTTTTATCGGCGAAGTGCTGCTTGACATTATAAACACATGCCTGACTACAGCTGATATACCCTCCACTTGGAAACAGTCAATAGTAACTCCCATTCACAAATCAGGAGATCCCTCGGATCCCTCTAATTTTAGACCCATCTCACTGGTTCCGGTTATCGCCAAGATCACTGAGAGAGTGGTGCAGAAACAACTCTATCACTACCTAAACTCAAACCACCTACTGGCCCAAACTCAGCACGGCTTCAGACCACGCCACTCTACGGAAACCGCCCTTATCTCAGTCACGGACGAAATACTAGCAGCAATGGACCGTTCGGAAGTAGCTCTCCTTTGCATTCTGGATCTCAGTAAATGTTTCGATGTAATAGACCACACCAAACTGCTCACTAAACTTCAACTCCATGGAATCGATACCGACTGGTTTAAAGCATATCTGGGAGGTCATACGCAGGCTGTTAGGATCTCAGATCAACACGGAAACAGGCATCTCTCCTCCTTTCTCCCAAACAACATAGGTGTCTTTCAAGGCTCATCATTAGGTCCACTTCTCTATTGCATCTTTTCGAACGACCTCAGTCTGCACGTCCCGGTAGCACATGTCACCCAGTTCGCAGACGACACACAGGTCCTCATCTCCGGTCGGAAATCTGATCTCCCAAATTTGATAAGTCAGATGGAAACATGCCTGAGCCAACTCTATGACTACTTCCTGGATAACGGCTTGAAGGTGAACCCGACCAAAACCCAGCTTCTTACTCTCGGATCGCGTCAAAATCTGCGCAATATTACCCCGATACGAGTGTGCTTTAGGGACGCCGTGATAGATGAGAAACATTCGTGTAAGAACCTTGGGGTAACATTTGATCGCCACATGTCTTGGGATTCACATGTAGCTGTTGTTGTCCAGAAGTGTACTGGGTTCCTTCTGGCCCTGAACCATCTGCGTCACCATCTGCCGACCAGCACCCTCTTCACTATAGTCAATAGCCTAGTTATATCCAATATCCGATACTGCATATCTGTTTACGGGAACGGGTCGTCAGCAAATATCCACAGACTAAACAAGATCATTAACTTCGCCACTAGAGTCGTGTCAGGTCTCCGAAAATTTGATCATATTACTGATGTCCGAAACGAGTTGGGTCTCCTCACTGCAGCTGATCTGTACCTATTTCACAGTCTCACTTTGCTCCACAAGATCATTCTGACGGGTGAGCCTACGCACATTGCCGGTGAAATCACTTCAAACTCTACCCTGCGAAGCCGTCACACACGTGCAGACGACCATCTGCGCCTGCCAGCCATACACAGAGAGGCTGGCCGCAGGAGATTTCTCTACTCGTCTGTCTTCCACTACAACAAACTTCCTACTGAAACTAAAACATCGAGGCTGTCTAACTTCAAGAAACATGCACTAGCGTATCTCCACGAACAACACTAGTCCCACAAAAAACTTACAACATGGATATGTGTACACCACGAAGTCACCTTTAGGCCATCGCTTTCCTATCACTTATACAAGCCACTCGTGTATAGCTCGTGTCGCAAGTACGGTGTATGCAGTGCGGAAAGTGATATGGATATTGTATTATGTTGTACGAATGTTTGTTGCGCATCTGCTCCCACTATTGACCACACATCTATCCTTTCTTTGTAAATATCTGTGAGTTCAGCCCAGACTGTCCGTAACAGCCACTGCACGTGGAGGACATGTATTGTTAAATAAATAAATGAGAGTGCGGACAGCGCGGGTCAGGTCGGGGTTAGACGAACACCCATCTTCCGGAGAGTGGGGTTGTTACAGGTCAGTTTTAGCTGTACACCTAGCTTCCCAGATAAAAATACTGAAGGCACAGGTCAGGGTTAGATGGACACGTACGCTCCCAGGGAGGGTGAATGGCATAGGTCATTGTTAGCGCGGCACGTACGTTCCCAGAGCGTAAGGACGGTATAGGTCACTTTTACCTGGGTACCTAACTCCCGAGGGCGCGTGGGGGCATAGATCAGGGTTAGCAGGACACCTACGTTCCGAGAGGGCGTGGACAGCATATGTCAGGTTTTGTTGGACACCGAAGTCCCTAGGGTGCGTGGACAACATGGGTCAGGATTAACTGGATACCTATGTTTCCAGGGAGGGTGGACGGCATAGGTTAGGGTTAGGTGGACCCGTCTCTAGACGAACGTTGTGCACGTCACAGGCCTGGGTTAGCTTGACACCTACGGTTACAGATGGGAGAGCGGACCGCATAGGTCATGATTAGCTAAAGAGCTATCTTCCGGCGTCCGAAAACGTTACAGGTCAGTGTTAGCTTGAAACCTACGTTCCCAGGGAGTGTGGACGCCATAGGTCAACATTAGCTGTGCTCCTACGTTCCCACAGCGTGCGGATGGTATAGGTCATGTTTAGCTGGATACCTAAGTCCCCAGTGTGTGTGGACGGCATAAGTCAGTGTTAGCTCGACAAGTACGCTCCCTGTGGGTGTGGAGGGCATAGGTCAGGGTTAGCTGGACAGATATGTTCCCAGAGTGTGTGGCCGGTATAGGTGAGTGTTAGCTGGACACCTACGCTTCTAGTGAGTGTGTAGGGCATTGGTGAGGGTTAACTAGGACCCTACGTTCCCAGAGAGTTTGGACGGTATAGATCATGGTTATCTGCAAAACCTACATTCCCGGAGGGTACTGACGATATAGGTCAGTGCTAGCTGGACACCGCGCCCCTAGTGACTGTGGAGGGCATAGGTCAGGTTTAGCTGGGCACCTACGTTCCCTGAGAGTGTGGACGGCATGGCGTGGGTGGGTTCACACCTACGGTCCCAGATGAGAGTGCGGACAGCGAGAGTGCGGATAAGTTTGGTATTTCTTCAGCTTCCTCAATTTTCAGATCGAATTGTTCATGAATGTGATTTTTTTTATTGGAAGCTAATTTATGTTCTCTTCTGAAAAGAGGCAAGGCTGGAGCTGTGAGTTTTTAAGAATTGCACCTGCAGAAAAAGATTTGCATTTTAGTTGAGGTGGCATTTGAAGAAAAAAATTGTAAATGCATGTTTCTGAATGTCATTAAGATGATATAACCATTGTATTCCAGCACAAATGCATGCTTTTCAGTTCGTAAGTGAAGTAATGCGAAATGTGTTGCTTTGAGTGGGGTAATTGGTAATGAAGGATAATGTTAAATGTATAAACAGTGCATCCAAACCAATGTCATTCATTGAATATCTTTGATATCACATATGCAACAATGCTGGTTGAGTTATCACCACAATCCTTCCCCAGTCCAAACCTAACCTACCTCTTTTTCAGGAAAAACTCTGTTGTTTCTATTCTATCCTCCAAATTCCGAAAACCTTGGTATTTATATATAAGAAGCCCAAATGAAGAAATTTTTTTAGACAGATGTAAGGACTGAACTTCTTGAAGCTTACTAGCAACTTCTTCCCAGTATCCTAAAAATAATTTTCCATAAACTGTGTTGAATGAAGAATAAGGCTACTTGGGAGTAGTGAAAGATCAGAAGAAGACAGGATAGGCAGTCATGCACGGAAAGCCCAAACCAGGTTTAATTGTACCAAAAAAATGAATACATATATTTGCATGTGGCTATTCATAACATTTTTATCATGATATTCCAGCAGAATAATGGCCAGAATAATAATGGCTACATGGAGTAATGATAACAGATTCAGCCTATGATACAAAATGTATGCTTCCATTAACTGAGTTTCCATGTCACGAGGTTAATTAATATACGGTGCACAATTGATGCAAGTGTGTAATTAAGGTACAATGGATCTACTATTTCCTTCGTGAATCACGTTCAACATCCAGCATACAATATCAGTAGGTTCTAGATGACCGAACATGAGTATGTTTTAGGAGGTCCAACATCAGTTGTTTAGGTTAGATTCAGTTAGGATATTTTTGTAATTTGACATCAGTGTTCTTTGTTAGCCACCAAAAACCCCATTTCCCCACACTTTCCATATTTTTCATATTATTCCATATTCTCCCCACACTTTCCATAACATCTTGTGTCTTATGGCGCGGGGGATTGCATGTACTGTCATTGTCAACATTAGTGTTTTCCTACTGTTTGAAAAATCTTATTTGAATGATGTTAATATTATTTTGGAGTGAAATTACTTTTTTCTAGATATCAGCACATGAACTTGAACTGCCGATTTGCTGAGATTTCACTTCCCATAGAAGTGAATATCAGCTTCCTTCAAATCACATCAGATAATGATGTGAATTGAAGGAATGTTAAATGCTAAGCGATGTGTGGCCTGGTCCATGGCCAGAAAGAAACCAGCGGACCGATCGCTGGGCACCCATTTGCGTATCCCGAAGATGAACCAGGAAAAGCGTTCTGGACTCACCTCCTAAACCTTAGCGGCCTGACGGTTCCCACCGAGGAATTCTTCCACACATTCAGATAGATGGATGCAGCGTTTTGTGTTCACCATGCCCAAGAACCCAACAATCTCAGCAGACATCCAAAGGTCATTGAAAGTTTCCGCCAGGTGTTGGAATCCAGATTCAATTCAATTCAATAGATAAAATATAATTGTGCTTTGCGAGGATCCGGACATTTATTCATCTCGGGCTGGTGAACAAGGTGAACGTCGCCAAGCTCGCAAAGCGGCAGCAGCGGAAAGCCGAGCAGTTTGCTCAGCGACTGCGAAGTATGGGCCGCACTTGGGCGATACTTCACATTCAGATCAGTGTTTGGATCTTTCCTTGTTTGGACGTATTAGTGCATCACCTGTCGTTGATCATATAGCAGCATATCAGGACTTTCTACACAAATATTACACGAGACTAAACGTACGTGTTGCAGTCGCACCGAGTGTATGTCAAGCTCAACAACTGATATGTGCCTGTGTTTGTGAAGTCGGTAGAGTGTAGCCTGTAGGTTTACACGTACTCATCGTCCTACTACGGTGCTCGTGAGTAGTCTGTGTATGTATGCATGTCGAGTTGTTCTCAGCCACAGATGTCACGATGAGGATGTTCCATCTATTCTTGCCAATTCGTCCGATTTTATAAGGTGCCATATATGTACGTACTGTAATGTTAGGTATTGTAATGTATTGCTGCAATGCAATCTCATTAAGCACCGTGGCTTATCTGCACCTGCTACCGATAACCTCTTATGTCACGCGTTTGGTGGAGCCGCGGTAGCTTAGTCCGTAGGGTGTTGGGCTCTTGACCGCAATATTATGTGTTCGAGTCCCGCAACCAGCGGAATTACCGAGTCCACCCGTGACCAATCGGTTTGAGAAGTTGGCGACGCTATATGGCCTAGCGGTTAATTGCGTCGTAAATGAACCCAAGGTTCTTTTTCTGCTTCATGTGTTTGCTTCTCCTAATATATGTCTTGCGTTGTGCTTCCTCAATATATCGTTTTAATACGCACTCTGTTGGGCGCCGGAATATATATATTCATGTTGGCAAAATGACGAACGCAGTCCATGCGCCCAAAATGCACATTTACTTCCACCACAGAGTACACAACCGAGAAACAATCGGCAGTGGGAGTGAGGGCCTTCCTCAATCTTGGCAGTCTCGTCTTTTCCAGATGCATGTTCATCGTATTAAAGTCTGATTGATAAACAACTTTTGTTGCCGTATTTATGTCGTGCTGTACTGCAAAATGCCTGATTAAAAAAAAAAATTTAGTCCCAGTTGTTGCTGGGGTGGGTTTAGGAACCAGGGTTCTATTGCTAAGCAGAGCCTGTTGCGTGAACTCTCGCCGCACCACCCGATCCACGAATTCCTTTTCAACGGCAGAATTTTGATCGAAAGTTTAACGTGCCGTCAATACACCGACACGGCCGCCCGGTAGCTCGTCTCCGGCCTTATCGGGCCAGCTGCCAACTCACACTCCCAGCCGGGGGCAAAACGCGAGCGCGCGAAGCGACTCGAACCCTGTGTTGCCAGGACAGGGGAGACCAGCACAGGCCAGCGCTCTAACCAACTGAGCTACTGGGAGGCATTTCAGGTTGCACGACGCGAATAAAGAAATCATATTTTAAAAAGAAAATGTTTTCTTTAGTTAAAAATAGAACACATTTAATTAAAAAGATGTATGGTACTACGTGGTAACTTTCCATTCCAACCACAAATTCAGCTGTGATTAAAGTTGCTTCCGAGCTGGTCTGGCATAGAAATTGCTGTTACCCCTGCATTATTGCATTCATGACAGAAGCTTGATTCACATGGCGTCAGCGACTCAGCCAATTCATTTCGACTGAAAATGCCAAATAACGGTGTGCGAACATGGGCAAAGCCACGGTGGGGAATGAACGGGGATGCTTCCCCAATCTTGCCAAGTTCCGCGCTAAGCCTTTGACAATGCATGATAATTGAACTGAAATCCTCATGCGGGCATCTAAAATCCGTCTTAGTGCTTACGGGTCCCACAAAGTTGTTGCCGAATCTAAATCGAGCGTTCATGTTACGAAAAGCGTGATTTTTTATTTTGCGCCGGCACTCCAGAAAGTTCAGGATTGTCACCGAAATATTTTAGCAAACGTCTGCTCATGTCAAAGCAATGTTTGTCGCAGTCCTGGTGGGGTGTGTTCGCCGTGTATCGTAAAAGGCGTGGTGCCGAGCTTAGAACTGGCATCGCTCTGACTCCAGCTCGGGTCCAGTTATTTGACTGTTCGGCAGCATGCACAATTGTTGGTTTTGTCATCTTGATAATCATGTACTGTTATTGTATGCACACCTCGAGGAGCAGGGACTAATGTTGGTCGGCGTGTACTGGTGGGAGGGGAAAGGGCAACCGTTAGTTTTTAGCTCAATATTTGCAATGCACTGCCGTAGTGCCACAAATTATTAAATTCAGGGGATCCTGTCTCCTGTCCCACCCCCGATGGTCCGCCGCCCGTGTCAGGAAGGGACTGTGGGCCTGGACACTGCCATAAGCGGTGACGTGTTCCGTAGTTCCTATGCCTGGCTGATTAGAAGAAGTGCCCAATAGGGCACAGCGTCCTTGATAAATTTTGGATTCGAGATTTGGCCCTACGATTTTGAGATGTAATCGAGTGTGCTGATTTCAAATTCGAAAGCTGTTTTTGGATCAAAGCATTTTCTGATCCGCAAATTTACACTTTTCTGCAGGCATGTTTCCTAACTTTATGCTAAATATGGGACTATGGACACCAAGACGTGTCTGAAAGTTGTGTGACTGTTATATTCGTGATGTTCACACCAAAATACCCATGATTACCACTTTTCAGCGCGCTAAAGGGTATATTGGATATATTTCTGACGGTTTCTCTGGTCCGTCCGACACATCTCTCACTAACGCCATCTATAGGTGTTTTTTTTTCTCTCATTAACTCGGAAAATTGACTCATTGAACTAGACATATATCAAAAGCCTGTCCAGTATACATCTAAAATTTACACTAACGAACTGAAAACTGATGCCTAAGTTCCCTCAGGGGCGGATCCAGGGGGGAGGCAATAGTAGGTATATTGAAGAAGGCAAAGGCAGGTTCGTATACAAAATACAAAAAGTGAACACGTTTCTTGAAAACTTCAAATAACATAAAACAAGCTTTGAAGTATCATAGTAATCATTTGTAATGTAGGAAAACATTGCATAACACACAGGACTACCGTTTAGTGGTCGACTGAGGGAAATAATAGAAATACACATAGGAGAACTGCCACTCAGACACATTATCACTTCTCTGGACGGCCCAACAAACGCAAGGGACGGATTTCAAGGCCCTGTTGGAAAGATGCATTCGAAGGTTGAAGACATGAGATATGATCCGGTGTTTGAACGGCTAGCTGAAGGCGAGGAATATGTGGAGATCCCAGAAGATGTACTTGACAGCATGTCAACAGACCAGAAGGTCTCTTACGAACTGTGTCGGGCGGTGAAAGCTGGAAGTCTGCCTGCAAGTATGTAAGAAATGAAGCCTGGCAAGCTGAACCACGCGCGCTGGTTGACAACAGGTGAGAGGATAGTGTACTTGTGGACCAGGCAGCACGGGCTCACCGACTCAAACAAGAGAATCCTGAGACGGCTGGCAGAGTTCTGCGTCAACGTACATTTCAAGTGCTACTTTGAGATTAAGACGAAGGCCGAAATCGTGGACGCACTTAAACACATAATAACCCATCTCCGGACCCTTCGTACGCAACCAGAAGAGGTTCAGGCGGCGGTTACCCGCTGTGTTCGGTCTTCCGCCTGGTACGCCCATCCTGCCAGCCTCCTGCTGTCCCTTCTCGCCAGCGAACAACCTAAAGATAGGAAGTTTGCCATCGAAAAGTTCATCGGTGTGAGAGGAGGAGCAGAGTACGGGGACAAGTCGCCAAGGACGAGAAGGCACCCCAAGATCAACATGTCCACCTCATCACTTATACAACTGATCGACTGGGACGACACAGAGATCACGGAACCTGTGTTTACGTGCGGAATTGCCGCAACAGAACTCAGGAGGATCATATCCATGCCGCTGGATGTCCCTCCGTTCCCTGCGAATGCCCAGTCGACGGAGCGGGCGGCCCAGCACGTCACGACAGCCGCTGGAAAGGTCAGGTGACCCGAGATGGCTCTGTTCGCGTTAGCACCCACCACATAAAACAGTTGCCAGTGTTCCTCTCTAAGAAGGATATAATGGAAGCTATGAAGTAGGCCAATGACGGGGAGTAGTAAAAAGGCCACACAAAACTGTACTTTATGCATTCTGTCCTTCAGATATCTATTATTTCCCTCAGCCGATCACTAAACGGTAGTCCTGTGTGTTATGCAATGTTTTCCTACATTACAAACGGTTACTATGATACTTCAAAGCTTGTTTTATGTTATTTGAAGTTTTCAAGAAACGTGCTCACTTTTTGTATTTTGTATACGAACCTGCCTTTGCCTTTTTCAACATACCTACTATTGCCTCCCCCTGGATCCGCCCCTGAGGGAACTTAGGCATCAGTTTTCAGTTCGTTAGTGTAAATTTTAGATGTATCCTGGTCAGGCTTTTGATATATGTCTAGTTCAATGAGTCAATTTTCCGAGTTAATGAAAAAAAAACACCTATAGATGGCGTTAGTGAGAGATGTGTCGGACGGACCAGAGAAACCGTCAGAAATATATCAAATATACGCTTTAGCGCGCTGAAAAGTGGTAATCATAGGTATTTTTGTGTGAACATCATGAATATAACAGTCACACAACTTTCAGACATGTCTTTGTGTCCATAGTCCCATATTTAGCATAAAGTTAGGAAACATGCCTGCAGAAGTGTAAATTTGCGGACCAAAAAATGCTTTGATCCAAAAACAGCTTTCGAATTTGAAATCAGCACACTCGATTACATCTCAAAATCGTAGGGCCGAATCTCGAATCCAAAATTTCTCAAGGACGCTGTGCCCTAGTGCCCAACCATAAAGTTAAGGTGGCAGAACCCCAGCCTTGCAGAATATCTGCGTATTTCCCTTCTCTTTATGAAAAAGATCGTCCCATGTGAACAGTGTCTTAATTCACTGTCGCTTATTAGAAGGACTTCCCACCACGCGCACAAAAAGCTTCCGGCCTCCAGGCTCGAACCGGCTAGCTCCGTGTCGGCAAACCGACGCGCTACCAACTGCGCTACCAACACGGAGTCGCTCGGCCCGCTTAAGTTAAATAGTGTCGATGGATATGACATGGGTCTAAATAACACCATTTTACACAATAAGTAACACATTCATGTGAAATTCTCCCATGATTATCGAAATACCATGAAACAAGCTTTCAGATGACGTATAATTTGCACCACTCACGTATACTTGTTAGTCAGGAACGTACGCGGAAAAGTACCATTTCTTGCTGTCGTGATAATCTGCTGAACCCAAATCAGCGCCCAGATGACGTCCCCGGCTGCCAATGAACATTGACAGGGGCCGAGTCCAGATAGCATATGCTAGCACTGGCTTCTGTGGCTGTCGGAGCAGCAGTGTGGAATCAAACAGAGCTGGTGGGTAACTGCACAGCTCATATTTCAACACAGACTCCTGATCATTTGTAGCTTTTGCAACAATTGTCAGTCGCTGGAAAAGCTGCTGGGGATCTACCTGCACTGCATCACCATCTATCTTTACTGCCGATTTCACAGCCAAGGTGATGGCCTGATCTTTTCTCTTGGATGTGTAGTCAGCAACAGTTTGTCCATCCATGTTGGTCAGGATAGCTGTTCAAACAGTTTTCGCTGAGTCAACATTGACTGTGCTGGTTGCATGCACCCCTGTCGAGATGCTGCGCAAGCTCGGATCTGAGCTGAAGGGTGTTATCTCATGCAGATAGCTGATAACTGCATGTGTGTCTTTCATGTCACGTGCTTGTCTAGCATTTGTCATGTCCTTGTTTTGTTCACCAGTGTTGTAGTTGACACCTGTGAGCTGCTGCATAGCATTGCTGACATCAGCACAGGCAGGCATGGAGAACAGCCATACGAGACGCTGTTGCTCTGTCATACCTCGCCCTCTCGTCAAGCCACCGGTGGTCTTCATGCTCCTCATCAGGACCTGTTCGATGGTGAGATCTACAGACAGACCAGCCCATAGGCGATCACTTCTTCTGACAGCATGGAACCCTTCTTCGAATCGTTGGTACACATGGACCTCCTTGATCCTGGTTAACACATCAGCTTTCCAGGACTCCTCTGCAGACACGGAACTTTCCATCAGGTTCTTATAGAAGGCAGCAAGTTCATCAAGATCAGTGTTTCCAGTTCCGTCTGTCGTAGGCTCATTATCTGGTGACACTGTTGCCTCATTGGTCTCCTCCACTTCATGTGGCTCTGTAGATGGTTGAGGGAGTGGCACACCAAGTACGTCTGACAAAATCAAGGCATTCAGTGCTGCATCAACAAGGATATGTCCTCGTACTGCTCGTGCAGTAGCCTTGCCTGTCATCATGTCTACCAGCGCGTTGTCTGCATAGATTAACTCCAAGACTTCTTGCAGTCCTGATCCAGCCATAGGGTGCCCGATGCTTCTCAAGAAACTCAGTTCTGTGTGAAAGCCCCCCAGGCGCAAGACTGTCATTCAAGACACTTCCTGTGGGCTCAGTTTCGATGATCATGAGGGCTTTCCAACATAGTGGTTGGTGAAAGGTGATGATGGGCGTAACACCATGACGACGAGCATGCTCACACACGCACTTCAGAGTGGAATAGATGCACGTGACATCGCTGGGGTTCATGTCGATCATTGAGAGAACCATCACCGATGATTTCCCGGGGTGGTCACCATAATGCACTAGCTGCATCAGTCCAGACCATGCCGGTCTTGACGAGGTGAACATGATGGATGTCTTCCAGAGGAGATCAAGGTCTGCTGTTAGATCCTTTGCCTTCTTGTTGACCAGCTTCTGGTATGCCAGTGTTGTCATACCGCGGCTCTCTTCTTTGTGGTACCAGATAGGAATTCGTCCCACCGTGGAGATATCACTGGAGGTGACCTGCGCCCTGAGGATAGGTCTGCTGGTCTTGGTGGCTGGGGTTATGGCAGCAATCATCCCCAAGCCATGGAAGGTATTGTTACCATCCAGGGTACGGATGTTCTGGTCTACATTGTCTGCGACATACTGGACAAACTCCGAACTGAAGTCGGGTATGTCTGTTCCATGTGACATCACAGCATTCCGTTCAAACATTTTAACTTTCTGATAGGAGCAGCTGAAGCCAAGCTTGTGGAGGGAATCAATCAAGAAGCGTGATGCAATGTGATGGTGCATTTGGATCCCAGTCCAATCTGCAGTGGAGCCAGCAGAACTTGAGGGCGGGCTGCTTGCATAACTGCTTGCCCAATTGAGGCCGTCTTTATGCGCATATTCTTCCCGACAAACAATACTCCCAGCAGTAGCCTTAGGCTTTCTGGCAAGAAATTGACGTTTTCCTCCTCCAACAGCATGTCAGGGTACAGCTCATGTGATGTCATGACACTTTTTATGTCATCTGATCAGTTTAGCTGCCGTTTTGATTAATCTCATCTTCTCTTTTTCAGGATCAGCGGTCTGTGCATGGCCATATAAATCTTGCAGAACCACCTTCGCTGTGCTCCGGAATGTTACTACGTTTGGCATCCCATTGACCTCTGCTTGCAAGATTTTGTCTCCAGTGTTTATCCAGCTTCATCTTCATGTGTTTGTAGGTATATGCTTCAGGCCCTGATCCATGGAGATTCTCTTCCATCAGGCTAACTAGGTCATTGATTGTTATCTGCTCATCATCATTTTCCGCAAGGAAATGGGGAACTCTGAGAAATGCATCCCTCCGTGTTTCATCTTTGGGCCGACCTAGTTTTTTTTGCCTTTATTCTGTCGGTCTGATGGACAGTGGGTATTTGCTTGTTGGTGCGGAAGTTAACACTGTAGACCTGGTGGTACACCGCATCTGCAGCATGAAGGTCGTGCACATGGAGGACACGGGCTTTGACTGTTTCTGCCCAGTCATCCATTCTTTCGTCACATGATTCCAAGATATTGTCCTTGAATTAAACAATCCGCACTGGGAATGATGGTAGATCTGTAATCTTTCTCTTGCCCCCGAGCTTCACTTCCTTTCCACAGAAAAGGCAGTCCGTCTGATAGTTGAATTCTCTCTCCGTAGATCGAAATACAGGCATACATTGGGTAGAAGGGCCTTCTTCTTTTTCCTTCACTGCCTTGGCGCTCTGCTGGGGATTACAGTACTTCTTGCGACAGTCCTGATGTACCTGTTGGCCAGGAAGTGTCTGGATCACATGCTTTCTGTCTGCGCTTGCCCTGCTGATAGCGTCGCTACCCTTCACACTAAGTGTTGCTGGTGGTCGCTCCCCACCCACTACCGGCTTCTTGCAAATGGGACATAGGGTATGATCCCACTCCATCATTCAGTATGATCCACGTTCCTGCACTTATATGTAGTTCTATGTTGTATTTAATATGCAAGCATTTTCTGTTTATCACGGCCAGCTACCACCGCCGCCACCACCAGGCTAGAGGCGTCAGTTCAGTTCACCAACAACCACCACCACCAGTCAACAGGCATCTTCTACTCATCAGCAACGTGACTGCAAACAGATACAGTTAAATACAGAATAATAATGAGACAGGTAATACTGCTAATGATAATACTGTGTTTCATTGGATTCCTGGCCCCAGAATATGTATGTTTAGGCACTTAAAATCAAATCTATGTTATATAGAAGCGGAGATGTAGTGAAATATCTGTTTTATGGCGGCCGTTAAAAAAAATGAGTTTTGATATGTTATAGAGGAAACATTTCTGGGTATAAAACAGCTGACAGACTTTCTGTTGCAATTTGTCCGAGGTTGATCACATGTTTTTTTCTCACGAAATGCCTGGACTATTTGTCACCCACTGCACAGTGTCGTTATTTGTTCTGACTCGAAATTTGTTCTTCAATCACTTTCTTCATTTTCTCTTTCACACCATTGCCCATCTACGACACACTTCAAACACTTGACATGATGGGCGTGAAGGTCAGTTTCCTGTGGGTGCCCAGCCACTGCGGCATCCCAGGAAATGAAAAAGCCGACATACTAGGAAAAGAATCATCACAACTCTCGAACTTTACACAAATTCCACCACATTTTGACGCAATTAAATCATCAATACAAGATAAAATTGAACATTTATGGACCAAAAACTGGACACAAAGCACGAACCACACACAATTACGACTGGTCAAACCTACTGTCGAACCGTGGACATCATCTTTTAAAAAACCGACACGAAGAAAAAGTCATCACGTTTACGCAACGGTCACACTTTTCTCACTCATCGATATATTTACACAGCTTCACCTCGACCTTCATGCCCATCATGCGACACCCACCTTACAGTCACATATACTCCTACATTGCCAAACGTACCAGGACCCTCGAAGAACACTTAAACTACTGCCGAACACACAACATTGCTTTTTCTTTACCCATACTACTGGGAGACCAACACCATTTTCTAATCAAATTACTTTTCATCTTTCTCCGACAAACGAACCTGTTCCAGGAACTATGATAAATAATAATGACAACATGATTTCATGTGCATTGGGGCCCCAGCCTACCTCCACCGTTGCTAAGCTACCGGATTTTGGTCTTGTTTACTAAAACGTTCACGTTCATTTTCAACGTCTCTTACCACGTCAACGTTCGTGCACGTGTACACACTGTCTGATCCGAATTTATCATCTCTTGCTGTAAGCAGAACTTGAGCGTTGTGGTACCCTCGATGCGTGTCAGAATCTACTATGCTACCATATTGGCTTCCAAACAATTATAAAAATACCTTAAAATTGGAGATTCTTTCATCTCAACGCTATTTTTTTTGTTACCTCGGCGAAGGTTACTGCATTGCGTTTGAGTTAACTTCTGTCTGCTTCGGGGGGGGGGATGCAAAAGACACTATGCCCGCCCCCTTTTAAGGGCAATGGGGGATGGTCGGAATGGCCGCTCCCTAGATCCGCCAGTGGCGGCATGTATAGAAAAACCAGCATCAAGGCTCAACCACTTATTCCCTGAAAAGTATGTAAAACAACACCACTGGTAGAGGGCCCCGCATTAAATAAATGAGTGGAGAGGTTAAATTAAATAGTGCAGAGGTCATTAAACACTTGAAGGACTAGGTGTCTATTTCTGAAAACAATATTCAGGGGGTGGAAAATACATGAAGGTAATGGGCTGGCCCAAATTGATTGGGGGAGGAGGCACACTCCAACATAGGGTTCTATGCTAAAAGTTGAGATTATTGGGGTGAAGCCAACAATGAAGCGTCGATTGCCACCTCAAAAGCATGTGAAGGAACACCACTGCTTAAAGTGCTTTTGGATGCCTTCCCTAGGTGGCACAACAGAACCTACCACCTATTGATAGGTGGCGCGGTATGTCTGAGCTGCGAGTGCTGCCATCTATTAAAATACCTGAACACACTCCGAATATGGTACAAATAATACAATACTGTTTCGTATGGCTAGAGTTACCGGTAATTTTCTAGAACAATTCCGTAAATTTACCAATGAGAAAATTGTACACAAACGATTGTCGTGAAGAAGCAGTTTGTTTTGCAGTCGAAAGCCGAATGCGTCAAGCTTTCAACACCTTTTGACGCCGGCTTAAAATAATAGTTACGAATGAGACACAAAAAGACCCATATTGTCACTGCCCATTATGCTGTTCATGAAATTGTATTTAATTTAATAACTTTACCAGGGAGATGTAAAATTAACCGCAATGTTATCAATATATATATTTTGCAAGGGATGAATTCAATTTTATATTTCCATAAAGGTACGTGACGAAATCAATACGGCGCCACACACCCAACTTGGCACAATTACAAATTGTTTAGTGAACAGTGAGTAGTGGGTCCTCTTATGTCTGCGAATTTGTGTGCGTGATTGCAGTGTAGTTAGGGTTAAGTACATGCCTTTTTAGCTTGTAGTACATTTCCAGGAGGTGGTAGTGTCTGCGCATGCCCGAATCCTTGAGCGCTTCTCGATTTCAGTGCGAGTTGGCCCGTGTGAGGGTGAGTGGTATATATTGGTGTTAACGATGGCAAGCGGTACAACAACAAAATTTAGTGACAATTACGACATCAAGGAGGAACTCGGCAAGTAAGTCACACCATTTCCCATGATATTTCCCATTTGTATTCATATAAATCTAAAGAAAAATCTAAGTTAACAATCTATCCGAATCTGACTCCATTGGTTGCTTCATGGAAGTAGGTCCCACCCGCCCAAAATGTGTTCAAGTGCAATAATACCCCAACTTTCTCCTCTGCCACTTCTTTGGGAATTCACATATACCTTAGTTATTATGGCTTTAGTTATTATGGCTTTTATTATGGCTTAGTTATTATCAGCTACATTTGTCCTATACCTAGCACCCACATTCATGTATACCTAGGTTTCAATATATGTAGGTAGGTATCATATAGGTAGGTAGGTAGGTAGGTACCTAGGTAGGTAAGTACCTAGGTAGGTACCTAGGTAGGTACCTAGGTAGGTACCTAGGTAGGTACCTACCTACCTAGGTGCCTTGACCTACCTAACTAGGTATCAAATCACATCAGTAGGTTTAAACATCCATTCCAACATCAGTAGGTTTTGGATGGTCCAACATCCATAGGTTTTAGATGATCAAACATCTGCAAGTTAAGCTATAAAATATGAAGCTTTTATGTGATGAAGCATCCATCAGTTTTTTGCAAATCCAACATTTCAATTTGTTTTTGGGCAATCCAACATCAGTATGGTTTTGGCAATCAAATAGTAGAGTTTGGTTTGGTTTGGTTACCAGTAATTTTGTGGTTTAAGGTAACTTTAATGTTCTTGGAATTTATTTTCCCAATGCAATGTTTTGACTGTGACTAACTAAGAGAATATGATTTGACCACTCATTGCATCTGCAAATGCTTGTTTTTATGTTGGCAGGCAAAACAACACCAACAATGGGGCATGGTGTTCTCTCATCTGGTTCTCTCACCTGTTGGGCAGTATATGTAAGGCTGAAAAGAAAAGCAATGTAGTGATGAAACCTAACATAGCTAAACCTTCCACACAAAAACATTGTGTGCCATGAATTCTTGGATTTCCTTTTTGAATACCCCATTTATGAACATGGTTAAGATGATATGATGCTCATTTCCTGTGTAAATGCTTAACTTTCAGTTCAAAAGCAATATAGCAATACAAAACTGGGTTTGAGTTTGGTAATATAGCACAAAAAGTAATGGTAAGATACAATTTTAACAATATTTACATAGCATAGTCATAGCATAGCAGAACCTTCTAATTTTTGGGTAGGAATACCACTTTTCTTCAATTTCCCACCTAAAAGACCTTGACTAATCTAGCCTTATCTGCTTTTGATGGAAGACAAGTTTTCTTGTTTGTAAGCCAACACCTCAATTTACAACTTTAGAAGTTACTGAGCATAGCCAAGCCTGAGGTTTTGATAATCTTGTTTTTTAGTTTTTTTTTGGTGTGTATTTGGAAATATTCATGCTAGTAGGTGTACTTTGTGCATGCCCCTTTAAGCAGGCATGGGTATAGTTGGAAGATTATTGATGGGTCAGGGGGTGTGGAATCTTGCATTGTATTAAGTTAAGATTTAAGCTGGATGACATGGAATTATCACTGTATGACTATGCCTGTGCTACATGATCACCTGGTCCACACATTTGCTACACAGTATCCAGTGAATTGGGCTAGATATGATGGGGTAGAGTGGTAGGTAGATAGGTATAGGCAGGTTACTACTATGTATAGATGAGGCATTAAATTGAGGCTTATATTTAGGGACTGTATGACCAATACAGTCAATGCATGCTAAAGCCCCAATTTAAACTGGTATATAGGGAAACATTTTTTAATGTTTGGTTTTTTGACAGTGAGGATTTGTGATTTTGTTGCATTAAAAAAAAATAGTATCAAAGATTTCAATAAAAGCACTGTATCAGTAGGATTTTGAGTATTCATGATTATAATGGACGATAAAGAACAATGTGTTGGTGGATTTCCCTTTTTGGAGCATACTGAAAATTGTATTCATCACCCCTGATGTTTTTTTAAATTTGTTTTCCTTGCTTTCAACACATTGTTGGAAGGCATCTAGCATTAATTTTGTGGAAATCTTTGTATTTCTATGTTGTTTGCATCTTGTGATTTGTATGATGACTACCATGAGCTTTTAAATAGTCAAAGTGTACATGATAGTGATAATATACATCACCAGTCAATCTTAAAAGTTGTCAAGTGACAATTATTTTCATGTGCTCAGTTATTTCATGCAATACCTGATATAATTCTTCCGTTTGAGTTAATCATATTCATCTGCAACTTGTTTAGCTTGATTATTCTGTCTCATGAGATTGCCCTTGGGGCTAGCAAGCTTACCTTCCAGTTTCCCCACAAGGTCCTAGAAAAGAAACATGTCAAAACGTATCTATGTACTTGCTCGATTTCCAAATACTAAAATAGATGTCCTCAAAAATGGTAAATTATAGGCATTCCTGTTACATCTAGAATCAAATTGTTTCCCTCCCATTTTCACGAGATGATGTTGAAGTGGTTTCCAAGGGCCATTCTGACACTTATAAGAAAACATGTGAATTGGAGTCAATTGTAGTATTTGGGGCATATCCAGTTTAAGGGGGGGGGGGAGTATTTTTTACTCACCATCAACCACTGACACTTGAACAACTAATCCTGGGATTGCCTTTAGTGACAGATTAGAGTGGCACTTTTTGTCTGCCTATCGATTTTAGACTCTGTGTGTCTAAACAATAAGAATGATGTTGGCCAACCAAAATATGGGACTTGTGATGCATTTTATTTTGGATTACAATCCATTTTGCCATCATGCAAACTGTTTCATCCTCATAAATACTTTACACCTACCTACATAACTATACACAATATTTTACATGATACAAAAGTGTATTCATCACAATGTAAGTTCTGTCTCCAACAAGACAGCATCAGTCACTTTTTTCTGAGATGTCGGTCAGTATGGAAATTTTGGCGGCAATTGATAGAAGGCTGGGTAGATTGAGCAGAAACCGACTGAGATATTGCGCGGATCACTTACTGTTGGGATGTTTCGATGCTCCTAAGTTTGTCAACTATGTCGTACTTCTTGCAAAGCAACACGCTTTGAATAAGAAGCTAAATGGGATCGGAGATTTGACGTTTGTAGAATTTATAAGGAGGCTTTTCAACCGATATCAAGCTGATGAATGCGTTGCGACGCTGGCGATAAAGCTCAAACAGTTCCACCGCACATGGGGCAGTACAATGCGGTTATAGTGATGCGGAGGTTTCACAAGATCACCTCTGGCGATCATGGTGTGCCAAAGAAACCTAGATATCAGCTGTCAATATCAATCGGAAGAGCGCTAGGATTAGTCTGTTTCACCTGAGCTGGATTTAGTGGAGCCTGGATATACTGGCACATTGGAGATGAATGATCTTGTAATATATGCGATAATAATAGAGATATGATGAAACGTGGACTGAACAAGATGAGTAGTGGCAACTACGCAAATGTGAACGTGTTGGAAGATAGCTTGCGTGTACTACTACTGTGCTATTGTGTACTGTGTACTGTTGTGTCGCAACTGAAACACTCGATGCGGTATGAAATAAATGTATTTAAAAAACTACACTGCGTAAGTGCATACCATACACCGTGCATACCTACTTTTACATCTTGTATACATACTATACCAGGGGCGTTCATTTCTGGAAATAACTCAGGGAGCACAATACATGAAAGCAATGGGCAGTCCCAAATGGTGTAGGGAGTGCACTCCATTGCTACACGATGCATTTATTGGTGGGGTAAGGAGGGGGGGGGGGGGTCGTCAAAGACAGCACTGGGAGGGCGCTTGCCACCTGAAATGTAGGTAAAACAATGCCCATGTTTATACATTGCGAATATTGGTGGACATAGAGAGGGGAAAATAGGACACATGCCGTACATTTCATTTGCCACCAAAATCTACAAAATCACAGATGTCGCCAGAGTTGCTTCTGGTGATATGCATATGCTTGATAATATTGATAATTTATTTTCAAGAAGAATACACGCACGGACGGAAAGTACTCCGTGAGCGTGTTTTATTGCCTGTCTGGCTTTGCTATGCTTGAGTATATTGCAGTGAATTCCATATCACACTTGTAAACTTTATCGTCCTGGAACCGCCACAGCTTGTAGTTATGCACTGATGCTTCTGTTTATCTGATGTACCACTTACATATCTGACTGCTGTGGTGTTAACTGTTGTCGTGCCAACTTTGGAACTAGGGACGGAGGTGGGGTGGGGTGGGGAGTTTGTGCCACGAGGTGGCCTTGCCAGTTAAAACCATGATTTGGACAGGCTGACTAAAGTTAGTTTTCGTAACTCAATGGCTAAAGCTGACTATGGTTGTATCATATTTGTGTTGTGGCTCTTGTATATTTTGGGGTCTATGTGACCAATGTAGTCGGTGCGCCCTAATGCCCAAATATCTAACTTATTTTGCGGTAATTTGGCAGTATGTTTAACACAATGTTGAACCAAGCAGCCTTAGAAATATTTTATTTTGAACAAAATTTTATCGGGTTTATTTTCTATTTGTGATTAACCTATGATACTTGGTCCTGGACGAGGACAAACTGACTTATTTGGTGTCTGATGGGAATGATGAAGCCCACAACTCTGATTGCGACTCAGTGCTATTCTCACATCTCGTGGAAGTCAAGTCATAGAAGCAAGATGTCTTCATCGAAATATCGGTCACTGTTGTCACATGAGGTTGTTGTGCTTCCCGAGGAATATCCACTTGCTGAGCGGATGGGGGTGCAGTGTGTGCTCGTGGCTTGCCACACTCGCGCTGATCGCAGGGGTCGGTTGGTGGGATGGGGTGGGGGGTGTATGTGTTCTTAAAAGAAGTGCACAAAGCAACCATCTGGTATGGCGATGGGAACACTGCATTCAGCGTTCTTGTTACTGACTTCTTTTGTCGGCGTTTGACAACGTTGCCCTTGGCATGAAATTATTGTGACACTTGAGAGCGTCCAAGCCAATGCGCACGTTCCACAAATTGGTCTCGTAAGCGCTGTCTTGAGGCAGTATGTTTTCTGCGTTCCTGTGATGACTCATGCTACGTGAGTGCGGTGCTTGTGCCGTAGTGGTGTGTGTATGGCGCGCGCCCTCTGCACCGCACTTTGGCGCGCAAATTACGCCACTGGCAGCGCCAAGCCGCCACTGTCCCGTCTGGGAACGGACACCGATCCGGTCTGTCATGTCGTTCCGCCAGCTAATTCGTGTCGTTCCTCCAGCTAACTCGTGTCGTTCCGCCAGCTAACTCGTGTCGTTCCGCCAGCTAACTTGTGTCGTTCCGCCAGCTAACTCGTGTCGTTCCGCCAGTTAACTCGTGTCGTTCCGCCAGTTAACTCGTGTCGTTCCGCCAGCTAACTCGTGTCGTTCCGCCAGTTAACTCGTGTCGTTCCGCCAGTTAACTCGTGTCGTTCCGCCAGCTAACTCGTGTCGTTCCGCCAGCTAACTCGTGTCGTTCCGCCAGCTAACTCGTGTCGTTCCGCCAGTTAACTCATGGCACCGCTGTCGCTCATATTTGCGGCCGACCTTTTGTCTCGTTTTCGGCACGGCGTCAACAAACGGGGACTTCGCTCAGGGGTGTCCCCATCGACCCGTCAACAAACAGGGACGCCGCTCAGAGGTGTCCCCATCGACCCGTGGGCAGGACGCAGATTAGAGGTGTCCTCATCGACCCGTCGCAGTCGATGCGTCGGCCGCGTCTCGTGATCTGTCAGCGTGGGCGACGTAGCCGGCGGCTGTAGCCCCTGCGGCTGTAACGGGTTTGTGCTGGCTGTTGGCGGGACGCTGGTGTCGGTGCCGCTCCGGTGGCGGCGGAAGACCGCGACGGGGCATGCACCGACGGCGGCCACTCGCCTGCGGCTGGGGCACCTGGCTGACTGTCTGGCCGTCGGTCTGGCCCCTGGCGAGGGTTCCCACTGGAGGGCACGCTCTCATCACAAGGGCTCCATTCCACAACAAATCGACAAGGGAAAGCGCGAAAATTTCACACAATATTTTATATTTTAATGATAATGATTGTGTGGGTTCTTTCACGCACCGAGTGCTATTTTTATATATAAAGATCAGGTTAACGGTCAAGGGTTTATAGCCTGGGGAATTTTTGAGACGTCAACTAACAATGGTGTCTTCTGGGGCCTTCAACTCAATGAAGGACAATCAGAATTGTGCAATACCATATATCGGTGAGTTCAAAATAATCTAATACATCTTTTGCTATTTCAGAATTGTCATTCATGGGCTATCTGAAATCGTGACATCGTGACCTAAGGTCACTTGAGCTATTTTAGCTTTCGGAACAGTCACATACTCACAATGCGATTTGAAAAATGCAGATACAAAGGTAGATATTTTATCCTTCAAGGGAAAAAAGAAAAAAGGAAAGGGGTTCCCTAAAACTTTATGTATCCGTTCTAAGTTGGGCATGCATAGTTGTTTTTGCGCTAGTTTATCCTGACCTGTTTCAATATGTGTTTAAAGCGGTATTTTACAGAAATGCACGCCTTTTGACGTTCGGGACACGCGATGGGATGATAATGTTGGTTATCGGATCCTGAGTGTTGTGTTGCGGAAGCATTCTAACTCATGAGGTGAAAGGCTAAAAAGAAATGTCGAAATGTCTGTAAATTATGGTGGTAGATTATTTATGAGTTATAACCTACGATGAACTACAAGGGGAAAGAAGCATCCACAACATTTTAAGCACATTCTGATAGCCGAGAAACCATTCGCACAACCATTGATTGCATCGCGAAAATATCCATTTGCGAATCTAGTGAAATGACAAGAAGGGCACAAACAAGTGGTGGCGCCGTAGTTTGGATGCCCAATACTCACTGTTCTGGGCATCCAAACTCTGACATTTCCACGCTTCACAGGCAGCACTTTCGCTGAGCGTGCTGCCTGTGAAGCGAGGAAATATCTGAGCGTGGCGAACGCAGACAAGATGAAAGTAAAGCTATTTTATAAGTCTGACCAGAGCAATGTGTGTCTCGGCAAGACCGACCGTGTCACGGTGCGACAGGCGAATGGAACTCGCGAACGCGAACGCGAACGCGAACGCGAACGCGAACGCGAACGCGAAAGTATAGTACAGAAAAGGCTTGTTTTTGGAATCTTGCGTGGGATATATGCCATAAACCCAAAAAACCCTCACATCAGCTTCTGACTCTTTGCTGCCCTTCGTCCGAAGCATTGGGTCTTGACAGGCACCAGTGGGACGCACTCGGTGTGCTCGTGCACTTATCATAAAAACCCAAAACTGTTCATATCCGCTCTCTGCCTTCCCTGTCTCCAATACCGTGACCTCGATTACGTTGCATGTGGCATGGCAAACCGTGATTCCATGATGCATAGCTGTGGGGACTGTCCTGGTGAAGAAGGTGTGATGAACTTCCTGAAGATTATCCTCTAGTAGTCCAGACCAAAGAGGAGATCATGTGATGCCTCAGCCAGCAAACGGTTAAGCCGACCAGACACCACTTTGTGGCTGACGAACAAGGTCTGGACTTCACGTACGCAGACTACTGCTAAGGAGGACGAAGTGATTATCCAGTGCGATATTCGTTCGTGGTGCAGGAGGCAGCTCAAGGCTTCCACTGGGACTTCACCTGCAACGGCCTGGCACAGAATTTCGCACCGACGTGCCTGACCTCATAATGATCATTTATTTCACAGACGGCAGTGCTGCATGATATGAACATATGGATGACTTCATCAATGTGTGTCACCATCGGACAGCTTTTGTGGTACCCTGCGAGTGGCATTTTTTTTCTTCATATCTCATGGCAAGGACGCTTGCAACGGCATCGGGAGATCAGCCAAGCGTGCTCCGGCTCAGGAGAGCCTGAAGCGCCCTCTTAACAACCAGACAGTGATGGAGGAGGACATACTTGAAAGTCTGCCACACGAGCTATTCACCTGCATGAAGTTCCTATTTGTATCCAAGTAGGCGGCAATGCACCCACCTTACAGAGCGCTTCTCGAAAGCCATTACGGTGAAGTGAACATAGGGGCATTGCAAGCTCGCATCCGTCACCCGCAGCGCCGTAATAGTCCGTGAGCCGATGCGGGGCGTGTGTTAATGGTAGTTCAGTGAAGTGAGACAGGTTAGTGAATACGCTGATACAGGTTGTGTTAGTTGATGTTATCGCAGTGACCGAGCATCGCTCTGAACTGGGATTTCGACGAGGTGCCGAAGCTCCGCGATTTGTTGATTGAGCAGCGAACACCGGATGGTACCGCCGAACGGTACCATCCGAGCGTGACGCTGTTCACGGTTTCCACCTCGGAACTGAGCGCCTAAATACATTCTTGGTTAGACAACTAGTCTTCCACGTCATTATTTATGTGTGCTGCCATCTGTGCATTATATATGTGTGCTGTGTGCAATCGTTCACCCGGGAGGTGTTGTGCCGGATCAGAAATATGGCCGTTCGTTAGTTTAGCCGTTATGGCCAATTAGTTTAGCCGAACCACCAAAAACACGACTGTCTTTTCTGTGGGCTAAGCAGCTTGCGAGGAACCGGCGTGGGGACAGGACCTCTGAAGTCTGATTTGTCGGCGCCACGTTACAGGGCTAACGCTTCTCTGAAATGGTCTGCATAGTTTTTAAGTGGGGAGGGCGTCCTCACCGTTCGCCCGGTTTTGACGGCTTTTCCATCGAGCGCGACGGCCATGAGTTAGCGCGGCCACGTGTGTGGTGGAGGGTGTGTCGGCCACGTGTGTGACAAGGAGGGTGTGTTGGCCACGTGTGTGACAAGGAGGGTGTGTCGGCCAAGTGTGTGACGAGGAGGGTGTGTCGGCCAAGTGTGTGACAAGGAGGGTGTGTTGGCCACGTGTGTGACAAGGAGGGTGTGTCGGCCAAGTGTGTGACAAGGAGGGTGTGTTGACCAAGTGTGTGACACGGAGGGTGTGTCGGCCAAGTGTGTGACACGGAGGGTGTGTCGGCCAAGTGTGTGACAAGGAGGGTGTGTTGACCAAGTGTGTGACACGGAGGGTGTGTCGGCCAAGTGTGTGACAAGGAGGGTGTGTCGGCCAAGTGTGTGACAAGGAGGGTGTGTTGGCCAAGTGTGTGACAAGGAGGGTGTGTCGGCCAAGTGTGTGACAAGGAGGGTGTGTCGGCCAAGTGTGTGACAAGGAGGGTGTGTCGGCCAAGTGGAGCCGATCCTCCACGTGACGACTGTCGCAGCCGGCCGGCCAGCTTTCGCTGGGCGTCTGACTGGTGCTGATGCCGCTGCTGAAGCCGCTGCTGAAGCCGCTGTAGACCGCCAAGCGGCCGTCTGTTCCACACAGCACGAGAGCGTGCCGGTCGTGTTCGAGGGTCCACACAGCCGCCGAGTTCAGTCAGCAGTTTTGGCTGCAGGGACCTCAACTTGGCATCGAAAGGCGCTCGCTCGCCGCGAGATTTGCGCCGCTTGCAATCCAGGCGTTTGACCTGGCGAATGATCAAATTTGGCCGAGGCACCCTAATGCCCCCCTCCCAGCCGTCTGACCTGAGCGCATGCAATTCGAGCCGGTCTTTCATCAGAAGCGCACCGTTAATGTGCCACTGACATTCGCTACAGTCGCCCAACTCATATGTTATGAACACAGCGCGGCGGCTATCAGCGTGGTGACCTCGGAGCTGTGCTAAACACAGCGCGGCGGTTGTCAGTGTGGTGACCTCGGAGCTGTGCTATGCACAGTGCGGCGGTTGTCAGTGTGGTGACCTCTGCGCTGTGCGTGATCGGTTGATCGCGCTACCATCCTGTTATTGCTTCCCGGCGCACCTGCGAGCGCTGACGACCGTCCGTTCCGATCTCGAGGAGGGGGTGGACGGTCTCTTGCACGGGGACACGCTGCGTTTCACGAAGCGCATTGTCAGGGGCGGGGATGGCCGAGTGGTTAAGATATTGATTAGGCACCAGGTACCAAAGGTCCCGGGTTCGACATTAGCCCCGTTCGGGATATTTCCCAATGCCATGGCCCACCGGCGAATCAGTGTGGGCGGCGCCATTAGCCGTGAACGTGCATAAAGTGCGTCGTGAATCACCCAATAAACAAAACAGAAGGGCATCGTCACGAGCGCCGGTCGACACCTACCCTTTCGCTACCACCGATTGACTGCAAGACGCTGCGTGGCTCACCTTCGATACCTGCTCGGGTATGTATATGTACCGCTAGACATGTGCAGGGCCGGCGACGAGTCGTGGTTGTGCTGGAGGTGGGACAGGCGAGCTCTGGCAGCCTGATCTGGCATGTTGTCGTGGTCATGTCGGGGAGTGGCGTTCGCTGGCCCGACCTAAAGTGTTGGGGATCGGAAGGTCCTGGCATGAGCCTCGATCATTGAAACTAGTTTCATCCAATCTGCGATTGTCACTGTATCACGGGTGTTGATTTCGTATAATTATCGAGCGGGGGTGGGGGGTCGGGCAAAATACATGAAGGCAATGAGCAGGCCCAAATGGATTGGAGAGGCACATTCCATGGAGTCCCACGTTAAACGTTGGATGTATGGGCAGGGCCAATGTTGACAAGGCCAACATTGAGAGGGCACTTCCCCTCAGAAGTATATAAAACAACACCTCTGCACCGTATTATGGTTTCTTGTTCGTGGGCATCGGCCGCAAACGCACACGTGCCTGATTTGCATCACTATGTTCCGCGGCCGACCGTCGACTAACCCAACAGGCCACCACCATCGTTTACGTCATGGTTTTACCGAAACTCACTGATCAGGGAACCCACCCCCTCCACAAACTTCGTGGTGTCTTGATCTGGCCTGGGTTGTGTAAGCACAGCAAATACCCGTCGGTAGACGCTCTTGTTGAACTTATATGGAATCTGTACCTAAGTGTGTACTCCATGTACGCATTGCACCAGTGGATGGTGCAATTTCGCAATGAGAGGGGTTGGGTGACAACGGTTCTTCCGTAATCGAACAATTTGTTCACTTTGATGGTGGAACTATTCGGCTTGAGTCTTGCCCTAGGTCTGAAAATTTATAATTGCCGTAAAACCACCACTTTCTATAATCCAAACTTTCTGCCAAAAAATGTCAGTTGCGCCGCCACACACTACTCCGCACCCCCTTCCAGGTTACTGCAGCGCATGGGAGGCTCTGGCTAGTTGTAAGTACCCAAGATTGCCCTCGAAACACGGCAAATATTGAACAGTGCACATTTCACGCCGACGGACTGCGTCCCGTGTCTGTGACAGCCTTAAGGGGATCTCGGTAGCTCAGTCGGTGGGGTGTCTGAACTCTGAGCGTAAAATCGCGGGTTCATATTCCATAACCGGCGGTGTTGCCGAGTTCGCCCACGACCAATCGGCATGAGAGGCTGGCGACTCCATTGGCCAGCAGTCGAATAAGTCGTAAAAAGCTCAAGGCTCTTGTGACCGCTTTTATGGTCATTTCCCGACATCTGAAGTATGTGACGACGTAATGAAGGCTTCTCTTTGGCAGCTGAAGATGCGATTCGGGACGCGCCGCTTGCTGCCGTTTATGATTTACTCCCAGCGACTCAGTAGATGGCACCGTTTCAAGGTCGCACTATCGTGCCGCTAAGATGACGTAGCAATGCACCGGACACATAGATCAGCAGTTCTCAACTTTCACCGGACACCCTCCGTCGGACGCATCCTTCCGAAAGTTGGCCGCCGCGACGGCGCTTCCCGATCTCTCCCGTTTGCGAGCGTGCCGTCACGCCGGCGGACGGGCCGGGTGCCGCCGGCGTGACGGCACCGTGTGCGGCCGCCCTCCACGTCACCTGGAGACGCCTCTGGCCGCGCCGCCGCCACGCATGGGGCCCCGGCTCTCAGCAACAGTCAGCGGCGGCTCTCTCCGCGGCCGGGAGCGCCACCTGCGCTGCGGCAAAGTGCAAAGTCGTGAGCCGTGTGGCGGGCGCTCGTGAGCGGCGAAATCGGTGCGTGCGCCGGCCGACGCCGGCTCCGCCGCGATCCTGCGCTCCTGGGCTCCCGACTTCCGCCCCCTCCCCCGGTTCCGTGTGGTGCGGGCACCGACTGGGATTGTCTGGCCGTGAGCAGCCGCGGACCACCGCGGTGTTTTGGGGCGTTCGCGACCGCCCTGGTGTCGTCCGTTTCGCAACAGACGGAGTCGTAGCCTTATAAACATATCCAGGTGACCTTGGGCAATGGCAGTGACGCCGATTCCCCCTAAAGCCCAGATAACTGACCAACTTGAGGAATAGTGTGCGCGGTTTACAGACGGTGCATCATGACGGGGAGTTGGGGATACCGCTGGTATTGGTGTGACATATGCTTTCGATCACGTGCGGTCGGGCTTCCGTGTTGCGTAGCCGGACCGATGGTGAGGTCGCATAACCGACCCCACCAAAGCTTTTGATAGAGCCATTTTGTCCCGGTGCGGTTCGACTGAGCTGCCGTAACCGACACGTGCGCAGGGAGGAGTAGGCCCAAAGTCGCGTGCTGTCACCACTCCAGGCGGCAACGTGATAGGTGGTCGGTGAATGCCGGATGTCTGTGACGTCACGACTAGAGGTGGTGAATTAAATAATTATTGGGGCCGAAGCCCTGGACCGGCCGGTCTGCAAACCCAGTTAGGACCTGCCAAAATGTATTGAAGCCCGGTCAAAAGACAGGTTTAATAATACACGCTTTTTCCACATGAAGTAGCACCATTTGTTTTTCTCTTCAGTCCAGTTGATAAAGGAATTCACATCATCTGCTAAAACCTCATTAATTCCCAGAATATGAATTTAAATAAGCCTGTTGTCCATACACTTGCACTGGAAGGTATGAATAACAGCATGGTGAAGGGGACGAGTGGTCTGGGGATAAGTTGCTCGTATCGCAATCAGAAGGTTGTGGGTTCGAGTCTCGCCTGTCGCTACTCTTCGCCCGCGACCAATCGGCGTGAGAGATTGGCGACGCTACATGAATCAACGACCGTCGTGTCGTAAAACCAATAACCGACCAAGAGCATGGTGAAGACAAAGTAATACTCAAAACATCAGCTAATACCCATTACCGTCCGTAATCTAAGAATAGCAAAATTAGGGGTGGAATCGCCAAAGTTTGATACATTATGTGATCAATAATCTGGTAAAATGTGACGCCATGTATCAAATAATGATACCAAGCCCTACCAGATTCAGAAATCCATCTTGTTATATTTTTCAGTCTCGATGACCTCATCTACGAAAACCATATAATGCAGGCATTACCATCGTTTAGCTGCTTCGCGGGTCGTCTTCAACTTGCACATCGTGATTTGAAACATATTCGTGATGATTACGATGTGCCTGTCATAGCCAGCGTATAAAGCAACCTTTACATTCGTAGCAATTAACATCGTTTTAACAATTCGTGGGCGTAATTCCTCGTCATTATTTGAGCATTATCCATCAGTTTGCTAAATCCATAACATAATTGCAGGGTTGAAAGTGAAAATACGCCTCATAAGTTGCATGATCACTGTCATTAGGTTTTGAGCTGTTTTTGTTTGTTTGTATATTGGACCGACACACTTGCTGTAAGCCCGGTATATATTCGAAAAAAAAGTATAAAAGCCGGTCGGTCCTGACCGGGCTTTCGGTCGCTACATTTGTCACCTGCAGTTGGGAATGGCTCGCCAGTCGCGCTTCGTCGCCACACTATCTTGGCCTGCGATCGGATCGTCGTGTGCAGGAGGCCAGGTGGCCATGAGGCCAGGAGGCCAGGTGGCCACGTGGCCAGGAGGCCAGGTGGCCACGTGGCCAGGAGGCCAGGTGGCCACGTGGCCAGGAGGCCAGGTGGCCAGGTGGGCACACTCCCCATCGCTGTGAGTGAGCAACACTTGCCGATCGGCAGTACGGCATTTTTGCATGTCTGGGCAGTGCCTCGCTCGCAGCGGGCGAAAATTGGGCTGTTCAGCGCGGTATTGTCATGGAGATCGGGCAGAAGTGATGCGTACGTGGTCTATTGACCAGGATAGTAGGAATTGCGTGGCAATGTGGTGCCGATATCTGGCTGGAGGTAGTTTCTAGCCAGGGATCTGTCTGGACACCCAGCTGTACTGTTCGTTGGCCCCTACAACACCGGTTGGCTTTTGGTTTTACTACACATCGACCATTGAGTCATGTAGCGTCATCAATCTCACGCCGATTGCTCGCGGGCGAAGTATAGCGACAGGTGAGACTCGAACCCACAACCTTTCGATTGTGAGACGAGTAATGCCGGACGCGGCGGGATTGTGGTCGGCCCGGGCTCTGCGGAGTGGTGAACAGTGCGAGACGGTACACGATGGTGACGGTTAAAATGGATCGGTATTACAATGAATAGAGCTTTCCAGGTGGGATGGCATTTCTTCGCTGCTCCGTCCATATAGGACTGTAGCGGACTGTCCTGCTTTGCCGAGGTGCCCTTTATGGGTTAATTGGAAGACGAGCGGTTGTTGGTCAATATTTGATCAAATAATCAACAACCACATTTACAGACGTAACAGAAGCGTATTGTGGTGAGAAGCGTGTTGGATTTGCCATCCACTGGGCTAGTGTATTCCTACATGTGTACGCAGCCGGTTACGATGTATTTCGCACGGCGTCCTTATTGGTGCCCTCAGGTGAACTTGGTGCGTGGCAGATTATACCTAGGCGCTCATTGCGTTGTATTTCTCGTGCCAACTTCCTTGTAGATCCTCACCCTGCCCTTCCTCACGTCAGCTGCATAATTGACCCTTTAAGACACGCTCCACGTTATATTCAGGAGTTTGCCATTGATCACCAAGCTGTCATTTAATGAGAGACAATCATTCTACTGGCTATGAAATCCTGCTGGGCGTTGATAAGCAAGGTGCCATTTGACGTCATGCGACACGTACCGTGAGCCAGATTTACGAGCACCTTATTTTTATTCACCACGGTCGCACGCTCGTGGTTTCACCGCTCGTCGGATAGTGGTCACGTGATGCATTAACCAAGCGATCTCACATGGACTGATCACGTCGTGTGTTCAGATGATACAGGTGACTAGCGTTATGTGAGGTACTCACACCATGTCCTCCCTGAACTGACTTGGTACTTTCCCAGGACTAGCGGTATGTCCTTGCTGTACTGATGTAATATCCTCCCAGGATTAACGGTATGCCCTCCCTGTATTGATGTAATATCCTCCCACTATCGACGTCGTCTCCCGTCGCTGGCAGAGCGTCCTCCCAGACGTGGTGACCCGTCTGGTGGTGCGTCCTCCCAGACGTGGTGACCCGTCTGGTGGTGCGTCCTCCCAGACGTGGTGACCCGTCTGGTGGTGCGTCCTCCCAGACGTGGTGACCCGTCTGGTGGTGCGTCCTCCCAGACGTGGTGACCCGTCTGGTGGTGCGTCCTCCCAGACGTGGTGACCCGTCTGGTGGTGCGTCCTCCCAGACGTGGTGACCCGTCTGGTGGTGCGTCCTCCCAGACGTGGTGACCCGTCTGGTGGTGCGTCCTCCCTGACGTGGTGACGCGTCTGGTGGTGCGTCCTCCCAGACGTGGTGACCCGTCTGGTGGTGCGTCCACCAGACAGTACGTCCTCGCGGTCCCGTCTGCCAGACGTCAACCTTATATGCCAGTTGTGGAATTTTGCGGCGAACTCCACGCGGCGATGGCGGTGCTGCGATCCGGACAGATGCGCCGCGCTCAAGGGCGCGCACCCTGCGTGCCCACCTTATGCCCGCCGCGTGCCCGCCACCCGAGTGGACGTTTTGCGTTGCTGACTTCGCCTCTCCCCCTGCACTGACTCGGCCATCGAGTGTGCGGGAGGCGATTTGTTCTCTTGATGCTTTACTAGCTGGTGCACAAGATGGCACCGATTTAGAGCCATTGTAGGCCCAAGGCCTTCAAGATGTACGTACGTGCTCAGCTACAAGCTGTTTGCTCTGCAAGGATGCTGGAGTGCATGGCGCAAGTATAAACCATTGCTGTGAATTAGCTTTGACTTCCACTGACCTTAGAGCTAAGCAACTGCCTGTGTAGCTATGTAGCATAGTTCACAACTAGTAATGCCTCTAACTGACTAGCTGTGTGTGCTGAAGTTGGCAACTACTAGTTATTTGTGGTGCTATTTGATCGGTGCAGTCGGTGCGCCCCAAGGCAACACAAGTTCGCAACTAGGAATACATGTAATTGACTGAATGTGTCTGGTGTCTGTCCACGCCATAGCGGCTTCAGACGAGAAGACAGGGAGAGCTCTTGTGCGGCGATACACGCGGCTCAAGCTCGGCCAATGGTTTCTCATGATGCCTGGTATTGAGTTCCATGGCAGCATGCGAAGTCAAGTGAATTCCGAGCTGCATGCACCTCCCGTACTTTATTCTGAATGATGTTCCATCCATGTCGGGGCCTCTTCGCTGCGTTACATTCCCTACGTGCCTCGGAATCTCAAGACGTCCGGTGGTGGTTATTGGTTTTACATGTCCACCGTTGAGTCATGTAGCGCCGTTAATCTCTTACGCCGATTGGTCGCGAGCGAAGAGTAGTGACAGGTGAGACTCGAACCCACAATCTTCCGATCGTGAGACGGGAATTGGACTTGGACTACTCGTTCCCTCTCAAGACGGCCGCGTATCCTCGTCAGTAGCAGTAGCAGTGGCACTTGGGAGCCCGCGCTTCGCGACCCAGGTACCTCGCTGACAGACACTAGCATTTGTCCTGGACCAGACGGCGGCTGGTCTCCAGTGGTCCGGTGTGTCCCGGCTGGTCTCCAGTGGTCCGGTGTGTCCCGGCTGGTCTCCAGTGGTCCGGTGTGTCCCGGCTGGTCTCCAGTGGTCCGGTGTGTCCCGGCTGGTCTCCAGTGGTCCGGTGTGTTCCGGCTGGTCTTCAGTGGTCCGGTGTATCCCGTCTGGTCTCCAGTGGTCCGGTGTGTCCCGGCTGGTCTCCAGTGGTCCGGTGTGTTCCGGCTGGTCTCCAGTGGTCCGGTGTATCCCGGCTGGTCTCCAGTGGTCCGGTGTATCCCGGCCCGTCTCCAGTGGTCCGGTGTATCCCGGCCCGTCTCCAGTGGTCCGGTGTGTTCCGGCTGGTCTCCAGTGGTCCGGTGTGTCCCGGCTGGTCTCCAGTGGTCCGGTGTGTTCCGGCTGGTCTCCAGTGGTCCGGTGTATCCCGGCCCGTCTCCAGTGGTCCGGTGTGTTCCGGCTGGTCTCCAGTGGTCCGGTGTGTCCCGGCTGGTCTCCAGTGGTCCGGTGTATCCCGGCCCGTCTCCAGTGGTCCGGTGTATCCCGGCCCGTCTCCAGTGGTCCGGTGTATCCCGGCTGGTCTCCAGTGGTCCGGTGTGTTCCGGCTGGTCTCCAGTGGTCCGGTGTATCCCGGCCCGTCTCCAGTGGTCCGGTGTATCCCGGCTGGTCTCCAGTGGTCCGGTGTATCCCGGCTGGTCTCCAGTGGTCCGGTGTGTTCCGGCTGGTCTCCAGTGGTCCGGTGTATCCCGGCCCGTCTCCAGTGGTCCGGTGTATCCCGGCTGGTCTCCAGTGGTCCGGTGTGTCCCGGCCCGTCTCCAGTGGTCCGGTGTGTTCCGGCTGGTCTCTAGTGGTCCGGTGTGTCCCGGCTGGTCTCCAGTGGTCCGGTGTGTCCCGGCTGGTCTCCAGTGGTCCGGTGTATCCCGGCCCGTCTCCAGTGGTCCGGTGTGTCCCGGCTGGTCTCCAGTGGTCCGGTGTGTCCCGGCTGGTCTCCAGTGGTCCGGTGTATCCCGGCCCGTCTCCAGTGGTCCGGCGCGTTCCTCGCGGACCAGACGGCGGCGGCTCACCAGTGGCCCAGTGTGCTCGCCGGCGGCGGTGCCGTGGCCGCCGGAAGCTGTCATCTCGCCTCGTATGCCGGCCACGCTTGTCATGTGTGGTCGATTCAACCATGACCGACTGGGCCGGCGGGAGCCCGTGCTCCACGTACCACGGCCGGGCCGCGGCCGGCACAGCACAGACTGCAGTGCTTTCCGGGGATCACGGCCAGCTCAGCCGGCTGTGGATCATGGCCAGGACAGCAGGCTGTGAATCACGGCCAGCTCAACCGGCTGTGAATCACGACCAGCTCAACAGGCTGTGAATCACGGCCAGCTCAACAGGCTGTGAATCACGGCCAGCTCAACCGGCTGTGAATCACGGCCAGCTCAACAGGCTGTGGATCACGGCCAGCTCAACCGGCTGTGAATCACGGCCAGCTCAACAGGCTGTGGATCATGGCCAGCTCAACAGGCTGTGGATCATGGCCAGCTAAACAGGCTGTGGATCATGGCCAGCTAAACAGGCTGTGGATCATGGCCAGCTAAACAGGTTGTGGATCACGGCCAGCTCAGCAGGCCAGCTTTGCCGAAGCGATCGACATGCACTCGTGGGATGAGGCAGCTACTGTGCAGCCGGGCTGCGTGTCCTACCACACCGCCGCCGACCGGCCGCCGACCGGCGCAGTGTGGCTCGACGGAGAGCCGGGGGCCGGACCTGTCTTATCGAGTTTGCACCTCGCGCGCCATCCAGTCGGGCTGATCCGCGCCCGGTCCCACACGGTGACGTCACCTGGTCTTGGTGACGTCACGGTGATGCCATGCAGGACGTCAGGCGCAGCCGTATATGGTTCACTAACACGATTAACAGTCCAGGATGTAGCTTTTGACGAGGCGGGTGGTTTGCGGTTGGTTTCCGCTGCGCTGTTCGGTGGCCGTCAGGCGTGCTGGTCGACTTCGCCGACCCGTGCTGGTCGACTCCGCCGACCCGTGCTGGTCGACTCCGCCGACCCGCGCTGGTCGACACCGCCGACCCGTGCTGGTCGACACTGTGTGGGGACCATGACGTCGACACCGCCGACCCGCCGTGGGAAGGTCTCATGACTTGTTCACCGCCACAACACGGATGACTGCTATGTGAAGTTTGCATTCTAAGTGAATACTATTTTTTGTGATCCAGCATCAGGAGGCATGCTTAGGCTTTGTGGGATGAAACACCTGGAATATAAGCTCATTGAATGGAAAACAAGACATTTTATTCCTTTGTCTGAGTAATTTGTATGTGCCATATGGTTGCCAGATATGCAATCCGAATCAAAAAAGAGAAGTGACAATCCTACACTGGACCAGATTCGGCTATTCATGTGAAAAAACATGACGGCGCGACATGTGTTGACATCCCAAGTTAGAAGTTGATCCTTTCGCCGACACCCGTCCGTGTCCGCGCGTCCAGTAGACGGCGACAATAAAGCACACCTGGCGTGTTTGTGAATGACCTTTAATTACCGCCAAGAGTTGCTGGATGGTACACAGGTTCCTGCACAGCGAACATCCTGCATGTCAACGACCCAGTTATACATTATTCAATAAATATGGTGGAATATACCACTTACTGAACACTGAGTCAACATCCTTTCCAAGGAAGTATCGACATGTTTCTTGTTGCATATCTTTTTTCTTGATGCATACTTGTGAAGTCTTCTTGACTCGTTTCTAACGGTATCCCGTTGATAAGTGTTATGCTTATATCACCATAACTGATCCATAATCGCGATAACGGACATCCCGTAGTGCAAGTTCAAGTAAATTGGTTAACTACGAGGTGCTATACCGTACAATGCCAGTTTACAGAATAGGTATTTGTATCGTTATCGTTGCTGTTGGTATCCCCAAATTAGGTACATCCCAAAACATCGAAACGCGTAGTTATATATACGCAATTGTCTCAACCACTGGGTTTTAAGGACCGCGGTATTTTACACCGCATTATTTCCGTGGCCATGTCAACATCTTGCTTTGTTCATTTTGACATCTCACGTCATAACTATAATTGGATATTTTAACACTGCAACAACCACACCAGTCCGGTCTCGGCGTTTCTTTCCTCTAGTGATAGTATTAAGGCCAGCTTTGCTGTATTTCTTTTCGTTTCTGGTGGACACGTATCTTGTGGTTTGTGGCTCGGGTAGCTGCCGTTGCGGCCTGCATGCACCTGAACAGCAGCCATTCTCCCGTGTTTCTTTTTCTTCTCTGTTTCGACGCGATGGTGATCAGCGTAGCTTTGCTGGCTTCCTTCTGTCACTGGGATGCATGCGTGGCTCTTCGGCGAAGGCCTAAGGCCTTCAATGGCCGTCATTGAAGCTCGTGGATGATTATATCAGCGTCAACGTGGCCTGTGGCAGATAGTACTTCGGTTGGCGGGTGTGGGGCCGCGGCAGCTCAGTTGATAAAGCATCGGACTCTTGATCACACGATTGTGGGTTCAAATCTCGCAATCGACGGAATTTACCGAGTCCACCCGCGACCAATCGGTGTGAGAGGTTGGCGACGCTATATGACCTAGCGGTTGAATGTGTCGTAAAATAACCCAAGGTTGTCCTTCGGTTGGTGGGCGGGCGATGCCTGGTTCGTCGGCTGTTTCGACGACAGTCACGATCAGGGTTAAAACAATGGTTTTTCGTTCTGTGTGCGATGTCAAAACGAGCCCAATATGATGTCGAATTTTGCCATGAAATTAGTGTCATTTAAAATGCTTTTGATGTCTTTCAGACTCAAATTTGAGCCAATGGTGTAAGTACTTATGACTGTACCTTTATCATTTGCTTTGAGATTCATAATTTAAGAAGAGATTCGAGATAGGGAGTGTAAAACTGTGATATAAAGTGGCGTTGCATCCCATATCATATTATTGGCAATCTACCTGAAATTTCATTGCGAAATGTTCATGTATTCGAAATGTTCCTGTCGCCATTCCTTATCGAGAACATGCACATGCTACTTATAAACGAGGTACTGCAAGAAAAAAGACATGGATACTTCATAAGCATGCATCGAGGAGCAGGATGTCGATACTTCTTGAAGAAGGATGTCAACTGAGTGTTCAGAAATTGTCATATTCCACCCTACTTCACGCATAATTTATCACTGGTCACGATCGAGTGACGTGAACATGCTTGGGCGGCGGTCGCCACACCACTGCAGCCGGGCGACAGACCATGCTTGGGCGGCGGTCGCCACACCACTGCAGCCGGGCGACAGACCATGCTTGGGCGGCGGTCGCCACACCACTGCAGCCGGGCGACAGACCATGCTTGGGCGGCGGTCGCCACACCACTGCAGCCGGGCGACAGACCATGCTTGGGCGGCGGTCGCCACACCACTGCAGCCGGGCGACAGACCATGCTTGGGCGGCGGTCGCCACACCACTGCAGCCGGGCGACAGACCATGCTTGGGCGGCGGTCGCCACACCACTGCAGCCGGGCGACAGACCATGCTTGGGCGGCGGTCGCCACACCACTGCAGCCGGGCGACAGACCATGCTTGGGCGGCGGTCGCCACACCACTGCAGCCGGGCGACAGACCATGCTTGGGCGGCGGTCACCACACCACTGCAGCCGGGCGACAGACCATGCTTGGGCGGCGGTCGCCACACCACTGCAGCCGGGCGACAGACCATGCTTGGGCGGCGGTCGCCACACCACTGCAGCCGGGCGACAGACCCGTGACTGACGTGCCGGTGACGTCAGCGCGGCCGCCGTCCAGCGCCGTCAGCGCGGCTCACGTCCAGCGTCACGTCCGGCGTCACGTCAGGCGTCATGTCCGGCGTCACGTCCGGCGTCACGTCCGGCGTCATGTCCGGCGTCACGTCCGGCGTCACGTCCGGCGTCACGTCCGGCGTCACGTCCGGCGTCACGTCCGGCGTCACGTCCGGCGTCACGTCCGGCGTCATGTCCGGCGTCATGTCCGGCGTCATGTCCGGCGTCACGTCCGGCGTCACGTCCGGCGTCATGTCCGGCGTCACGTTCGCTGTGTACGCATGAGAGAACCGAACAACTGCTCAGACTGGCGGGCGCCGGCGCCGAATGACCATGCCTGCTCTGATGCGCCCTGAAACTCGACTAATCAACCAAGACAGGCGGTCATTTTGCTACTTGCCGTAGCGAGAGTGATTGAAACATGTCAATACACGCTACGGGGAGTTATTTTTATTATTATTTCAAGCTGCTGGGTTAAGCCTGCGCAGCGTGCACGTCACGGCGGCCGCTGGGTTAAGCCTGCGCAGCGTGCACGTCACGGCGGCCGCTGGGTTAAGCCTGCGCAGCGTGCACGTCACGGCGGCCGCTGGGTTAAGCCTGCGCAGCGTGCACGTCACGGCGGCCGCTGCGTGTCCCACGTCTACACAGCAAGGCTCAAGCGGCGCTTCTATCGAGCTTCGGGCGGATTGAAGGTCACTGGCACGCCGGCGACACGACTGTTGCAGCCGGTTTGGACCTGGTGCGCCGCGAAGACTGTTTGCCCTTGACGCGCGACCCGCGACGCGCCCTTGTGCGTAGAATGACCAACGAGAGCGCGTGTGGTCGAGGCCACACCGGCAACCGGCTTAGGGCGTCCTCCGAACGTTTCTAAGTGTTCGAAGGACCCGTGCTAACGATTATGATACTGTCTGTCTAGCTCCAGACAGTTGTAGCTGCTTCGGTGGAGGTGGACTGACGACGTGCGAGGCGCGTGCTTCATCAAATCGAAGCGTTGTGTTCTATTCAATTGTGAGAAGAAATTGACGATTTCCTTGCTTGCCATGGTTGAAAGTAAAATAAGATGAAACGTTTTTGCCCACATTGACAAGGAAGGTGACTAAAAATTAAATATATTAGGTCTCGAACTTTTCGATCATGGATCATTTTCAAGAGTAACAATGTTTCGTACACATCAGTTCATGACTCCGAATTCGAACATCTTCGCATATTTCGCCTCTAACGCTTGGGACTCGCCTGAAAAGTTTACTCGCCTCAAGTACATCCGAACAGCAGAGATGATTCGATCAGTTACTTTTTTTCATTGGTGCCACGATGCGACCGGAAGTGATGCAATACATTTCCTCACAACAATGATATAAGCGAATATCTCATATCCTTCTATTCCTGCCCACGGTCTGGGCACTATTCGGCCTTGACGTTGCATCTCTTGCATCTTGCATGCATACAAGCTACCATGCAAGATCAGACATGAAAAAGCTATGCTGACATCCAACACCATTATGGAAGTTAAATTGGACACATCAGTTATCGGCGTGATGTTATCTGACGCCCTGTCGCCGCTCCTCTCCACCGCCAATGGTGTGTGCTGTGTGCTGCCAGTCAACTGCCAGTGCTGCCAACCAGTCCCGTTTTCTGCCAAACACCTCCCGTTTGGCCATCTTTCGCCCCGGTCACGCACTCCATTAGCTGACCTTCACCAACCGCTCCCCTTAGCTGACCGTTACCAACCGCTCCCCTTAGCTGACCTTCACCAACCGTTCCCGGCAGCTGAACGTGACCGGCCGCTCCCCGTAGCTGATCTAACCCGGGAAAGTACTGCTTCCGTCGGCGCCATGTTCATGACGACCTCAGCGGCCAGGTCGGCCGCCGGCCAAGTCACTAGCCCGCCCTCCAAGGAAGCCGCCAAGTCCGCCGCCGATGGCCAAGATTTCGGCGACCCCGACGGAGAGCTGGCCAAGCTATACGATGTCAAGGAGATAGTTGGAAAGTAAGCACATCTGGAGCGGTGCGCCTGCTGCAGGTGACGTCACTATGGCGTCACTGGATGCAAGGGTTTGGCTTTGGCATGGCGTAGTAGCGGTGCTTGGGCAGTTATCGCTCTGGAAGCTGATGACGCGATGGTGGCCGCAGGCGGAGCTTTGTGTCTCTGGTGTTTCCAATGCAGCACCAATGCTTTGGAACACACAACGTTAGGCCCATGCCATTGCATGGAAAGAATGGGCTGAAAACCTACTTTGGCAACACCGGTGATTGCGGTGGCAACACCAGCAGTTTTGAGAAGCCTTCGCCTGGGATACCGGCGTGTGACGGCTGCTCGGCTGCGTTTCCATGGCGTTGTGACGTCTCTGGTGGCAGGCAGATGGGAAGCTAGCCCATTTCTAAGCTCCGATAGTCATTAATCAATGAGGTGATGACGTGCCGGATGCGCTTGCCGGTGAGTCGTCAGCTGATTGGTGCTGAGGTGCATGTGTCGATTCACCATGAACGCGATGCAATCGACGGGGAAGTCGGTGGACTAACCTGCAAAATGGTGATCTTTCGGCACCCTTGAGCTTGGTAGCCAAGTTTCCCCACCACCCGTCAGGTAAAAAAAAAATGGAATGCCAAAAATCTAGCCAGCTAACCATCTGACTAAAAAACTGCATACAACTACATAGCTACTAAGCTACTAAACAACTACACAACAACCCGCCTCCAGTGTGCCACGTCCGGTGTGCCATGTGTTTTTGTTGTGTTGTAATGCTGGCCGGGCAGATTTCAGCCAATATATGGTGAGCAAACGTTCTCGACACGTCTCCAGCCTGGAGGGACGCGGCGCATTCCCGGCACCGTCCGTTCGCACACAGATGTTGCTGGATCTGTGTGCGAACGGACGGACTGTCGGTGACTTGACATGTACCATGGGTGTGCATTTAGTACGCCGGCAATGCCTCCAAAGAGAGTAGGCATTGCCGGCGTGGCCCGCAATAATGTACATTTTTAACATGGGGCCCAATGGGCGGCTATGGACCATGGGAGGGCTTTCGGGCGATTCGACCGCTCTGGTCATATTGCTATGGACCGAATGGGCGGCTATGGGCCGTGTGGGCGATGGACCATGTGTGATCGTATGGACCAAATGGATTAGATGACGACATCATATTTTCACATTGCTGGCGTATATTCTCCTCTGGATCCGTTATCCATAAAAGGGTTTTTCCAACTCCTTTACAGGCGGCGACGTGTGTGCCCGCCCTGCAGTGAGCCGGGACTCTGTCCGTCCACCCGGGCCTGCCACGGGCACTGCTGTCTCGGCGGCGACGTGTGTGCCCGCCCTGCAGTGAGCCGGGACTCTGTCCGTCCACCCGGGCCTGCCACGGGCACTGCTGTCTCGGCGGCGACGTGTGTGCCCGCCCTGCAGTGAGCCGGGACTCTGTCCGTCCACCCGGGCCTGCCACGGGCACTGCTGTCTCGGCGGCGACGTGTGTGCTCGCCCTGCAGCCCGCCCTGCAGTGAGCCGGGACTCTGTCCGTCCACCCGGGCCTGCCACGGGCACTGCTGTCTCGGCGGCGACGTGTGTGCTCGCCCTGCAGTGAGCCGGAACTCTGTCCGTCCACCCGGGCCTGTCACGGGCACTGCTGTCTCGGCGGCGACGTGTGTGCTCGTCCTGCAGCCCGCCCTGCAGTGAGCCGGGACTCTGTCCGTCCACCCGGGCCTGCCACGGGCACTGCTGTCTCGGCGGCGACGTGTGTGCCCGCCCTGCAGTGAGCCGGGACTCTGTCCGTCCACCCGGGCCTGCCACGGGCACTGCTGTCTCGGCGGCGACGTGTGTGCTCGCCCTGCAGTGAGCCGGAACTCTGTCCGTCCACCCGGGCCTGCCACGGGCACTGCTGTCTCGGCGGCGACGTGTGTGCCCGCCCTGCAGTGAGCCGGGACTCTGTCCGTCCACCCGGGCCTGCCACGGGCACTGCTGTCTCGGCGGCGACGTGTGTGCTCGTCCTGCAGCCCGCCCTGCAGTGAGCCGGGACTCTGTCCGTCCACCCGGGCCTGCCACGGGCACTGCTGTCTCGGCGGCGACGTGTGTGCTCGTCCTGCAGCCCGACCTGCAGTGAGCCGGGACTCTGTCCGTCCACCCGGGCCTGCCACGGGCACTGCTGTCTCGGCGGCGACGTGTGTGCTCCGTCGGCCCGATAGCGCGCACGCGACTCGAGCGGGCTACCGGCTATCGGCCGCATCCCCGACCGCACCTGAACCGCCGGTGACGTCACCGGCCCTGGCTGTGACGTCACGCCCTCTGCTGCCGATCTTTTCCCCGTGGCGCGACTGGCATTGTGTAAATGGTGGGAGCTTCACACACGACACGCTCTTCCCAGTAGCGACAGCTGGAGTGTCTGTTCCGTGTTTAGAGATACACGCGAGAGTCTGCCTGAGGTATACGTGGTGCTCAGTTCGGAGTGTATTACAGCATACGCCTGGAATGTCGCAGTTGAGTGCAAAATGCCCGACGGGCGTGCTTACCGCGACAGAAAGTACGCCAAAATCAGTGCACTACACGTTTTTAATATCAAGTTTATGTCACGATTCCGGGTTAGATGGTATGTATCGAGTCCGAACTGGCAGTGGAAATCCTGGCAGTGGCGGTCCTGGCAGTGGCGGTGGCAAGCCAGTAGAGTGGCAGCGGAAATCCTGGCAGTGGCGGTGGCAAGTCAGTAGAGTGGCAGCACCGTACTGAGCACGAGCGGGCAGTCGTGCCATGCCGACCGACGTATCTGATGTCGAACCGAGGCGAGTGATCGGCATATAACCCACTGGGTTGACGCACCCTAAACCCCAATAACAATCATCAACCAGTCGGTGACTGAAACGTACTTGCGTGACATGCGCGTGTTGTGAGGGTGGCCGTCCACTCGACCTAGCGGTTCACTTGGCTGCGCCATCGCTACTGGTAACGTATGGTATTGTTGTTAACATGGTAAACTTGCATCATGGCGTCTTTTGCCAGCTTTAGTGGAGCGTCCTTCAGGGATGGACAAACTCCCACTTCTAAATCAGTCCAGCCGTATTGGTGAAGCCCCTATGGTGAATCCATCTGTGTGCCTCCGATGCGTCGCAAACTCCTACGTTTCATTGAATCCGTGCTGATTGGGAGAGGGAGAGGAAATGCCGCTAACCTTGGCTAGTGTGTGCCTCCTTCCACCAACAGTCCACGTGCTCCGGCTTCCACCAACAGTCCACGTGCTTCGGCTTCCACAAATAGTCCACGTGCTTCGGCTTCCACCAACAGTCCACGTGCTCCGGCTTCCACCAACAGTCCACGTGCTCCGATCGTAAAGCTGTCACGGCTTACAGGTCATTGCAAGATTACAATCCTTGAAGTGCTTCTTTGATGCTCATTGTCAGATCGGAATGCCATGGATTGAACAGCAAGATGGTCCTGCAGCTGTTTGCTGTATAATTTATTGTGAACTATTCCATTCATACTGTCCGTAGGCATGCTTCCACATTTGCATTCACAAACGTGCATTGCATTGCGTATGTCATTTACACACGTGTTGCAGTGCATTTACATGCTGTATCCACTCCAGCTAATGCCTTTCGCTCCTTCGACACGTTGAAGCAGCTGCGTCGGCGCAGCGTCCTGGTCGATACCTCCACCTTGAAGCGCGGAACCTTTGCAGGCTACGTACCGCGCCTACAGCCAACGCTACATTCGCCTCGCGACCCGGTGGCGGATGGTCGCGATGAATTGGAAAGGATGCAAATTCCAGGGGGCCGCGATAGCTCAGTTGGTAGAGCGTTTGACTCTTGATCACAAGCTTGTGGGCTTGAATCTCACAATCGACGGTATTTACCGAGTCTACCCGCGACCAATCGGCGTGAGAGGTTGGCGATGCTATGTCACCTGGCGGTTGAATGCGTCGTAAAATAGCCCAAGAATGCATGAGGAAAATTCGACGCGGCGCCACGCCCCCGGACCATGAGAAGGATGATTGACCTTTCACCTCTAGTGTCCCCTGGGCCGACACTCGCTGCCCCGACGACGGTGAAGATCGCCAGGGCAGCGTGCTGCCGCGGTGCCATGGTGACCGGTATGTTTACCGGTCTCGTAATATCATATAATATCGCCACCATGCCTCATGAAAGAAGCCTGTGCCATTCGCATGGAAGCTCACGATTACTTCCACTGAGTATTTATTCTGCCCTGAACGAGGCTTGGGACACGGCACCCACCGATCCTTGTGATATCATAGTCAAAACAACAAAATGCAAATCGCATACATTTCTGAAGATACACATCTGAAAAATATACTTCAATGCTTCATCCGCGAATTGATATGAATCCGAGCCCTAAAGTAATACACAAATGTATCACTCATTGTGCGATATGGGCGGCAGAGTGTCTACGTTCTGCCGACAGTGAGTGCCGTGACTATGCAGTCGATGTCTTGCTAATATGTGATTTCCCCAGGAAGTCGCGGAGTAAAATATTGCTACGTATGCTTGAACAAGTTCAGCCCATATCTTATTTTGCAGTTCGAAATGGATACCTTGCAGAACTACATAATGACATTACAAAATTGCACAAAGAACGTCTTACTGGTTTTGATGATCTATGTTGTTAACTACTTGTAATAAAATCTGCTTCAGCCCGCTGGGAGGCAGATAGAAAGCTTCGCATTACGTCGGATAATACGCTGACAATATAACTTTCGATTGTCTAGCTTACCATGTGTGACGCATTACGCACGTCATGATGACGACATGGACTTGCACTTGTTCCCCTATCGTCGCCATTGAAACAGGACCCTCCTGTGTGGGTTGGGAGTGGATTATCAGGCACCTATTAACACATTACACCCACAGCGTGCTAGCCGGCTACAGTCCGCGAGGATTCAACAACGGCCAGAACTGTGTATTAACACTCTTTCATCGCCAGAGCCATGCCCTTCATGTCTGACACCTGCAGAGGATGTACGTGTCACAAGTCCAAAGTTCACGCCCACATGCGTCCAGCCTTCTTTTTCACAGCAGAAGTGAAGAAAAACACGAATACGTAATTTGTGTATTAATGTGCATTATTTCTAGAACTGCATCAACAATCTGGTTTCATGCCCTCTGCTCGCCCGTGATTGAAGACGCCTTTTTGGAGTCGTGCGGTCACTGTCACTCGCGCGCGGTAACTTCGGGGTAACCTTTTCGCTTTCTTTCGGATGTCGACTTCAGAGCGATTTACATACCCCACACTGACATGCAACACTAGAAGCTCTGAATGATCTGCCTGTGTTCTGAAGGTTCGTGCACTACTTACTGTTGGACTAATCCTCTTTAGCTGTCAATCCAGCATTGCTATGGGCGCTGTATGACCAACGCAGTCGATGCGTCCGCAAGCCCAAATAACCAACCAACCAAGAAGCCTAAACACTTGCACAAAGACGTGAGAAAAAAGACGTCACAAGGATGCTACCGCACAATTGTGGAGCAAAAATGAACCGAAAGGGCAGGTGCAGGAAGGTTGGGCTGGGATAATCCCTTTGAGAACTGAACCCCGATATATTTCTTCCTGTCGCCAGGGAAGCCCTACGCCCGATGCTGCTGCTACGGTGTCTCTGCGAAAGTTTCACAACAAATCCCCGAAGAAAATAACAATAAATGGAGATGAAAAGGCACAGGACTCTCCCGAGATATTCGCCGGTTGAGCAATGCTTTTGTTCGGGGCTCATAACTTCACCAGAGACTTTACGGGCCAAGAGCACGCACCAAGAGCTTCGTCAGCTATTCAAGGTTGGAGCGGATGTTGGCAAGGAGTCTCCCACCTAAGGTCATCCACCAGTCACATCGTCCACTGGGGAGGGGAGGGACAGGGAGGTATCTGGCTGGGCCCTCCTGAGCTCCAAGGACCTCCTCCGAAAGTTGGAGGGTGCATATTTGAGGGAGCCATTGGGCGGTGGTATCCCTTGCAGGCGCCGGTGCGGTGCTACTCTCATTGTCATTGTCCCCTGGACCCTCCAGTGCGTCCCTCTCGAATGTCCCGGCCGCAGGCGCACCTCTTCTCGGAAATCGGATCGCTGAGAAATTCCGAGTGCAGACCCTCGACGTTTTATCGCGTAGTGCTTCCAGTTCGGTGATCCACTCCGGCCCGGTGAGCCACTCCGGTCCGGTGATCCACTCCGGCCCCGTGATCCATTCCGGCACGGTGATCCATTCCGGCACGGTGAGCCACTCCGGTCCGGTGATCCATTCCGGCACGGTGATCCACTCCGGTCGGGGTCGGCGCTCTTTCGAATGGCGTCTCGCGCGTACTGCATTATTAGAATAGAACAGTCTTGACCTGATACTGTGCGAAGCCCCCAACCCAGGACCGAACGGTAATCTTTCCCTGGAATAGGAAGGTTTAGCTTCTCGTCGAGTAAGCAGTGCGACACGACAAGCAACATGATGACATGACACGAGCACGATATCCTCGATCGGGTGCACTCGTCGCCAGTGCCAACGAGCCACCGATCAGTAAACACGTCGTGCGCGGCGCGCCCTTGAGATCGGACATTTCTGCGTGACATAGAAGTGACAGCTGCTGAGATCAGTGCGGGGCCGCTTCTCGCTCTGCCAACGTGGCTGGGCGGCTGCCAGCTTGGTCGTGACCTGGCCTGGCGACCTTGGCCGCGGCGCAGCAGCGCCGGAACACCGCCAGGTCACCTGCCCAGAGCCGGCACCTGCCCAGTGCCGGCAGACATGGGGCCGGGCGAGGCGATTCTGGGGAAACAAAACGTGGTCGGCCGACGACAGACATGACATGATTGCTAGCTTTTCCACTTGAAATGCAAACTATGCGTGGGTACAGAACATTGAGCCGGTGTTTATAACTACACTAGATGAACGGTGGAGTATTTGTCATCACAAACACTTGGGAAACGCCGGCGGCGATAAAGGTTTGTATCTAAGATGCCATTACAGGATGTAATGGAAAGGGTACAAACCAAATTATTTTTTGGAGTTGCTCATTGCTTAATATTGTGACGTAGTGTTACTTTTGTCAATGAATGGTTCTCCCATTTGCCATGCTTTTCTGATGTTGTAGCAGGAAAACCGAGCGGGCGTGAAAGCAGTAGAGCATGCATTTGTCTGATTTTTTTTCTTCAGGTTCTCATGCTATTTCGGAATGCATATGCATTTTGGTTGAAGGCTTACAAGTGGCCTATTGTTTTCATACTGACATCGCATATCGCGTCTCCCATATCGCAACATATATTTTTTTTTCTTGTGTTGTATTCAAGGGTGACTATTGTATGCCGAACTAGCCAAATTTGTCGCTTGGGGCACAGTGGTCGTGAAGGAAGGGGAAAAACATGGTACCCCGTTTTGCTCGTACTTAACGCCGCACAATTGTTGTAAGTTCGTTTTTCATCATTTGAGCTCGATTATTGGCACTTGTGTTGTGACAGCCTTGCCAGCAGATGTTCCTTTGACAACATTATGTTCCGCCGGTACTTTTGCCAAAACTTTTGCCAAGCATATTGCCAACTTATGTGGATGTCGTCACGGATTTTGTCATCGCCTGCTGCCCTCCACTTTACGCAAACATCAGTCCAATTCAGCACTATTCTGCATACACTGTTAATGTACAGTTAACGAACAGTCTCGTGTTGCTTGCTACGGCACATCTAGTTACCCATCACTGCCTCGTCCTCTGCCAAATTTGACACCGTATGTGGGGAGAAATAGGACAAGGAAGAGTGTACTTTGTACCAGTGCTGAGCTTAAACATAACCATCTCTTTGACTGAATGCGGTGATCTATGAGCCAAGACGTTGTAATGTTTAGCTTGAAGGCAAAACATTTTTGGTTAGGTTCCGATATTTTGGTGTTTGATGCAATAGAGCGTTCGGTTCCAGATATTGTTCCTTCCATTCGTAGTTACCGCAGATAGCAGAGGTGATGTTAACTGATGGTAACTTGCTGTTCTTTGGTTGCTGTCATCGGAATAGCTTGTTAACGGTGACACTGATTGGAGAGCAGGTCTGACCGGTGTGGAAGAGTAGCCGGCCACATGGAGTGGGTCAGATCTGACGTGGAGTGAGCCGTGGCTCAGGTGGAGTGGGTCAGATCTGACGTGGAGTGAGCCGTGGCTCAGGTGGAGTGGGTCAGATCTGACGTGGAGTGAGCCGTGGGTCAGATCTGACGTGGAGTGAGCCGTGGGTCAGATCTGACGTGGAGTGAGCCGTGGCTCAGGTGGAGTGGGTCAGATCTGACGTGGAGTGAGCCGTGGCTGGGATGGAGTGGGTCAGATCTGACTGGTTGGGTGATCTGACGTGGAGTGAGCCGTGGCTCAGGTGGAGTGGGTCAGATCTGACGTGGAGTGAGCCGTGGCTCAGGTGGAGTGGGTCAGATCTGACGTGGAGTGAGCCGTGGCTCAGGTGGAGTGGGTCAGATCTGACGTGGAGTGAGCCGTGGCTCAGGTGGAGTGGGTCAGATCTGACGTGGAGTGAGCCGTGGCTCGGATGGAGTGGGTCAGATCTGACGTGGAGTGAGCCGTGGCTCAGGTGGAGTGGGTCAGATCTGACGTGGAGTGAGCCGTGGCTCAGGTGGAGTGGGTCAGATCTGACGTGGAGTGAGCCGTGGCTCGGATGGAGTGGGTCAGATCTGACGTGGAGTGAGCCGTGGCTCAGGTGGAGTGGGTCAGATCTGACGTGGAGTGAGCCGTGGCTCAGGTGGAGTGGGTCAGATCTGACGTGGGTGAGCCGTGGCTCGGAGGTGTGAGTGGGTCAGATCTGACGTGGAGTGAGCCGTGGCTCAGGTGGAGTGGGTCAGATCTGACTTGGAGTGAGCCGTGGCTGCAATCTGAGTTGGCGTGGCTCGGTGGAGTGGGTCAGATCTGACGTGGAGTGAGCCGTGGCTCAGGTGGAGTGGGTCAGATCTGACGTGGAGTGAGCCGTGGCTCGGATGGAGTGGGTCAGATCTGACGTGGGTGGGGTTGGGTGGGTGATCTGACGTGGAGTGAGCCGTGGCTCGGATGGAGTGGGTCAGATCTGACGTGGAGTGAGCCGTGGCTCGGATGGAGTGGGTCAGATCTGACGTGGAGTGAGCCGTGGCTCGGATGGAGTGGGTCAGATCTGACGTGGAGTGAGCCGTGGCTCGGATGGAGTGGGTCAGATCTGACGTGGATTGAGCCGTGGCTCAGGTGGAGTGGGTCAGATCTGACGTGGAGTGAGCCGTGGCTCGGATGGAGTGGGTCAGATCTGACGTGGAGTGAGCCGTGGCTCAGGTGGAGTGGGTCAGATCTGACGTGGAGTGAGCCGTGGCTCGGATGGAGTGGGTCAGATCTGACGTGGACTGAGCCGTGGCTGGGATGGGTGAACTGCACCAAGGGCCGGGCACACTTCCCCAGAGCGCAGTCACAGTCCAGCAGTCCGGCCGACCACATTCGGTGTATGCTCTATTTTAGTAACTCGTTACACTGACGAGCGTAGACGTCATCTTGGATCTGACCAGGCGGCTTCCATTCGCGATATGCTATCCGATAACTCGTATATTGTCCAGTCGGGACGATTGATGGAATTCTTGTGTGAAGTGTCATTCTGAGCAATATACACCCCTCGCTGATGTACACTGCATGCCTATTTTGTGGCACAATACGGCCAGGTAGACGGCTAAGCACTATGTGAATCCTGATAACATTCCGAACACAGTTTGATAACGCCGTGAGTTTTGGGCGCAAAATTACCTCCGTAGTCGAGGCACCCCAAAATATAAATACCTAACTAACCAACTAACCAACTCTATCTTAATAGCTAATTTTGAAAGGTCTTGGTGCAATATGCGCAGGAAAAAAAATTCATCTTTCATTTGGGGATTTGCTACTCCTGTGTCCATTCAGTTTGTTGACGAAAACGACTACGTAATAACCTAAACACCGAACTTCAGTTTTGTAGCAATACAACAATTGAAAACACTAAACATAAGCACATCCGTTCTGCGACTACTTGAAACTACTTCATCCAAAGCTTCACAGAAGACGATTGTTCTCAAATTATATATCATTCAGGATGCAGGATATAAGGTATCATATAGTGATAGCCAATTACCGTAATGCCTACTTCAATATTATCGTGCCAACCTTTGAGAGAATATCAAACATTGTGGGATTCCATGTCAACAAGTGCACTCTGATTTTTTTCCAGCCTATTGACATTGCCAACCACGACCGTAAAACAGGCGCTCCATACTATTTCTTGCAAACCTATGCTCAGGTAGATGAGAACAGGGACAGTGGCGACAGCAGTTTTATGAAGTCGGCGGTAACTGTAATTTTTATGGAAGTCAGAATTGTTGGAGTGTTCAATGCAGAGCCCGTGTTGATCATCAGGGCATCTTGGTGATTTGTCAATGAGATCGATGTGCCGACCCCCTTCTTTGCGAATGGCTAAATCGCGACTGCCGAAAGGGAAAAAAACATACTAGCATGATCTCCTTTTCTGAGCGTTCTGTGTATGTATTTCTACTGATGATTTTGAAGAGACATGGAAATGATGATTACCCAAGCTACAGAACAGCAAGTAATTGGCAAAGTAAAGTTCATGTGATGAATACAACAAAATCCTATGCCAGCTGCATTCATATGGCCTGCATTTGTTTTAGAAAGAGACACCAAATGTCATATCTGCGCGTGTGAAACAGTCTGGCTAAAGTAAGTTCAGGGTGGCATTGGAAATATGGAATTTAGCAATTGAGCTTGCTAAATTTTCAATGCCGACTATTTCATAAGTGCCTAGCACACAGTGAATACTTTGTTCCGCACATGTACGATTATCGCTTTAAGTTGTGCATTCCATTTTGGTCAGAGCAGGAGGAAGTAATGCATTAAAATGACTATGATGAATTGGCGAAAGAAGCCTTGCGTTAGACATGCCAAGTTATCTCATTAGTAACCAAGCATTAACATAATACATCATCAGCTGAAAAAAACTAACCTATGTTCAAAATTTCGTTCGGCGGAATGTAGCGTTTTGAGAGCCGTCAAGTTTATTAGCTTTTATTAATGCGTATGAAGTATTGATGCCAAGTTATTCAATTGTAGTTTTATATTGACGGTTATTGTTCGTACATCTTCTAGTATGGGATCAACAGTTTGTGCAGCTCCAGTTGCTTTTTACAGCTCCGTACAGTTATCGCTTGCAATTTTCAAAACTGATGACAAATATGGGAGGCTATAACTGATACGGTTTGCGTCTGTAGCTTCTACCACGTACCCCTGATGACTAGCGTGTGTTTTCCGTTGACGTCACACTTGCGTGCGTCCGCCATGCTGTCGGCCCATGATGGCGGCCATGATGATGGCAGACATGCTGTCGGCCCATGATGGCGGACATGATGATGGCGGACATGCTGTCGGCCCATGATGATGGCAGACATGCTGTCGGCCCATGATGGCGGACATGATGATGGCGGACATGCTGTCGGCCCATGATGGCGGCCATGATGATGGCGGACATGATGATGGCAGACATGCTGTCGGCCCATGATGGCGGCCATGATGATGGCAGACATGCTGTCGGCCCATGATGGCGGACATGATGATGGCGGACATGCTGTCGGCCCATGATGATGGCAGACATGCTGTCGGCCCATGATGGCGGACATGATGATGGCGGACATGCTGTCGGCCCATGATGGGCGGCCATGATGATGGCGGACATGCTGTCGGCCCATGCTGTCGGCCCATGATGATGGCGGACATGCTGTCGGACCATGATGGGCGGCCATGATGATGGCGGACATGCTGTCGGCCCATGATGGCGGCCATGATGACGGCCATGCTGTCGGCCCGTGATGATGGCGGACATGCTGTCGGCTTCCAAGCCCAGTAAACTGAGAGTAATACAACCAGAACTAGGATTATGGAAGTCCTCACACCGGACCTCGCGACGAGAGGAAGTGACGCTTTGTCGATTGAGGATAGGGCATGCCTTCGTGACACACAGCTATATACTGACCGGTGATGACCGACCTTTGTGCCCACGGTGTTCTGACCCGCTTACCGTTTATCATGTTTTAATAGGCTGTTTATCATTAGGGCGCTGTATGACCGAAGCAGTCGAAGCGCCCTTAAGCCCAAATAACTAACTGTTTATCATTAGAACCTCTACGACACCAGATTTTAGGACATGTAAACAGAGACACTGCGTATGCTGCTAAAGGATGATTCCGAGGTTGTGTCGTCTGGGGACATTTTTTCTTCCTTCGACAAGCAAATTTTGATGTTATCTATCGCCGTCCCTGAACATTTTATCTTGCTGCCTACTGTAGGAGCAAACTAGCCTGTAAACACAGTTATGGGCGCAATATGACCATAGCAGTTGATGCGCCCTTAAACCCCAATTCATCATCATCATCACATGCTGTCGGCCTGTGATGATGGTGACCATGATGTCGTTGTCGCCCAGCGTTGATGAGAGACAACGCTACATGATATGCCACTGAGGACATGTGTGGCGGTGGTAGCATGCTGGCGGATGTGTGGCAAGCTAGATTAATTCTAATATATTTAGGGTTGGCTAAGACCAAGTTCACGCGATAATGAAGTTATATGGTGGTTCTAATTGGTGGAACAACAGTCGTGAAACTCTGATGACAACACTAAACAGCTCAGCAACTGGTGACAACATTAAACATCTCGGCAATATGTGGTTCATGGCTATGAGGTTAAGCCAAGGATATCGCACTGGCTGTCCGGGACGGGCCTGCCCGCCCAGCCTGTGTCATATGGGTGCCTGTTCGGCATACGACTGCCGGACGAGGCCGGGGATGCCGCACTGGCTGTGTGACGTGGGTGCTTGTGTAGCATACGACTGCCGGGTGAGGCCGGGGAGGGAGGATACCGCACTGGCTGCGCGGGACGGGCTTGCCTGTGGCCGCGCCGGTCAAGCCCTGGACCCGTTGGAGCGGCAGTGCTGTGCGGTCGGGTCCGGTGACCTTGACCTAAATTCGCCGGCCGTGGCACGCCGTCCCCGAGCACGCGAGTGGTGGTCTCAATTGGAGCACGATAGGCGCGCGAAAATGTCCGCCGGCGGTCAGGGGTGTTGGCGATGGCTGTGCGTTTATATCATATGCCTTGACAGTTCATAGCTTTCGGAACCGTCTATTTATGTTATCCACTGTACGGCTTGGTGGTTGGATGATTGCTGTTGGCAAGTAACGATGACATTATATGATTGGCAAGGTCCTAAGATTCCCGCAGTTGGGTGTAAATTGACACCCGTCAGAAGTTTTTCTTACATCTCTTCCGATATCTTTTCTACATCCTTATACCAGGGTACTCGTGAATTGTGTGCATGCTGAGGGGAGAATCATGCATGATTCATATGTTTTAGCCGTATATTTTGCATCCACAACACTATTTGCCTGTTTTTGTTTGTTTGTTTACATATGAAATTGGTTCCTTCCTTCAATTCAATTCAACAGCTTTAGTTGGGATTAAGCATTTAATGTTCCCCACAATATGCACCCAAGTACCTCCATTTTGCAGTTGTTTCCCTCTTCCTCTTGATGCAACTTTTTCTGCCAATCATTGAGTTAATTAATAAAAATTAGCTGCAGGCACAAAACGGTAATGGCTTGAAAGACAGCCTAAGTGGTATCTGTATGCTGAAAGAATGTTCGAGGACACCCTTCCAGGTCGAGGCGATGATTAAAATTATGGGCAAATGAGCCCAAGGAAAATTTCATAAGCACCATGCAAATAGCATGTACACATCAATCTGTTGAACCCCGTTACAAGGAAAAAAAGTAGAATGCATTGATTAACCCGTCCGTCTCGGGGGGTCTTCAACCGCCGCCCCCCCAGGTTTTTCGCGGATAGCGGACGAACGGCGCGTGGCAGCGCACCCAAATTTGGCATACATTTTCCAACATCAATTTGACATGTTGATTCAAGATTTTTAGGTCAGGTCGTATAGGGTCAACGAGTTAGTCAAGGTCAAGTGGGTCACCTCCAAAAATGTTCAACCAGTCGTCACGCTTTAACGGATACAGATATTTTAATGAAACTTTCAACGTTTGCTTATCTTTGCGGATGCAACAAAACGTACGAGTTGAATTTTTCATTTTTTCGTCTTTGACTACATATAAGTTTTGCGTATTTGCCAACTTGCAGTTCAAATACAGAATTCTGGCTCAAGTAAGCATTTTTTTTTCAGGGCAAGTTGACTTCCAACAACGTTTCTCGTTCTACTTATTGAAAAGGATTCCAGGGTGGACCCGGACCGTCCAGCGCTGTCCGATGATACCTCTCGTTTTCGTGCGATGCTTAGTTTGGATTTTAAAGGGGGGTCTCGTATAATTATTTCCTGTTCTATGCAGTCTACAGATCAGTCTGCAGATAGACTGATAGACAGTAGTCTACAGATCAGTGACCTAAAGTCTGATGCTGGCTATTCTTGGGCACGTGACTGACATATGATGTTGGCGTAATCGGACCGGGACGTGTGCGCCTTAATCAGTTCGTTCTGGCGGTATACCTCTGACAAAGATGAGGCGATAGGCTTGCGTGTTTTGCAACGGCACGAATTAAGACATGAAAGATCCGCGCAACTATGAGCCACATGTGCCATTCTTGGTTGCACTCTGGACACTGAACCAGTTGCCAACCAAATCCGTCATTAGCCCTCCCTGGAATAAAGACATAAAGACATAAAAGACATAAAAGATTAGTGCAACTCTGAGCCACAAGGGCCCTTCTTGGTTGCACTCTGTACACTGAACCAGTTGCCCACCAAATCTGCCAATCAGCCCTCCCTGTAATACTGAAAAGCAAGCCCTCTATTCTTATAATGATTGTCTATGCTGTTTTTAAAGATGTTCAATGTGCTGCTACTGACGATGTTTTCTGGCAGCTGGTTCCAGTGTTCCACTACCCTGTTGGTGAAGAAAGTTTGCCTTAACCTTGTTCTGCTGTGGTTAATTTTAATTTTGAATTTATTACCTCTAATTGCATCATTTCTGTTAAATTCAAACATTTCCCCAAGGTATCCCCTCTCCAGACCATTGACAAATTTAAAGACCTCGATGAGATCTCCTCTCAGCCTTCTATATCTAAGTGAAAACATATTCAATTTCTTCAATCTTTCCTCATATGCCAGGTTGCTTATGCCATTAACCATTTTTGTAGCCCTCTTTTGTACTCTCTCTAAAAGCCAACAATCTTTTTCATAGCTAGGAGACCAAGCTTGGATGCAGTATTCCAAATGTGGCCTGACGTATGCACAGTAAAGCTTCCTGATCACTTCCTCACTTCTGTATGATACATTCCTATTTATTGCCCCGAGCATTCTCAGTGCCTTCTTCCTGGCTTCCTTGGTCTGTTCTGATGCCCCCAATTTTGTGTTTAGAATAACACCTAAATCCTTTTCCTGTTGAGTCACTGATAGCACTTGGCCACCCATCAAGTATGGAGCCTTCATATGCTGCTTACCTACATGCATGATTTTGCACTTATCAAAGTTAAATTTCATTTGCCATTCTTCGGACCACTTCACAAGTTCGTCTAAGTCTTTTTGCAGCGAGATATGCTCATCCTGACCTGTTATTGCTCTAAAGACCTTCAAATCATCTGCAAATTTCAAAACTTGACTGCTTAGGCCACTTTCAATGTTATTTACAAATATAATGAACAGTAATGGCCCTAGTACTGACCCCTGGGGGACTCCACTAAGAACATTTTGCCATGATGACTTTGTACCATTTAGCATCACTCTTTGCTGTCTATCTGAAAGCCACAACTCTATCCATTTTAAGATGCTACCTGCAATACCATGGGACTGAAGCTGTATCATTAACCGTTTATGGGGTACCTTGTCAAAGGCCTTACTAAAGTCAAGATATGCTACATCAACCTGATTTCCCTGATCAAATTGTTCTGTGGCGAAGTTCAAAAAGTCCAAGAGGTTTGTGAGACACGATCGTCCTTTTCTAAATCCATGTTGAGTATCTTGAATCAATCTGCTACCTTCCAGATAACTAACTATTCTATCCTTGATAATTGATTCGAGTACCTTGCAGACTAGGGATGTGAGACTTATTGGCCTATAGTTTTCAAATTTCCCTCTTTCTCCTTTCTTGAAAATAGGAACTACATTTGCCCTTTTCCAATCGGTTGGAATTTCATTATGTGAAACTGATCTACAAAATATTATACTAAGTGGAAATGCCAGTTCCTTTTCAGTTTCCCGCAACACCCTAGCATAAATATCATCAGGTCCTGCTGCCTTATTTGGCTTTATTTTCCTGATATGATTGTAAACAACATCACTACCAATGAAATCAACATCATTTGTCAGATCCCATGTAACTGAACTATGGTGTACGGTCGGCAGATTGGTCATATCTTCCAATGTAAACACTGATTTGAACTGCTTGCTCAGCTCCTCATCCATCTCACTATCCTCACCCAATGTAGTCCCGTTTACTTCCAGTGGACCAATTGTGCTAGAAACTTTACTCAGCTTGTAGAAACTAAAGAACTTTTTACTGTCCCCATTATAGTTTCTAGCTAAATCCAGTTCTTTTGCTCGCTTTGCTGCTCTGGTTTTTTGCTTCACAGTGTCTCTAGCTTTTCGATACGCCTTTATATTAATGACATTTGAGGCTTCTTTAAAACTCTAAATGCAGTTTTCTTAGCCCTAATTGCTTTTATCACGTCTGGTGTAAGCCATGCTGGCTTTCCTACCCTTCTTTTGGGGGACATGTCTAATCTGAGTTTCCTTTAAGTAAGATTTGAACTTTTCCCACATTTCACAGGCATTTAAATTGGATAATTCTTCTTCCCATCTGATGGCACTTAAAGCCGCTATCATGCCGTTAAAGTCTGCTCTGTTGAAATTTGGAACCTTTACCAAATTATCCTTGATAATTTCCCCTACATGTGCCTTGAATCTAACTATGTTATGGTCACTTTTTCCCAGAGTTTCGCCTACTGAATACTGAAAAGCAAACCCTCTATTCTTATAATGATTGTCTATTCTGTTTTTAAAGATGTTCAGTGTGCTGCTACTGACAATGGTTTCTGGCAGCTGATTCCAGTGTTCTATTACCCTCTTGGTGAAGAATGGCTGTCTTAGCATGCGCCCTGGAGGGGAAGGCGTAATCCGCCCATCCCTCCGGCTTTTCGTAGATAACTCCAGATTTTACCGGCCGATTTACACAATTGTTTGTGTACCTGCTAATAAATGACCGGCGCGTTGTTTAAAGTAAGAAAAATGAAAATCGACCGAAAATGTTTCGAGTTAGGGGTCGCTAAAAGTACAAAAATTATGAGCGCCAGACCACAAATATCGGCGCTGATGCGCTTCCCGTATATTAGCAGAAAGGAAGTGTTCTTGGCGAAACTAGCGACTTGTTTGATGCATATTGTTATGCTATATAATTTAAAAGTCATGTTAAGTCGCCGAGGTCAAGTCAGGTCAAGTTCATGATAGGCGAATGGAACCAAACTTGGTCAACTGGAATGTGTCATAAATGCAAATGACTGTCATGCGATTGATGTCACTTTACATGTCACTCCCTGCACATCCCGAAATCTACTGTTTGTCGTTGTGTGCCTAAGCGTTTCCATACTTTATTCATGTATTTCACTCCTTTCTTTGCGAAGCCAATTGTGCCGAGCCGCCCAACGGAGCAGTCGGGTTGGAAGCCCGGTTCCGGTAACTGGAGCAGGTAATGACCTAATAAAGTGGTTCTATATAGGTGACCTGAGGTCAAATGGCGGATCAGATATCTGTATTGCATCATTAGTAATGTTCAAAACATCATTAATGCCAATTTTGGAGCATTTAAACACAATCACAGCGATCCATAACAATGACAAGCCAAGCCACGCAAAACCGGAAAATTTTCCTATTTTGACCTCATTTGACCTTGAAGATATTAAGTCGATGCGCCCTAAAACTCCAATAACCAACCAACCATTGGAGATATTAACCTAAGGTCATGAACTTTGCACACAATAGAGTTCGTTCTCGTGCCCATCCACCCTGTGGATTTCGTTGCTCTAGCTTCATAGGAGCTGAGATTTTATGGGGGGATGGGGGGAATCCGCCCCCTCCAGTGCGCGTTATTTTCAGAGGCCCTCCAGGGCGCGTTTTAACCTTGTCCTGCCGTCGTGAACTTACATTTTGAATTGATGACCTCTAATTGCATTATTTTTGTTAAATTCAAGCATTTCCATGAGCTGTCCCTGTTCCTGACCATGAAAAATGAAAGACCTCGATGGGATTTCCTATTCTATATCTAAATGAAGGCATGATCATGGTCTTGTTTTGTTTTTCATACAAAAAAAACTTAGCATTATCAATTTATTTTTCTGCAAAAAAAAATTGTAGCTCTCTTTTGTACTCTCTCTAAAAGCCAACAATACTTTTTCATAACTAGGAGACCAAGCTTGCACGCGGCATTCCAAATTTGTCCTGGGATGCACAGTAAAGCTTCCTGATGACTTTCTCACTTCCGTATGATACATTGATTTCCCCAAGCATTCTCAGTGCCTTCTTCCTGGCTTTGGTCTGTTGTAATGCCCACAATTTTGTGTTCAGAATAACACTTCAGTCCTTCTGCTGAGTCACCGGTAGTACTTGGCCACCCATGAAGTACGGAGCCTTCATGTGCTGCCTACCCACATGCATGATTTTGCACTTCAAAAATAAATTTCGTTTGCCATTTTTTGGACCACTTCACAAGTTCGTCTAAATCATTCTGCAGCGAGATATGCTCATTGTGTCCTGTTATTGCCCTAAATCATGACTGACCTTCAAGTCATCCGCAAATTGCATGCGTTCATCGTTAGAAACATTGATCCAGCCAAGGCACCGATGAACGTTTTGCTTCCGACGGCTCTGATGAAGTCGACTCACACTGTATTCGTCACACTGAGCACATTTCACGAGCTTCTCGAGTAGAATGTACGTGAGTGGTCAGGTCGTTGTTTAGACGGACTTGCTTCATGTAATGTGACATAATCTCTTTCGCCATCTTCCTCGTCTCGCCGACGTTCTGCTGCACCTTTTACCAGGCCGTCTTTCAGGCGTGTTTTCGCGTTGTCCGTGCTCGTTATCTATGATAAAGCGGACATAAATTGGGCGGGGAGCCAGGTGAATGAAGTCGGCGCCGCCGACGGCCGGCAAGTCGTGCGACGTGCATGTCTGTTAGTGGGCCCGACCGGGAGGGTGAGCGGTGGCCGGACGGTTCGGGGGTGAGCGGCGGCCCGACCGGGAGGGTGAGCGGCGGCCGGACGGTTCGGGGAACGCCTCGGCGGACTGGGAACCGCCGACCGGCACACTACTGCCACCTGGTGGTTTCCTCGTCTTCAACAACGGAGGCTCACCATTCATTGTCTTGCTGCTCGGGCACGCTGGTGGCCTGGGCATCACGTCGAATGCTGGGTGCAACTGTGATGTATGTGACGAATGGATCAGTGCATGCTGGCGAGCACGTTAACATACTGATCGTACATGGATACGTGTGCTGTTTATGCTGCGGGCCGGAAACTGAAGCGGCTGGGGTAAAGTCCACAGAAAAGCGGTGGCCGCTGCGCCGACGCTGCGCCGCACTTTCCGCAGCATGTCTTCACGTCGAGGGTGCGCCGCACCGCTTGTCGCAGCATGTCCTCACGTCGAGGGTGCGCCTCACCGTTTGTCGGGCGGGCGGCTCATTGTTGTCGCCCCCTACCCCCACCACACACTGCACAGTATGTCGGCACGGGCACAATTGGACGTCGAAATTCGCCATGGAAGCGTGTCGTTCGAAATATCGCTCAAGTCATTCCGAAGTACTTGGTAATATCGCCGGCTGTGGGATTCGAACCCACGATCCTACGACCAAGAGTCCGACTCTCTACCGACTGAACTACCACGCCCCCTTGGCTTAACTTGGGGATACCCACACGCGCCCTCGTCACTCAGAAAAGGAGACACTCGCACTTCTCACTCACGGCACTCATGCACACGCTTACACTTACCTCGAGCCGAGAGCTTCTTGGTGTTGATTATTTTCGCCGCGAACTCCAGTCCCGTCATCTTCTGCACGCATCGCCGCACTATCGAAAAAGCACCTCTTAAATATCGCCGAACTTCTGGAAGAAGTTCGGCCTAACAGAGTTCATGATTTGATCCCAACATTCATGAGCGGATGTTATATTTTAATTTTAAGGAACATTTGAGATAGTGATATATGTACGACAACGATAACGATAACAGGACCGTACTATCAACAAATGGAATCGTATAGCGCGTCAGCAGATCAAATCATAGGTAATCACTTCAACTGGAATTGTACTACGGCATGTCTGTGCACGACAATGCGAAATGATGAACATGCGCATGGCACGTAAGCCAGTCGGACACGGAACACGAAAGCCTCATCAACACACATCAAGAAGCACGGCGTCGGTATGTCTTTGGGAATGATTCCCGTTCAGTGTCGAGGAAGCGGTGTGTTCCGGCCCATTTTTTAACGTGTCATTTGTCACTGCCGCCGGCCCGACGTACCTCGCTGGCCGCCTGCCGGCGCGCGGCCGCCGCCGCCTCCTCTCCGATCTCGACGTACTAGGTGCGCCAGAGCGAATTGCCTGACCTCTCACCTCTGACGCGCGGCGCGCTGACCTCTGGCTGACGGGGTCACGCGGTCAGACGATTTCTCCTGCCGCCGCCGGGCGCCGAAGCTCGTGCAACTTGCAGTCGGAAATCACTTGGGGCCCAGGTAGGGAATTTTGGGCTTCTGGAGTATGCAGACCTAAGGACATTCTATTCTCCAGTATTGTGAAACATGTGAATGAAACATGCCAATAATGGATGACATTTTATATCCAGGATCTCGGTTCAACTCCAACAATGCAGTTGCAGTTTCCAGTCCATCATACAAATTAGATGCCTGGACAACAGAACAGAGGAGCATGGCATGGCAGGCCATAAGGCATGAAATGCAGATTGCAGTCAATTCCCCAGGAAGCACATCATGTTATATCAGAATACCTACAAGTTTGTGCTGGTTGTTTGGATTGCATTGTACATGTGTCAAACCCATTGCATGTTATGCATGTGTGTATGAATCCCAAAATATGCTTTGAATTTTTGAATTTTTGAACATTCAACTCTGGCTAGACGTATACATTTATTTTGCCTGGAAGAGCTGATATTGAAGGTGCAAGAAAATGACATGAAGGAAATGATCGCACAGTTACAAACTATGTCCTGGCTCAGTTTGGGCCCCAGTCTAGGCCGAACTCGTGGTGGTGTTGGTGGGGAGGTTGCTCAGGTCAATCGTTGGTGTGCACGATGCCCCCAAACCCGAACGAAACAAAAGCATCAACATAGCATAAAAGCAATACAGAAAAAAATAATGCAAATTTCCGAACTAGTCATTACCTCTGCCTATTACTCTCCAGGATATTTTCACACTGGCAGGACGGCCGCCCAGCACAAGCACTCTGTAATCACAGATGAATCGTCATTCGGCTTGCTCCAATCTCGTCTCATTCTGAATAACAAAGATATGAGGGATTATGTTTTCGTATGTCTTCAGAATTGTATCGAAATGACAATTTAGAAGGAAAGATTGGAAAATACCACGATTCTTCTTGATAATTCCGGGAAATACTGGCGTTACACCATAAAAACTCCATCACAAGACCTCTCGTATTGCTGCCATATCTTGCCACCATAGTTGGAACTCGAAATATATACAATGACGTCAAATGCTCGCATATCGGACCCGAAGTCCGTTCTCCAGCCGCATTCCAATCGGAGACTACCGGAGAACGTAACTCTGGACATTTCAGACCGTATTCAGTAATTCTGTTAATATCACGAAATAGAGCATTCAATTTCGAATTGAAATGCGTAAAATAGCATCAGCTAGCGAACTTCATTGATGGCAGAAGACCTATTCTTGGGAGCCATGTAAATGTTTAAAAAATGCAAGAAACATTGGGTTACTTTGCTATGAATCCCACCTCAATTCGCAAAACTACAGTAACCCATCAAGAGAAAGGCATCTGAATCGTAGTTTTATCACTTCAGCAACTGCAGTAACTGTGGATGTACGGAGTTTAAACGTTCTCCGGGCTATTTATGGTCACAATTATACGTCATTTAAAATAGTTACGAAAATCTGTCATTTGATCATTTGACCATCCTTGGATACGTCGCCGTTAGGCAAGGACAATATCCATACTAGAGTAGGAGAATTAACAAATTATTTGGACGGTCTCCCCCGATTCATGTTTTGATCTAGGATAAAGACAACGTAATTTCATGATAATGAACATATATCTTCAGTGTATTGATACCCACATAACTGAAGAAAAAAAAGGTAACACCGTATTGACGTATGAAATCATATTAAAGGCCGCAGGAATTGAGGTCGGCGACGTCAATTAATGTAAACTAAATACACACTACATTCAATATATATTCTTCACACTGGTTGTTCCACCACTTAGATTTGCATTTTCCTGCTTGTATGCTTTTTATCCATCAAATTTTTTTTGGGCTCCGACACCAGTAGCTTTCTGTTTCTTAATTTAATTTTTTTGTTTGGAGGGTGGGGGTGGGGTCCGATGCCAATTTTTTTTATTCTCCGATTCCATGGGCAGGAATATCTTATTTTCCTTGGAGGGCTCCGATACAATTTTTTTAATCTCCGACTCCAGGTCAGCGAACCACTTTTCCCACGCTGCTTGGGCCCCATCATGTTTTGTGTACATATGCCCGGAAACTGAAGTGCTAATAAGTCGTCCCGGCCACCATCCTTCGCTCAATCTCCTTGTTTCCTACAATTTACTTGCTATCTACATGAGCCGCCTCCATTCATCCCAAACTTACACATTGCCGTATGCATCTCGGTCTCCTGTCTCATCTCTCCCTCCTCTCTATGCTATTCTCCCCACCTCCTTGATACAATAGTCTTACAATGATTAGAGTCGCCGAAGAAAATTGACCTCAAGCACCACCAGTCCGATCTACCGCTATACCATTGTGTAATGGTGTCGACAATTGACTCCAGACACCGCCAGTGCTGTCTACAGCCGTACCATATGTACTGGTGTAGATCATGAACTCCAGACACGGCCAGTGCTGTCTACAGCCGTACCATATGTACTGGTGTAGATCATGAACTCCAGACACGGCCAGTGCTGTCTACAGCCGTACCATATGTACTGGTGTAGATCATGAACTCCAGACACGGCCAGTACTGTCTACAGCCGTACCATATGTACTGGTGTAGATCATGAACTCCAAACACGGCCAGTGCTGTCTACAGCCGTACCATATGTACTGGTGTATATCATGAACTCCAAACACGGCCAGTGCTGTCTACAGCCGTACCATATGTACTGGTGTAGATCATGAACTCCAGACACGGCCAGTACTGTCTACAGCCGTACCATATGTACTGGTGTAGATCATGAACTCCAAACACGGCCAGTGCTGTCTACAGCCGTACCATATGTACTGGTGTATATCATGAACTCCAAACACGGCCAGTACTGTCTACAGCCGTACCATATGCACTGGTGTAGATCATGAACTCCAAACACGGCCAGTGCTGTCTACAGCCGTACCATATGTACTGGTGTAGATCATGAACTCCAAACACGGCCAGTGCTGTCTACAGCCGTACCATATGCACTGGTGTAGATCATGAACTCCAAACACGGCCAGTGCTGTCTACAGCCGTACCATATGCACTGGTGTAGATCATGAACTCCAGACACGGCCAGTGCTGTCTACAGCCGTACCATATGTACTGGTGTCGACAATTGACTCCAAACACGGCCAGTCCTGTCTACAGCCGTACCATATGTACTGGTGTAGATCATGAACTCCAAACACGGCCAGTGCTGTCTACAGCCGTACCATATGTACTGGTGTAGATCATGAACTCCAAACACCGCCAGTACTGTCTACAGCCGTACCATATGTACTGGTGTCGACAATTGACTCCAAACACGGCCAGTCCTGTCTACAGCCGTACCATATGTACTGGTGTAGATCATGAACTCCAAACACGGCCAGTGCTGTCTACAGCCGTACCATATGTACTGGTGTAGATCATGAACTCCAAACACGGCCAGTGCTGTCTACAGCCGTACCATATGTACTGGTGTAGATCATGAACTCCAAACACGGCCAGTACTGTCTACAGCCGTACAATATGCACTGGTGTAGATCATGAACTCCAAACACGGCCAGTGCTGTCTACAGCCGTACCATATGTACTGGTGTAGATCATGAACTCCAAACACGGCCAGTGCTGTCTACAGCCGTACCATATGTACTGGTGTAGATCATGAACTCCAAACACGGCCAGTGCTGTCTACAGCCGTACCATATGCACTGGTGTAGATCATGAACTCCAGACACGGCCAGTGCTGTCTACAGCCGTACCATATGTACTGGTGTCGACAATTGACTCCAAACACGGCCAGTGCTGTCTACAGCCGTACCATATGTACTGGTGTCGACAATTGACTCCAAACACGGCCAGTGCTGTCTACAGCCGTACCATATGTACTGGTGTAGATCATGAACTCCAGACACGGCCAGTACTGTCTACAGCCGTATCATATGCACTGGTGTAGATCATGAACTCCAGACACGGCCAGTCCTGTCTACAGCCGTACCATATGTACTGGTGTCGACAATTGACTCCAAACACGGCCAGTCCTGTCTACAGCCGTACCATATGCACTGGTGTAGATCATGAACTCCAGACACGGCCAGTGCTGTCTACAGCCGTACCATATGCACTGGTGTAGATCATGAACTCCAAACACGGCCAGTGCTGTCTACAGCCGTACCATATGTACTGGTGCAGATCATGAACTCCAAACACGGCCAGTGCTGTCTACAGCCGAACCATATGTACTGGTGTAGATCATGAACTCCAGACACGGCCAGTACTGTCTACAGCCGTACCATATGTACTGGTGTAGATCATGAACTCCAAACACGGCCAGTGCTGTCTACAGCCGTATCATATGCACTGGTGTAGATCATGAACTCCAAACACGGCCAGTGCTGTCTACAGCCGTACCATATGTACTGGTGTCGACAATTGACTCCAAACACGGCCAGTCCTGTCTACAGCCGTACCATATGCACTGGTGTAGATCATGAACTCCAAACACGGCCAGTGCTGTCTACAGCCGTACCATATGTACTGGTGTAGATCATGAACTCCAGACACGGCCAGTGCTGTCTACACAGCCGTACCATATGTACTGGTGTAGATCATGAACTCCAAACACGGCCAGTCCTGTCTACACAGCCGTACCATATGTACTGGTGTAGATCATTAACTCCAAACACGGCCAGTCCTGTCTACAGCCGTACCATATGTACTGGTGTAGATCATGAACTCCAGACACGGCCAGTACTGTCTACAGCCGTATCATATGCACTGGTGTAGATCATGAACTCCAAACACGGACAGTCCTGTCTACAGCCGTACCATATGTACTGGTGTAGATCATGAACTCCAGACACGGCCAGTGCTGTCTACACAGCCGTACCATATGTACTGGTGTAGATCATTAACTCCAAACACGGCCAGTGCTGTCTACAGCCGTACCATATGTACTGGTGTAGATCATGAACTCCAGACACGGCCAGTCCTGTCTACAGCCGTACCATATGTACTGGTGTCGACAATTGACTCCAGACACGGCCAGTCCTGTCTACAGCCGTACCATATGCACTTGTTTCTCCCTGTCGGTGATTTACTTTGCATGCACTTGTGTCACCGGCTTGCTGCTATTGCTTTTATTTATCTATTTATTTATGTATTTATTTATTTCACGATACATGCCCTCCACGTGCAGCGGCTATTATGTGCAGTCTATTATGGACTTTTTTGTGTTTCGATTGTGAAGCTGCCGCCATGAAAACTTCACTGCGTTAGTATGTGGGGGAGTGGTGGCTGGATATATCACGAAGCCTGGGATACAAGTCCTGATTGTCAAAATATATTAGATTGACGAGATAAAGTGACGAATATTCATCAGCACGGCCCCAAATAAGAGGGTCCAGACCACGCCGACCCTGCCGGGATCTCCAGCCATGTGGGTGCGATATATCCAGCACGATACACTTATGGTGATGACGTGATGTAACAACAAGTATGCCCGTGAGCCTCCTGTGGAGCTGAATTTCCGGGTCACCTTCCGGTGCGTGAGTGTCGCAATCCTGGCAACGCCGTCGGTATATGACTCAGCCTGCAGTGTGTGCCAGCTACGGCGTGAACTCCAGCCTCCATAATACATGGTCAGGGCTCCCTCGGGCCTTACTGGCTGTGAACTCAGAAGCTACTCAAATTATTACTGCAAAATAGGTACATTATGTTGTGTGTAGACAAGGTGTCCGATGTATGCTTGACAGTGTTTGCCTATTCAGTGGTTCTCCACGCACTTTTTCACGATCACATCTAATGACGCCGCCCACACCGCACTGTTTCGCCGGTGGGCCGCGATATTGGGAAATGCTCCGACTGGTGAGAGCGTTGAACCAGAAATCTTTGGTACCCAGAGATAAACACATTAACCACCCGGGAAGTGTAGTCTAGGGGTTAGTTTCCCGTCTCACATTCGAAATGTTGTGGGCTCGAGTCTCACCAATCGCTACTCTTTGCCCGCGGCCAATTGGCGTGAGAGATTGGCGACGCTATGTGACTCAAATGTCGACGTGGCGTAAAACCAATAAACACCTTAAGCCCGGTTCACACTACGGTCTTTTGACGCTTTCCGAGCGTTTATTCATCGTTTTTAGGCCGTTTCGTCAAACAAACGGCAATCGAACGTATTTCAGGCGCCAGTCAGAACTGCGTCTTACGAACGTTTAACGCGATCGGAGCGTCGCACAGTGTGCACCGGGGCATGTCAAGAGACCGCGTAATGAACGTCAATCTGGCGTCCAAAAGATAGATATAGTTTATCTTTTCAACGCCGATTCAGCGTTTAACGTTCTGTTGGCGTGACTGCGTGGCCGCGAGATATTCGAAGTTGTGTTGGCTGTCTTTAACCAGGTGAGAAGCATTGATTTGCTTGTGGATAGAATATTGCATTTCCTAACACACTTCTTGATCACGTGGTAGAGAGGTAGCACTGGAAAATAGTCACAAGCAGAATTGTATGCAATGTTGTATTGAGTTTGTGTTTCATTGGCACTGAAATAACATGCTTGTTCACCCAAGATGGAAAGGTGGGAAGTAATATTTTGGGGTTGTGCATGCAGCCCTGATAAAATCTTGCAAGTATCTCTGAAGAACATAGCCATGCAGAAAATCATTGGCCCAATGAGTTTCTGCATGGCTATTGTAATGCCTATTGTAAGCAATTAAAAACATTGACAATTTCTGATACTCCAAACACAACTTGGCACTGCCAGGTTATGCATAATGGTGAAAAAACATATTCATAATTTTCATTGCTGTAAATCCCAATTCATTGGAATTTTCAGAGCCAAAATCATTGCTTGTGCATGTCCAGTGCCAACTACACATGCTCTCTGTTTCTGATGTGTGCATGCTATGCATATTGAAATATGTACATGCTAATTTTGATCCTCACTCTCTATCAAGGTGCACTTAAGTTCATGTCCCAAGGTAGGCTGCAAAGTTAACTCATCTGTTTCATCTGCATACTCATGGTTTGGCATGTTGGGACTTGTGGTTCAGAATGGGCAACTAGATGATGATTTCCACAAAATGCAACCAGGAAGAACCCCTGTGGCTCAATGTTGAACTTCTGTGTTAGGTTTTTAGTCTGGCATATTCCGCAACAACACCCAAATCCTTTGTTTGCTCAGTGACAACTCGTAATTGGTCACCCATCAAGTGTGCATTCCTACAATCATGATCTCACACTAATCAAAATTACATTTCATTTGCCACTTTTTGACCACTTCACATGCTGATCCAACTATTTTTCTCGGGAGTCTTCATGGCAAAATAAAATTATGTGAAACATGTAATATTCGGCAAGTTGTGCTATCCAGCTCAGCTGTGCAAGCTATCTAATACAGCATTTAACATGATTTGTTCTATTGGCATATGATGGCACACTCAATCAAATGTGCTTCATTGGCATGGAAAAAACATGCTTGTTCACCCAAGATGGAAAATAATATTTTGGGGCTGTGTATGCAGCCATGACAAAATCTTCCAAGTATCTCTGAAGAACATAGCCATGCAGGAGATCATTGGCCCTGTGAGTTATAAGTGCCTACTATAAGCAATGAAAAACCCTTGACAATTTCTGACACTCCAAGCACAACTTGGCACTGTCAGGTTATGCATGATGGTGAAAAACATATCCATAATTTCTATTGCTGTAAATGCCAATTCATTGGAATTTTTAGAGCAAAAAGCATTGGTTGTGCATGTCCAGTGCCAACTACAGATGCTATCTTTTCTGATGTATGCATGATATGCATATTGAAATATGTACATGTTAATTTTGGTCCTCACTATGTCAAGGTGCACTAAAGTTGATGTCCCAAGGTAGGCTGCAAAGTTAACCCAACTATTTTGTCTGCAGACTCATGGTTCGGCATGTTGGGACTTGTTGTTCAGCATGGGCAACTAGCCGATGTGTCCACAAAATGAAACCAAGGAGAGCCCCTGTGACTCAATGTTGCACTTTTGCATTATATTTTTATGTCTGGGATATCGCACAACAACACCCAAATCCTTCTTTTGCTCAGTCCCAACTCGCAATTGGTCGCCCATCAAGCATGCATCCCTGGTATGCTGTCTACCTACATGCATTATCTTGCACTGATCAAAATTGCATTTTATTTGCCACTTGTTGACCACTTCATATGCTGTTCCAACTATTTTTGTTGAGAGTCTTCATGGCCAAGCAAAGCAAAAATACGTGAAGCAAGTAATATTCTGCAACTTGTGCTATCCAGTTGAACTGAGCAAGGCTGAACTGTGGCTATCACAGCATTGGACATCACTTGTTCAACAATGATGCAATATAAATGGATCACAGAGAATGTATGATTTTCTACGGAGAGATTCATGATTCGACTAAAACCATGCCATTCATTGCTCATTAGCTGGTTTGCATACTTTTCACAAATTGATTTACCAGTGCATACTATTCACAAATTTTCACAAATCAATTTACCAGTCAGAATGGTCTCATTGGCGTCATAATTGATTCGTAGCGAAGCGTAGAACGAACGTTTTCGTTCGGGGAAACAGCTTGTGTTATTCCCGGTGTATTTCCGCTCGTTTTACGACGTCTATCTTCTGTTTGACGTTCGATATCCGTTCGTTTTACGAACGTTTGACGCTCCGAATTGCCAAGTGTGAACCGGGCTTTAACCGCTCGGCCATCCCGGCCCCATGCTCAGTAGTGAGCTATTGCACAGTTAGGGTGTTTATTGCAAACACTTTGTGACCTGAATCCTCCAATAGCAATCAGCCATTGCTGACACTATTTTGATGGTGTCAGCGATAAGTACCATCGAAATTGAATTGCATGGCTTCTTAAAGCTCTAGGGTTCATCACAGATGCTTTAGCAACCACATGTCCCGAGGTAGAAGTTTAAGACATATGCTTTAAGTAGTTAGTTTTCACTGCTGTGAAATCCAGACGGGCCCGTTTTCGATTTCAACCTACCTGGAGTATTTGGGGTATGGGCACATGTCGACAGCTGATGTGTCCACACTCAACGACAGCAGCTAACCCGTCACACTGCTCAACAACTAACCCATCAGCTACCTCGTCACACACCTCAACAACTAACCCATCAGCTACCTCGTCACACACCTCAACAACTAACGCATCAGCTACCTCGTCACACACCTCAACAACTAACCCATCAGCTACCTCGTCACGCATCGAAGCTGCATGCAGACTCAGGGGTGTGTTGTCACAAATCTGCGACGTGCAGCCGCACGACTGGGACGGCGGTGCTCCTCCGATGGGGTCCTGTCCCGGCGACACACTGCCAAACTGCGGCACACGTCCTGGCTGGAATAGCGCAGTCGACCTACTGCCCGAATGTTCCCATCATTTGCTTGCGCTTGAAGTACTGAGGAAAGCCACGGGCCCTGGTTCTTTCTGAGGCGCAAACAGACAGTTGGAGATTGCCTGGTGCGGCTTCGAACTTTGTGCTATGTTACTGGAAAGCGTTTACCGGTGTGCTCTCCCGTTTCAGAGGTGCTTTTTCGATAGTGCGACGATGCGTGCAGAAGACGACGGGACTGGAGTTCGCGGCGAAAATAATCAACACCAAGAAGCTCTCGGCTCGAGGTGAGCGTGTGCGTGTGCGCCGTGAGTGAGGAGTGCGAGTGTCTCCTCGTCTGGGTGACGAGGGCGAGTATGGGCGTCCCCAAGTTAAACCAAGGGGACGCGGTGGCTCAGTCGTTAGGGATTAGGACTTTTGGTCGTAATATCGTGGGTTCGAATCCTTTAACCGGCGGTATCACCGAGTTCATCCATGACCAACCTGCTAGATAGGCTGGTAATCCTGTATGTCCCAGCACTAGGATGCGTCGTAAAAGAACCCAAGTACCTGCCTACCAAATTAAGCTGAATGTGCCCTCCACTGCGTTGGGACGGTGAGAGGCACCTCGGAATGAGGAAGCACCTCGTCTACTTCGCTCCCCTGAGTAAAGACGACAGAGTAATGACTGCAGCTGTGCAGGAAGACGCCAAAAATTGTTTCGGGGACCGTCTTAATGTGTCCGGTTCCATTGCGGCCCGCTGTGTCCGTGTTTCTGGTCCGGATGTACCCGGATGTGTTCATGTAACACTATTTGCCCGCGTTCATTTGACATTTGCTCAGACTGGGTCCCTGATCCTACAGTGCTACCTAAACGACATCCAGTGCCACTGGCGGTCGTTCTATTATCAACCTAAACACTGGGCCCAGGCTGTGAAGTTGTTACGTGATGCTTTCCTGACATCCCTTCCGTAGTGAACACAGGCACGCGAGGCCTAATTAGCTGAGAGCCGCCGCCGACGGAAAGCAAGCAAGCATGCATGGCAGCGAGTTTCTGTATAATTTGCAAAGTGGTCCCAGTCAAGCAGTTTACTTTGAAAACCATGCCTAAGACCATGTGTCGGTCCTGAGAAGTGGCCTTATTATCGTCGTGATGTGACCTGTATTATCTCCTTGTTATGTGTGACCAAAATACATGTTGGTTTCAAAAGCCTGTGGGTGTCTCTGTCGGAGGTAGTAGACATGTCGACAAGGGCCAATCACCTTGTTGCGGATGATTAGCCTGCGAATGCGTCAACGCGCTACGGCCTCGTCTCTGAGCCAGGCAACGTATGAACTGTTTCAGTGTCACTCCTGGGGCCCTGAGGCCGGCTACATGAGGGCTGTTTCAGTGGCACACCTGGGGTCCTGAGCCCGGCTACATGAGGGCTGTTTCAGTGTCACTCCTGGGGCCCTGAGGCCGGCTACATGAGGGCTGTTTCAGTGTCACTCCTGGGGCCCTGAGGCCGGCTACATGAGGGCTGTTTCAGTGGCACACCTGGGGTCCTGAGCCCGGCTACATGAGGGCTGTTTCAGTGTCACTCCTGGGGCCCTGAGGCCGGCTACATGAGGGCTGTTTCAGTGTCACTCCTGGGGTCCTGAGCCCGGCTACATGAGGGCTGTTTCAGTGGCACTCCTGGGGCCCTGAGCCCGGCTACATGAGGGCTGTTTCAGTGTCACTCCTGGGGTCCTGAGCCCGGCTACATGAGGGCTGTTTCAGTGGCACTCCTGGGGTTCTGAGCCCGGCTACCTGTGGACTGTCTCAGGGCGTCTCTCTGAGCGTATAGCGTCGCCCGGTCCGCGAGCGCATGTGCTGTGTGCTGGACATGTGCTGTGTGCTGGACATGTGCTGTGTGCTGGACATGTGCTGTGTGCTGGACATGTGCTGTGTGCTGGACATGTGCTGTGTGCTGGACATGTGCTGTGTGCTGGACATCTGCTGTGTGCTGGACATGTGCTGTATGCTGGACATGTGCTGTGTGCTGGACATCTGCTGTGTGCTGGACATGTGCTGTGTGCTGGACATGTGCTGTGTGCTGGACATGCGCTGTATGCTGGACATGTGCTGTGTGCTGGACATCTGCTGTGTGCTGGACATCTGCTGTGTGCTGGACATGTGCTGTGTGCTGGACATGTGCTGTGTGCTGGACATGTGCTGTGTGCTGGACATGTGCTGTGTGCTGGACATGCGCTGTGTGCTGGACATGTGCTGTGTGCTGGACATGTGCTGTGTGCTGGACATGTGCTGTGTGCTGGACATGTGCTGTGTGCTGGACATCTGCTGTGTGCTGGACATGTGCTGTATGCTGGACATGTGCTGTGTGCTGGACATGCGCTGTATGCTGGACATGTGCTGTGTGCTGGACATCTGCTGTGTGCTGACATCTGCTGTGTGCTGGACATGTGCTGTGTGCTGGACATGCGCTGTGTGCTGGACATGCGCTGTGTGCTGGACATGTGCTGTTGCTGTGCTGTGTGCTGGACATGTGCTGTGTGCTGGACATGCGCTGTGTGCTGGACATGTGCTGTGTGCTGGACATGCGCTGTGTGCTGGACATGCGCTGTGTGCTGGACATGTGCTGTGTGCTGGACATGTGCTGTGTGCTGGACATGTGCTGTGTGCTGGACATGTGCTGTGTGCTGGACATGTGCTGTGTGCTGGACATGTGCTGTGTGCTGGACATGTGCTGTGTGCTGGACATGTGTGTTGCTGGACATGTGCTGTGTGCTGGACATGTGCTGTGTGCTGGACATGTGCTGTGTGCTGGACATGTGCTGTGTGCTGGACATGTGCTGTGTGCTGGACATGTGCTGTGTGCTGGACATGTGCTGTGTGCTGGACATGTGCTGTGTGCTGGACATGTGCTGTGTGCTGGACATGTGCTGTGTGCTGGACATGTGCTGTGTGCTGGACATCTGCTGTGTGCTGGACATGTGCTGTATGCTGGACATGTGCTGTGTGCTGGACATGTGCTGTGTGCTGGACATGTGCTGTGTGCTGGACATGTGCTGTGTGCTGGACATGCTGCTGTGTGCTGACATGTGCTGTGTGCTGACATGTGCTGTGTGCTGGAAATGTGCTGTGTGCTGGACATGTGCTGTGTGCTGGACATGTGCTGTGTGCTGGACATGTGCTGTGTGCTGGACATGTGCTGTGTGCTGGACATGCGCTGTGTGCTGGACATGTGCTGTGTGCTGGACATGTGCTGTGTGCTGGACATCTGCTGTGTGCTGGACATGTGCTGTGTGCTGGACATGTGCTGTGTGCTGGACATGTGCTGTGTGCTGGACATGTGCTGTGTGCTGGACATGCGCTGTGTGCTGGACATGCGCTGTGTGCTGGACATGCGCTGTGTGCTGGACATGCGCTGTGTGCTGGACATGTGCTGTGTGCTGGACATGTGCTGTGTGCTGGACATGCGCTGTGTGCTGGACATGTGCTGTGTGCTGGACATGCGCTGTGTGCTGGACATGCGCTGTGTGCTGGACATGTGCTGTGTGCTGGACATGTGCTGTGTGCTGGACATGTGCTGTGTGCTGGACATGTGCTGTGTGCTGGACATGTGCTGTGTGCTGGACATGCGCTGTGTGCTGGACATGTGCTGTGTGCTGGACATGTGCTGTGTGCTGGACATGCGCTGTGTGCTGGACATGTGCTGTGTGCTGGACATGTGCTGTGTGCTGGACATGTGCTGTGTGCTGGACATGCGCTGTATGCTGGACATGTGCTGTGTGCTGGACATCTGCTGTGTGCTAGACATGTGCTGTATGCTGGACATGTGCTGTGTGCTGGACATGCGCTGTATGCTGGACATGTGCTGTGTGCTGGACATCTGCTGTGTGCTGGACATCTGCTGTGTGCTGGACATGTGCTGTGTGCTGGACATGTGCTGTGTGCTGGACATGCGCTGTGTGCTGGACATGTGCTGTGTGCTGGACATGCGCTGTGTGCTGGACATGTGCTGTGTGCTGGACATGTGCTGTGTGCTGGACATGTGTCCTGTTGTGCTGGACATGTCCTGTGTGCTGGACATGTGCTGTGTGCTGGACATGCGCTGTGTGCTGGACATGTGCTGTGTGCTGGACATGTGCTGTGTGCTGGACATGTGCTGTGTGCTGGACATGTGCTGTGTGCTGGACATGTGCTGTGTGCTGGACATGTGCTGTGTGCTGGACATGTGCTGTGTGCTGGACATGTGCTGTGTGCTGGACATGTGCTGTGTGCTGGACATGTGCTGTGTGCTGGACATGCGCTGTGTGCTGGACATGTGCTGTGTGCTGGACATCTGCTGTGTGCTGGACATCTGCTGTGTGCTGGACATGTGCTGTGTGCTGGACATGTGCTGTGTGCTGGACATGTGCTGTGTGCTGGACATGTGCTGTGTGCTGGACATGTGCTGTGTGCTGGACATGCGCTGTGTGCTGGACATGTGCTGTGTGCTGGACATGTGCTGTGTGCTGGACATGTGCTGTGTGCTGGACATGTGCTGTGTGCTGGACATGTGCTGTGTGCTGGACATGTGCTGTGTGCTGGACATGTGCTGTGTGCTGGACATGTGCTGTGTGCTGGACATGCGCTGTGTGCTGGACGGTTCGAGCTCGGCACGACCGCTGGTATTTGGCGCACCAGAAACTCTCCCCCTCATACAAATGTCTCCTGACGATTTGATCACCGTGTGTCTGTGATATGATTAACTTTGTACAATGGCGTAACTGTGTGTCCTTAATTTGATAATTGGGTGTGTACACGAGCAGGTCCGGTAATACATAGCACTGGCTAGCCTGTGGCCATACTGTGGTGGTGATTAATATGGCACCGGCTGGCCTAAAGTCATACTGTACACACGTACTGTGGTGGTGATTAATATGGCACCGGCTGGCCTAAAGTCATACTGTACCCACGTACTGTGGTGGTGATTAATATGGCACCGGCTGGCCTAAAGTCATACTGTACCCACGTACTGTGGTGGTGATTAATATGGCACCGGCTGGCCTAAAGTCATACTGTACACACGTACTGTGGTGGTGATTAATATGGCACCGGCTGGCCTAAAGTCATACTGTACACACGTACTGTGGTGGTGATTAATATGGCACCGGCTGGCCTAAAGTCATACTGTACACACGTACTGTGGTGGTGATTAATATGGCACCGGCTGGCCTAAAGTCATACTGTACCCACGTACTGTGGTGGTGATTAATATGGCACCGGCTGGCCTAAAGTCATACTGTACCCACGTACTGTGGTGGTGATTAATATGGCACCGGCTGGCCTAAAGTCATACTGTACCCACGTACTGTGGTGGTGATTAATATGGCACCGGCTGGCCTAAAGTCATACTGTACCCACGTACTGTGGTGGTGATTAATATGACACGACAGTACACTACATGAGTCTGTGAATGGTTTGGCAATATTGGCCGGATTTAGTATCCGCCACATGTTTACCATACCTACCGCTGATGTCTTGGTCTGGTCTAGTAGCCACCACAGGTTTACCATACCTTCCGCTGGTGTCTTGGTCTGGTTTAGTATCCGCCATATGTTTACCATACCTACCGCTGGTGTCTTGGTCTGGTCTAGTATCCGCCACATGTTTACCATACCTACCGCTGGTGTCTTGGTCTGGTTTAGTATCCGCCATATGTTTACCATACCTACCGCTGGTGTCTTGGTCTGGTCTAGTAGCCACAACAGGCTTGCCATACCTACCGCTGGTGTCTTGGTCTGGTTTAGTATCCGCCATATGCTTACCATACCTACCGCTGGTGTCTTGGTCTGGTCTAGTAGCCGCAACAGGCTTACCATACCTACCGCTGGTGTCTTGGTCTGGTTTAGTATCCGCCATATGCTTACCATACCTACCGCTGGTGTCTTGGTCTGGTCTAGTAGCCGCAACAGGCTTGCCATACCTACCGCTGGTGTCTTGGTCTGGTTTAGTATCCGCCATATGTTTACCATACCTACCGCTGGGCTTCCGATTGCCTGTGGTGTGAACACAAACACCGCCCCTGAATCTACAACCACTAGCTGTCTGGCAACATTTGCAAAAGTTGTGCTTTCATTTTCTTGTTTAAATGGTTATTAACCTAAGATTATTAAAATAAATTTCTCACAACTAATTTGACCCCCTTTCGTATTTTGAACGATAGGAATACGTTCAACTAGGGAATTAAGCCTGCACCATCGTAGCGGGTTTTTGAACGTTGTCCCATGGTTCGATAATGATGGAAGATCTTGCCATTGCGTTGATGCATGCCAGCAAGACGCTGATGTAGTTGTTACGCAGCTGGTGCGGCAAGTCCGCTATTCGTGGCTGCGATTGAATGTTGCATTTATGTCATGCAACTAATTCACTTCATTTTTGTATCTTACGATATACTTGAATAACCCGAATGACTGATTGTGTGGTTGGTTATTGGCTTTACGACACCTCGACCGTTATGTCATGTAGCATCGCCAATCTCTGGTGCCGATTGGTCGCGGGCGAAGAGCAGCGACAGGTGAAACCGAATGTCTGATATGACCGCAAAGTGGCGAGCCATTCAGCCAACACGCCATCGTCGCGCGCCAAACTCGGTACACGCATTGCATTGCGACTTGCCCGTGTGGGATCCTATTTCTGCGCACGAGCTTGGGCATGACAAATTGGGGCACGCTCCATCGGCCACTGACGGGATTGTTCTGAATGGATTTACCAGCTGGAACCAAATGCTCATCAGATATCAAATCACTTCGTGTGCCGTGCGCAATCGAGCTGGCGACAACACGTGTTGAGCTGTTCATTTGAACTTGCATCACGCTCGACACGCATTCTAATGAGGCCAACGATGCCGCCGACTGGCTGACATCAGCTGATCCTGCCCATGCTGTTGATCAGCTTGTCCTGACTCAGCAACTAGGCGCGATACACCCAGACGCACCCAGACGGCTCGATTGTGCGGACGGTTGGCACAACTGTAGTTCGGTTCCTGCCGTGACGGTGGTTGTCTTGTTTGGGTTGGGCCAGTCTGTCGCCACTCTGGCCATGGCGGGTATGGAAGCACCACCGTGGTTATCTTGCTTATCTTGCTTAGTGGCGCTACTGTGGCCATGATGAATATGGAAGCACCACCGTGGTTTTCTTGTGCCAGTTTGGTCAGTCTGCCGGCACTGTGGCCATGTCGGATATGGAGTCATCCCCGCCATCACCCGCCATCACCCGCCATCACCCGCCATCACCCGCCATCCCCCCGCCAGACTCCGCCAGACTCCGCCAGACTCCGCCCAACCTCCCTCAGCCTGGGCCAGCCTCAGCCTCAGCCGCCGCCCCCGACGAGGAACCACCTTTTCGTGGTGATGGTGGGGATTGAGTGCCCCAATGATCCGACGACCATCTACCGGAGAGGGGTGAGACCAACAGTTCCTCACTCGCCCTTCCATCTATACGCTCCCATTCCAATGTCCATCTCATTCTAATATCCATGTCCTTTACCTGCCCCTACAACACCAACTATCCCAGCTATGAGCAGTCAGGGCAACTTCCCCGGTCGTGCCCACCAGCTCAGTTTTATCGGAGTAGCCGCGTCCCCTCGGCCCGCCACCCGGGGTTGAGTCGTGGAGATTGAGTTCCACCGTCGCACGGTGCTAGTTGTGACGGGGACCAACACACCTCTTTGGTCCCGATAGCCCGGAGCGGCGGGTGGGCCCGTGGGACCTCACGTGGGTCAAGTGTCAAGTCGCCTCGGGCTGGGGGCCTGGGTTTCCCAGTGCCTGCCGGCCCGGCCGGCCAGGGTCAAGGGGTGGGCGGCGCTAGATTCTGGTCGGGGTGGAGTCTCTCTCTCTCCCGGCCGGGTAAAGGCGTAACCTGCCCCGTATAGCTCCGCGAACGTCTGACGTCCTCCCGTTATCTGGACACAGGCGTCCCCCCAGTAGGGCTCCCAGCGTGGTGGGGCGTCCACGGAGCCGAAACACAAACACACTACATATGGCAACCACACTAAACAAAAACATCCCTGGTCCCTCTCCCAGGGGCCAAACCAGTCTCCCACCCAAGACGGGTAAGGGCTTCTCTAACAGAGACGACGGTGTGGAGAACATTCCCCAACTCCTCGTATCCTCGTTTTCAGAGGACTGACGAAGAGCCTTTCTTCTTTGTCTCCATTTCAGCGAAGAAATGGATGTGACAGGTTTGGTAAGATTGTTAGATGCGAGAGGTTGAAGGATGGTGCTCTGGAGGTGGAGTGCATGACTGCCAAGGATGCTGAGAATGCCCTGAAGATGTCAGAATTCGTATACAGTGTAAGGAAGGGTGACAAGAGAGTAGATAAAAGCATTGAAATGAAAGTGAAACCCCATCAAACAAAAAACACATCAAGGGGAATAATTAACTGCTATGACCTGAGAGCTGTACCAGAGGACGAGATAGTGGATGGACTGTCTGAGTTCGGAGTCACAGGAGCGAGAAGGATGACAGTGAAGAGAGGTTCGGAAACAGTCGCGACAAATAATATAATTTTGACATTCAACAGAACCGACATACCATCGGAAATACGTGTGAGATACGTGCGAGTGAAGGTGCGTGTTTTCCTCCCCAGTCTTATGCGGTGTTTTAGGTGCCAGAGGTACGGGCATGCTATTCAATTCTGTCGAAATCGCCCAGCCTGTGGTAAATGTGCTTCCAACGACCATATCTCAAAGCAGTGTAATTCATCGGCCCATCACTGTATGGATTGTGGAGGAGACCAAAACCACCATACTTCTTTTGATCGAACATGTCCGTCTTACCTGAAAGAGAAAGAAATCATCTCAATCAAATGTACACAAAAGTAACCTTTCGGGAAGCAAGAGACGCGTATGACAAAATTCACCCTAAAACGTCTTATGCTTCGAAAGTAAAAAATACCGCACCATGTCCCACTCTGCCTTCCCAACAACACATACAGCCCGAAATGGCCTCCGACTTTATCAAGGAATTAACGGCCCTCCGAGCGTTCGGTGTGCCACTTGCGTCGCCGGTTAGGCAGGCGTGACCCATACAAAGCGTCGCCGAAGCAACTGAAGTGACGAAAGAAAGCACCACCAGCGAAAGTGATGCTAACCCGTCGGAAGCCTCATCCCGACCAACATCTGTGGGTGAGGAGTAGACTCAGGTCCAGCGATATAGGAGGCCTGCTCGGTCCCCTCCTTTCAAGCTCAGTTCCTCCCCATCTACCACCAAGCCCCCAACTCTTGCCCCCATCCGTCTCCCAACCTCCCCAGACCTCCCCACGTACCTACCCCACCTCCAAATCCCTCCTCCACGTCCTCTCTCCCTGAACCCTCCCCCTTCCCGGGAGTCAAACTTCATCTTAACACCCAGCCCCTACTTCCGCGCCTCCATCGCCATCTCGAGGTACAAATCGCCGAATTCAAGCCTCCGAGGCTAGCTTCACTTACCAAGAAGCGGAATGGCGGGCCCATGAAGCAAAGCGAGCGCAGCTCGTCGAGATGGAGAGGGCCCGAGCGAAGAGTCGCCAAGGGGCTGGTAAGGCTCCATCACAAAGACCGGCCACCCCATCGCCGCGACGGCGAGTGGAAGAACCGGCCCCATGTACCATGGGCCCTCCCCCGCCCCCGCTCCATCTGGGCCCCCAAAAGCGAGGTCTGCCATCGTCTGGCTCGCCGCCAGACCAAGCATCGCTGAGTTCCCGCCCTAGAACTCAGTCCTTTGGACCTAGTGGCGACGAGTCCCCTAAGGAACCGGCTTGTTCGTGGGCTCCGACTAGTTCTTCGTGAACTGACCTGTTTTTACCCCCTTTAAAAATTGCCCTCTATACAGACCATTTTACAATGGAACAGCAGGGGTTTTATAAGCAGCTCCCATGACTTGCAGGCAATAGTTAACAAGGTCCGTCCGGTGGCGTTCTGCCTACAGGAAACAAAGCTGTCACTGGACTCTGTAATCCAAGTAAAATGTTACACCCTACACCGGAAGGAAGTAGCATCCGACACCATCGCCCACGGTGGAGTGCTACTAGGTATCCACCGGTGTTCCATCGCAACCACTGGTGAACACACGCCTGCAGGCCGTCGCTGCCAGGGTGCACTTTGGTCGGCAAATAATTCCATTATGCAGTATTTACCTGCCTCCCGGGACTGCATTCCCACTTACTGAGCTGAAACTTCTTTATTCTCAGCTCCCATAACCAGTTTTAATTTTAGGCGACTTTAATTCACATCGCACCGTTTGGGGATGGAAGGTTGTGAACGGGCGTGGACGTCTCATGGAGCAGTTTATTACATGAGGAGTCGTTATGTATTTTAAATACAGGCACCAGAACTCACTTTATTATGCCATCTGGACACACTTCCGCGTTAGACCTCAGCATCTCTAGTCCCCAGCTTGTGCAATATTTGAATTGGTCTGTGGACACTGATCCTATGGGAAGTGATCACTTTCCTGTATGGTTGAAGTACTGTGATAGTCCTGTCCTTGGACAGAGGCCGCGTCGATGGAACCTTCGCAAGGTAGCCTGGACGGAATACGTAACACAAATAGAGGCGGCTTGTTCAGCTTATGGGCAAGAAAAACCACAATGTATCGAACAATTTACATCCCTGCTCCTGAACTCTGCCTCCGCATGCATACCTCGCACCTCCAGTGCCCCTCGGCGTACCCCGGTCCCGTGGTGGACGGAGGAATGCGAAAACGCCATCCGCGCAAAAAATGGCTTACCGTAAATTTAGTAAAAACAGCAACACCGGAAATATGGTCGCCTTTCTGAGAGCCAGGGCCCTGGCGCGACGCACAATTCGGGCAGCAAAACAGCTGTCATGGCGAGACTATATAGGCAAAATAAGCAAGCATACCCTAACTACACAGATATGGTCCAGAATAAAGCTAATTGCAGGCCAGTATTCGTCCGCTCCCCTACCGATGTTACCGTGTAAAATAATTCACCATGTGGCCTGAAAAGTCTTAGGTTTTTTTTACCATTTTGCCACATAATGTATGGGCAGTCATCATGCACACGACTGCTAAATAATGTAAAATTAATGTGACTGAAGTGAAAGGCATTCTGCTTTTGAATCCTTAAGTGGGATTCTTTTATTTCCTTCCAATATTTCACTATTCCCAAGCAACTTCCTCATTCATCCACACAGTCAATGGTGAAGTAATTTTGGGACACTGCGGTGTTACGCATGGGTCACAGAAAAGTAACGAAAGCTAAGGATGTTGCGAACGAAATTTCCCGATCTCTGTCGGAGCGTAACCAATGTAGCAATTTGGATCCGCAATTCTTGCGTGATAGGTCGTGCTGCGAAATATATCGTATTGACTTTGCTACCACTGATAGCGTATCGTATAACAGACCATTCACGATGTCCAAACTGACTGTGGCCAAGCTCAAGAGTGTGTGTGAGGGCCCAGACAACATTCACAACGAAATGTTGAAACAACTCCCACCATGTGCAATCGAAACACTTCTCAACATCTTTAACCAGCTGTGGCAACAAGGAGACTTTCCAGTAGCCTGGCGAGAAGCATTGGTGATACCAGTGTTGAAGCTTGGTAAAAGTGGACTACAACCACACCACTATCGCCCAATAGCCCTCACCTCATGTTTATGCAAGGTAGTGAAACGGCTGGTAACTACCAGATTAGCATGGTTTTTAGAAGTGCATGACTCACTGATGCACAGTGCGGTTTTAGGAAGAACCGGAGTTCTATCGACCACATTTTAACACTGGACACGGCAGTACGTTTGGCGTTTAAGCAGAAACGGCACGTCGGCGCTGTTTTTTTCTATATAGAAGCAGCTTATGACACGACCTGGCGCCAAGGTATTATTGCAAAAGTAGATCGTTGCGGTATCCAGGGATCAGTGGGGGATATTTATACTGAATTTTCTGACCAACCGACATTTCCGTGTTTGTGTCGGCCACGAGCTATTCAGAAGGCATGTACAGGAGAACTGAGTGCCACAGGGAAGTGTTTTGAATGTGCCACTATTCGCCATAATGATAAACGTGATTCGCGACGTACTCCCACCCCAGCTTGGTCGGTCTCTCTTCGTAGATGAGTTTGTCATCTGGTGTAGCACATCCAGGTTGCCTGCCATGTCGAGACGTCTCCAAATAGCAGCGAAGAAACTCGGAAGGTGGGGTGCGGTGAATTGATTCCGTTTTTTTTTTCAACACAAAAGACAACCGCAATTCACTTCTGGCGTGGGCGTAGCTGGCGTAGCTGCGTAACTCTGTCTCAATGTGTATGGGAGTCAAATTCTGGTGCCACCTGTGGTGAAGTTTCTTGGACTGACTTTTGATCTTCGTCTTAGCTACAAGGAACATTTTAAAGCACTCCGTGACAAATGTTTTAGATCGCTCAACATATGAAAATGTGTTTCTCCCACTAGCTATGGAGCTGACAGATATTCCCTTATCCTGCTTTATCGTGCATTGATACGTGCTAAGCTGCACTATGCCTGTTTCATCTACGATGGAGCGCGAAAATCCACTAAGCGAACACTGGACACTGTTCACCATACCGCTATCCGCATCGCGACAGGGCCATTTCGCACATCGCCTACCATGAGCCTCTTAGTCGAAGCTCACGACCCACCTCTCAATCTGCGTAGAGAAAGGTTGGGAATGCGATACGCCTGCAAGCTTCGCCAGTTTCCTAACAATCCAGCTTTTTCGCATGTCCTTTCACATCGACTATCGAGCCTTTTTTTCGGGGGACGAAATGCAAGTGTAGCCCCGTTTGGTGTGCAAATTCGAATGCTTCTGCGAGAAAGTCGAGTGAAACTTCGGGGAATCTGTAGAGTCCAGGACACGGAGACCCCTCCATGGGAGCTGATCGCACCGGAGGTGGATGCATCTCCCAGGAAGATCAGAAAATCCGATGTTCCTCCAGCAGAATTTCGTGCACTGGCTCTCCAACATATTTAAGCATACCAGGAATGGGTGGCAACGTATACTGATGGCTCTCGAACAGAGGACGGTGTCGGCAGCGCCTCTGTCTGTGGCCCTGTCACCCGCTAGTTTTCCCTCCCTACGTATGCATCGGTGTACTCGTCAGAATTTGTCGCTATTACGAAAGCTCTGTGTAACATCGAGGTGTCTGATGGTAATCGACATGTTATATTCACCGACTCCCTGAGCAGTCTTATGGCTCTGCACACGTTTTGTCCATCAAACCCCTTTCTGCGGGATATTCTGAGCCGTCTTACCGGTCTGCAACGCATTGTACGTCGGGTGATACTGTGTTGGCTCCCTAGTCACGCTGGAATTTATGGGAATAAGTTGGCGGATGCAGCGGCGAAGCGAGCAGCACGTGCCCCGTGCACCCGATCACTGCCACTCCCTGCCGCGGACCATTCCCGAGAGGTTTCCATCTTTCTTCTAGACAAGTGGCAAACAATGTGGGACGCGACGGCGACAAGCAAACTACGAACCATCAAACAACAGCTGGCACCATGGAGTTCGTCCTGCCGTAGCCATAGACAAGAAGAGGTTACACTCTGCCACCTCAATCAGTCGATGCGCCCCTAAGCCTAAATAACCAACCAACCAACTCTGCCACCTCCGTATAGGGCATACTTATGCTACTCACGGTTATTTGTTGTGTGGTGGCGACTAACCGTTGTGCTCAAGATGTCATGCACCACTAACAGTTCGTCATGTTTTAATTTGGTGTCATCGGTACACTGACGAGCGTATGCGTCATTTTGGATCTGACCAGGTGGCTTCGCTTCGAGATATTCTATCCGATAACTCGTGTATTGTCCAGTCGGGACGATTGATTTGATTCTTGTCTGAAGTGTCATTCTGAGCAATATATTCCCATCGCTGATGTACACTGCATGCATATTTTGTGGCACAATATGGCCAGGTAGACGGCTAAGCACTATGTGAATCCTGATGCCATTCCGAAATGCACCTTGATAACGCCGTGAGACATGGGCGCAAAATGACCTCAGTAGTCGAGGCGCCCTAAAACCCAAATAACCAACTAACTAAGGGTTGCATCTGTGTTTCAGACTTCCAGAAGCTGGAGCGCGAAGCCCGGATATGCCGGAAGCTTCAGCACCCCAACATCGGTGAGTAGCCAGCGAGAGAAGGTCGCAGGGTCCAGCGAATGCAGAACTATTCAGTGGCAGGCAGGCAGGCCTTGCTGTGGAGCCTGTCCGAAGACCACATGGGTGGATCAATAACAAATCACATCAGCCTCGTGGTTATGCCGAGCGAGGCTCAGACCGACTGGTGTTCGCCTTTGGAGCAAACAGGTTTGTTTGTTTATTGGGTTCACGACGCACTTTATGCACATTGACGGCTAATGGCGCCGCCCACACTGTTTCGCCGGTGGGCCGCGGGATTGGGAAACGTCTCGAGCGGCGCTAGTATCGAACCCGCTACCTTTGGTACTCAGAGCCCGACACCTTAACCACTCGGCCATCTCCGCCCCGGAGCAAACAGGTGTGCTTTCCCATGTTAATTACATAATATTTAATTTGCGGACTTCAGCACATGGTCTCAAGCGAGTCCTTGTCGTTTGCTTTGGGTTGCATTTGTTGTATGTGCTGTGCTCTATTCGTGGTACGTTTCATATTGTCTGCAGTATTATTCATGCTGTCCGTCTGGTATTGTTTATGGTGTCTTTCTCGTATCCCCTTGTTATTGCATGTCGTCATTACCACCCTCGTCCCTTGGGAATCTTGGCTACCCCACTGCTGTGACCCACATTCCCAGGCAGAACATCTGATTTGACCATGATGCTTTCAGGATTCGCCCTGCCCAGCCTGAGTCCTTTCAACTAGCCACTATGAAGCCACCCAACAACCATCCTTCATCAAGAGCACGCGCATTAGAAGTGACAAATGTAAGGACCAAAAACCCGGCCGGGAAATCCGGCCAGGGCTGACGGCCTTCTGTCCGGCCTTTGGAATGGCTCAGACCTGGTCTTCAACCGGTCTGTCTGTTCCTTAAAAAAACATCTCAAGACCTCATAATGTAATCAGATGTGTTGTTTTGTATATTTTTGAGGCGAAAATATCCCCCAATGTTAGCCCCCTAAAAAATACACTTTTAACATGAGACCCTATGGGTGTGCTCCAAATCCATTTCGGGCTGCCAACTGCCTTCATGTATTTCCTCTCTCCCCCAATAATTTTCTGAAAACCACATCCCTGATGTTAATCATGGGACTTGTAAGGACCATTGTCACATTTCATCTAGTAACTTGGTCGTATGGATTCAACAATCTGCCGGACAATACTCAGATGATTCGAAGATATTCGGGATACAACTTGCTGATAACTGGAGTTAATCATTGATATTGCTTATTACAAACATGCCCATGATATGCAGTGTTCAACAGCATCACTTGCAACTGCAATAGCTGCCAGGAAGTATTCAAGTTTCTTTCACTAGATATATAACAATACAATATGGTTGGAGCCAGGCTAAAATGCCTAATGCATTATAAAAAACAAACTATCATAGCACATGGCCTTAGTTGTGATGTCCCTGTCAGTCACATCTGTGGTGGCGATGTGGTGGTGTTAGTTGTCATGTCCCTTACATACAGTCACATCTGTGGTGGCGAAGCAGTGGTGTTAGTTGCTATGTCCCAAACATACAGTCACATCTGTGGTGGGGATGCAGTGGTGTTAGTTGCTATGTCCCTTACAGACAGTCGCATCTGTGGTGGCGATGCAGTGGTGTTAGTTGTCATGTCCCTTGCATACAGTCACATATGTGGTGGCGATGTACTGGTGTTAGTTGTCATGCCCCTTACATACAGTCACATCTGTGGTGGCGAAGCAGTGGTGTTAGTTGCTATGTCCCTTACATACAGTCACATCTGTGGTGGGGATGCAGTGGTGTTAGTTGTCATGTCCCTTACATACAGTCACATCTGTGGTGGCGATGTGGTGGTGTTAGTTGTCATGTCCCTTACATACAGTCACATCTGTGGTGGCGATGTGGTGGTGTTAGTTGTCATGTCCCTTACATACAGTCACATCTGTGGTGGCGATGTACTGGTGTTAGTTGTCATGTCCCTTACATACAGTCAAATCTGTGGTGGCGAACTACTGGTGTTAGTTGTCATGTCCCTTACATACAGTCACATCTGTGGTGGCGATGTACTGGTGTTAGTTGTCATGTCCCTTACATACAGTCACATCTGTGGTGGCGATCCACTGGTGTTAGTTGTCATGTCCCTTACATACAGTTACATCTGTGGTGGCGATGTGGTGGTGTTAGTTGTCATGTCCCTTACATACAGTCACATCTGTGGTGGCGATGCGGTGGTGTTAGTTGTCATGCCCCTTACATACAGTCACATCTGTGGTGGCGATGTACTGGTGTTAGTTGTCATGTCCCTTACATACAGTCACATCTGTGGTGGCGATGCAGTGGTGTTAGTTGTCATGTCCCTTACATACAGTCACATCTGTGGTGGCGATGCAGTGGTGTTAGTTGTCATGTCCCATCATACAGTCACATCTGTGGTGGCGATGCAGTGGTGTTAGTTGATATGTCCGCGACAGACAGTCACATCTGTGGTGGCGATGTACTGGTGTTAGTTGTCATGTCCCTTACATACAGTCACATCTGTGGTGGCGATGCAGTGGTGTTAGTTGCTATGTCCGCGACAGACAGTCACATCTGTGGTGGCGAAGCAGTGGTGTTAGTTGCTATGTTCGCGACATACAGTCACATCTGTGGTGGCGATGTACTGGTGTTAGTTGCTATGTCCCTTACATACAGTCACATCTGTGGTGGGGATGCAGTGGTGTTAGTTGTCATGTCCCTTACATACAGTCACATCTGTGGTGGCGATGTACTGGTGTTAGTTGTCATGTCCCTTACATACAGTCACATCTGTGGTGGCGATGCACTAGTGTTAGTTGTCATGTCCCTTACATACAGTCACATATGTGATGGCGATGCACTGGTGTTAGTTGTCATGTCCCTTCCAGACAGTCACATCTGTGGTGGCGATGCAGTGGTGTTAGTTGTCATGTCCCTTACATACAGTCACATATGTGGTGGCGATGTGGTGGTGTTAGTTGTCATGTCCCTTACATACAGTCACATCTGTGGTGGCGATGCAGTGGTGTTAGTTGCCATGTCCCATCATACAGTCACATATGTGGTGGGAATGCAGTGGTGTTAGTTGCCACAGGCATCACACATGTCCGCCACAGGGATGCAGTGGTGTTAGTTGCCACAGGCATCACACATGTCCGCCACAGGCAGTCACCCGTGTGATGAAGTCATTAGCAAATGTAGGTTTATTTCCATGAAATATGAATTACAAAGCGTTTTCTGTGTGTACCGTGATTTTTAGCGGAAAATTTGAAACTGGAACTATTTCGTCCTTACGTCAAACCATAATTTCCAGTATATATAAAATTGCCTCCATACAGCGAGCGTGGAGTTGCAGGCCGGCGGGGACGATGAACCATCTCTAGTGGCATTACCTCCCACACTTTGCAACTAGTCACCATGTATTGTCCTGATACCTCGGTGCAATAGGTATCCATTATTTTAACCCAAAAGTGAATCGCATTTCATATACTATAATTAAGTATAAATTTGTGTCCCTAGGGCTTGATTGTGGCCGCTGGCCCATCTACTGTTCACTAGGTGGATCCAGTTGTAGGTGCATCTGCCATGCTGAGTGGTATCCATGCCGTGATGATGAATGAATGAGACCGATGGGGGCTGGGCGTCGCCCTCCCGACGGGCTCTCGGTTCCGTGGGCCATCTCAGAAGCGTTCAGTTTGGGGTACAGTGATGACCATACCGCGGCGCACGTCCGGAACCTTCTTCCACCGGGGATCGCTCAGCAGGACGGTCAAAGCGGCAAACGGCCGACAGTCGGTCGCCAACATTGACAGTGGCCGGCGCCTGATGGGTCTTCAGCCCGGCCGGTGTCAGCCCGGCCGGTGTCAGCCCGGCCGGTGTCAGTCCGGCCGGTGTCAGCCAGCCCGGTGTCAGCCCGGCCGGTGTCAGTCCGGCCGGTGTCAGCCAGTCCGGTGTCAGCCAGTCCGGTGTCAGCCCGGCAGGTGTCAGCCCGGCCGGTGTCAGCCCGGCCGGTGTCAGCCCGGCCGGTGTCAGCCCAGCCGGTGTCAGCCAGCTCGCCCTTTGCCTGGTCGGCTTCGGCCGCGTCCATAAATCGCCGGTAAATTCCTCCATGCATTGTCGGCGGGCGGGCCGGGCGCCCGACCGGCCAGCGTGACACTCACGGTGATGTCTGAGTCCCTCATACAGCTGACTCAGGCCTCCATGGTGATGTCTGAGTCCCTCATACAGCTGACTCAGGCCTCCATGGTGATGTCTGAGTCCCTCATACAGCTGACTCAGGCCTCCATGGTGATGTCTGAGTCCCTCATACAGCTGACTCAGGCCTCCATGGTGATGTCTGAGTCCCTCATACAGCTGACTCAGGCCTCCATGGTGATGTCTGAGTCCCTCATACAGCTGACTCAGGCCTCCATGGTGATGTCTGAGTCCCTCATACAGCTGACTCAGGCCTCCATGGTGATGTCTGAGTCCCTCATACAGCTGACTCAGGCCTCCATGGTGATGTCTGAGTCCCTCATACAGCTGACTCAGGCCTCCATGGTGATGTCTGAGTCCCTCATACAGCTGACTCAGGCCTCCATGGTGCTGTCTGAGTCCCTCATACAGCTGACTCAGGCCTCCATGGTGATGTCTGAGTCCCTCATACAGCTGACTCAGGCCTCCATGGTGATGTCTGAGTCCCTCATACAGCTGACTCAGGCCTCCATGGTGATGTCTGAGTCCCTCATACAGCTGACTCAGGCCTCCATGGTGATGTCTGAGTCCCTCATACAGCTGACTCAGGCCTCCATGGTGATGTCGTCTGAGCACCTTATACAGCTGACTCAGGCCTCCATGGTGATGTCTGAGCACCTCATACAGCTGACTCAGGCCTCCATGGTGATGTCTGAGTCCCTCATACAGCTGACTCAGGCCTCCATGGTGATGTCGTCTGAGCACCTTATACAGCTGACTCAGGCCTCCATGGTGATGTCGTCTGAGCACCTTATACAGCTGACTCAGGCCTCCATGGTGATGTCTGAGCACCTCATACAGCTGACTCAGGCCTCCATGGTGATGTCTGAGTCCCTCATACAGCTGACTCAGGCCTCCATGGTGATGTCTGAGTCCCTCATACAGCTGACTCAGGCCTCCATGGTGATGTCTGAGTCCCTCATACAGCTGACTCAGGCCTCCATGGTAATGTCTGAGTCCCTCATACAGCTGACTCAGGCCTCCATGGTGATGTCGTCTGAGCACCTTATACAGCTGACTCAGGCCTCCATGGTGATGTCTGAGTCCCTCATACAGCTGACTCAGGCCTCCATGGTGATGTCTGAGTCCCTCATACAGCTGACTCAGGCCTCCATGGTGATGTCTGAGTCCCTCATACAGCTGACTCAGGCCTCCATGGTGATGTCTGAGTCCCTCATACAGCTGACTCAGGCCTCCATGGTGATGTCGTCTGAGCACCTTATACAGCTGACTCAGGCCTCCATGGTGATGTCTGAGTCCCTCATACAGCTGACTCAGGCCTCCATGGTGATGTCGTCTGAGCACCTTATACAGCTGACTCAGGCCTCCATGGTGATGTCTGAGCACCTCATACAGCTGACTCAGGCCTCCATGGTGATGTCTGAGCACCTTATACAGCTGACTCAGGCCTCCATGGTGATGTCTGAGTCCCTCATACAGCTGACTCAGGCCTCCATGGTGCTGTCTGAGTCCCTCATACAGCTGACTCAGGCCTCCATGGTGCTGTCTGAGTCCCTCATACAGCTGACTCAGGCCTCCATGGTGCTGTCTGAGTCCCTCATACAGCTGACTCAGGCCTCCATGGTGATGTCTGAGTCCCTCATACAGCTGACTCAGGCCTCCATGGTGCTGTCTGAGTCCCTCATACAGCTGACTCAGGCCTCCATGGTGATGTCTGAGTCCCTCATACAGCTGACTCAGGCCTCCATGGTGATGTCTGAGTCCCTCATACAGCTGACTCAGGCCTCCATGGTGCTGTCTGAGTCCCTCATACAGCTGACTCAGGCCTCCATGGTGATGTCGTCTGAGCACCTTATACAGCTGACTCAGGCCTCCATGGTGATGTCTGAGTCCCTCATACAGCTGACTCAGGCCTCCATGGTGATGTCGTCTGAGCACCTTATACAGCTGACTCAGGCCTCCATGGTGATGTCTGAGTCCCTCATACAGCTGACTCAGGCCTCCATGGTGATGTCTGAGTCCCTCATACAGCTGACTCAGGCCTCCATGGTGATGTCGTCTGAGCACCTTATACAGCTGACTCAGGCCTCCATGGTGATGTCTGAGTCCCTCATACAGCTGACTCAGGCCTCCATGGTGATGTCTGAGTCCCTCATACAGCTGACTCAGACCTCCATGGTGATGTCTGAGTCCCTCATACAGCTGACTCAGGCCTCCATGGTGATGTCTGAGTCCCCTCATACAGCTGACTCAGGCCTCCATGGTAATGTCTGAGTCCCTCATACAGCTGACTCAGGCCTCCATGGTGATGTCGTCTGAGCACCTCATACAGCTGACTCAGGCCTCCATGGTGATGTCTGAGTCCCTCATACAGCTGACTCAGGCCTCCATGGTGATGTCTGAGTCCCTCATACAGCTGACTCAGGCCTCCATGGTGATGTCTGAGTCCCTCATACAGCTGACTCAGGCCTCCATGGTGCTGTCTGAGTCCCTCATACAGCTGACTCAGGCCTCCATGGTGATGTCGTCTGAGCACCTCATTCAGCTGACTCAGGCCTCCATGGTGATGTCTGAGTCCCTCATACAGCTGACTCAGGCCTCCATGGTGATGTCGTCTGAGCACCTCATACAGCTGACTCAGGCCTCCATGGTGATGTCTGAGTCCCTCATACAGCTGACTCAGGCCTCCATGGTGATGTCGTCTGAGCACCTCATACAGCTGACTCAGGCCTCCATGGTGATGTCGTCTGAGCACCTTATACAGCTGACTCAGGCTTTCATGGTGCTGTCGTCTGAGCACCTCATACAGCTGACGCAGGCCTCCGTGGTGATGTCTGAGCACCTTATACATCTGGCTCAGGCTTCCATGGTGATGTCGTCTGAGCCTCTTATACAGCTGGCACATTGTTGTCGCATCGTTTTCCCATCGGTGCTGCGCTGCTTGAACTGACGTATTGCGCCGCAAATGCCGTGTTTACACTATAAGCACCGCTGATGTCACCATGTTTTGGTGGACCCACTGAGTAGTCGCAGGGGAGACGAGTAGTCTAGGGGTAAGCTGCCCGTCCCACAATTTAAAGGTTGTGGATTCGAGCCCTGTCTGTCGATACTCTTCGCCCGCAACCAATCGGCGCGTTATATTGGCGACGTTACATGACTCAACGGTCGAGGTGTCGTAAAAACCGATAACCAACCGAGGTGTCGCAGGGGACGGGAGAGAAGTTTGGACATCGTGTGATCATATGCGTATTAGTCATATAGAGAACGGAGTGATGTGCTCAAAGGCACATGCATTTGGTTTCAGCGCCGGCCTGCATTGTTCTGCCCTGTCCTTGCACGGCAGGGCTCGAACCGTCCCACTCGCTTCCATGGCCCCCGGGTGGAAGGGTCATTTGGCAGCTGGACCGATAAAGCTGGGGACGACCTACCGCTGGGGCAGTGTCGGTGCATGGGCGGCACGTTAAACGCTCGGCCAAAATTCTGTCGTTAAACTGAAATTAATGGATCGGGTAATGAATGAGGTCAGGGTCGCAGCAATGAGCTCTGCTTAGCATAGGATCATATTTCCTAGTGTCACTCCAGCATGAGTACATATCAAAGAAGTGATCAAAAACACGAGTACTGATGCAACGCAAAAGTTGCATTTTTAGCATTCGATGTATTTAGCACTGGGTTTTAGTCCTCATCAGCATGCTCCGTACACATCACTACTCTGCATGCGCGCATGTATACAATTGCTGAGTATCTGTCACAAAACGCTCGATCATATCCGGAAACTCAATGTAAAGGCCAGCAGTAGGCTCCAGGACGCTGCATGTCCGGTGAAGTCAATGCGCCCCTAAACTCCAATAACCAACCAACAGTAGGCTCCACCACGAGTTTTCCTTGTTCGACACTAACGCCGCTCGGGACATTTCCAAATCCCGCGGCCCACCGGCGAAACAGTGTGGGCGGCGCCATTAGCCGTGAAGGTGCATAAAGTGCGTCGTGAACCACCCAATAAACAATAAACGACGAGTTTCCCGCGAGATCCCGGTAACGCAAGAGTTCGCGCAGCAACAATTGCGACACTGCAAGGCGTGAGATTAAAGAAGCCATACAGCCAAAATAGGCACCACCTTATTAATGCGCCGTCTAACCTATACAGTTGATGCGCCCGTAAACCCCAATTAACAGCCTTCTTAATGGGTACCATCTTCGGACAAATAGGCATGGACGCTAAATGACCTAGTAGTCGGCGCGCCCTTAAACCCAAATAATAAATCAATCAATCGGACAAATAGGCATGAAGCGATGGAAGTATGTTCGCCTTGTTTGGTTGCGCATTCATTTTATTTTATTTTTCAAGGTGAATGCACCGGGGCGGGGATGGCCGAGTGGTTAAGGTGTCGGGCTATGGGTACCAAAGGTCCCGGGTTCGACTCTAGCGCCACTCAGGACATTCCACAATCCCGCGGCCCACCAGCGAAACAGTGTGGGCGGCGCCATTAGCCGTGAACGTGCATAAAGTGCGTCGTGAACCACCCAATAAACAAAACAGAAGGGCATTGTCACGAGCGCCGGTCGACACCTACCCTTTCCGCTAACCGAAACCGCTACAACCATATTCAACAGCTTCGACTATGCAGTATTCAGGTAGTTGGAACACAGTACTTCTTCATCCCTACACATAATTATTAACACTTTATTCTACCCCAGAAGGTACACTGCACCCAGGCGGAAGGGGTCCCAACAAACATTTGTGTGCCATTAAGCGTGTCAGAACCATATCAGAGTCGAAAAAAATCACTACCGAGGCAGATCATTTCCATACAGCTCACATCGGAATAACTTGTGGGCGATGAGCTGTTGTGCTTCGACAGTGACTAGTTTAATGTGGTCGTGAGTACTGACAATTTACTGGTGAATATATGTAGAGTCTGAACATATCCTTATGTTAGCATTGACTGGGGAATATATGTGGAGTCTGAACAGATCCTTATGTTAGCATTGACTGGGGAATATATGTGGCGTCTGAACAGATCATTATGTTAGCATTGGCTGTGGAATATATGTGGAGTCTGAACATATCATTATGTTAGCATTGACTGGGGAATATATGTGGAGTCTGAACATATGTTAGCATTGACTGGGGAATATATGTGGAGTCTGAACATATCATTATGTTAGCATTGACTGGGAAGTATATGTGGAGTCTGAACATATCATTATGTTAGCATTGACTGGGGAATATATTTGGAGTCGGAACAAATTATTATGTTAGCTTGTGTGTGCTTTTTAGAATAAAGGTAGCGGTCATTTTTGCCATTTCCTCAGCGGCGCAGATATACATGTTGTCTGGAAGACGTCTTGGAAGCTTCCGACCAGGCTCAGTGGCGTCCATGCGAACTTTGTATACTATATACTACTATATATATATATATATATATATATATATATATATATATATATGTATATATATATAACTATACTGTACACTCGGCTGGCCTATGCAGCTCATCGCCCACAAGTTATTCCGATGTGAGCTGTATGGAAATGATCTGCCTCGGTAGGGATTTTTTTCGACTCTGAATGGTTCTGACACGCTTAATTGCATACAAATGTTTGTCGGGACCCCTTCCGCCTGGGTGCAGTGTACCTTCTGGGGTAGAATAAAGTGTTAATAATTCAGTGTAGGGATGAAGAAGTACTGTGTTCCAACTAGCTGAATACTGCATAGTCGAAGCTGTTGAATATGGTTGTAGCGGTTTCGCCTTTGAATAGCTGCCGTGATGCATTAAGAAAACTTAATGAAACACAATTGGAAGTTTTGGATCCCTAGAATAGAAAGTTTGGGACCCCTCCCTCTGCAGGTCAGTACATTTATGCACGATTGCTGATTAGTCCAACCGGAATATACTGAGTATTTGCCAATTAAATAATCCACTTGTGGGCAAATAGTGGGCTGGACCCGTGCATTAAACATTTTTATCTGGTCTTTAACACGCCTACAAAGAGACGGTATAATTTTTGTCCTTTTCTGCATCTTTTTATCCACCACTCATGCAACGTTGTATAACCTTCCACCCCTTATGTGCAGCTTATCCCATATCTGTACTTCCATGTACTAACTACTGAGTTTAATTTGTTTAGCAATGTTCTGTCCACTGACCGAAAATTATTGGATGGATGGATGGATGGATGGATGGATGGATGGATGGATGGATGGATGGATGGATGGATGGATGGATGGATGGATGGATGGATGGATGGATGGATGGATGGATGGATGGATGGATGGATGGATGGATGGATGGATGGATGGATGGATGGATGGATGGATGGATGGATGGATGGATGGATGGATGGATGGATGGATGGATGGATGGATGGATGGATGGATGGATGGATGGATGGATGGATGGATGGATGGATGGATGGATGGATGGATGGATGGATGGATGTTGCGTGAGAAGAAATGTACGACCTTGAATATACCAGGAGGTGCTGAGTTTACATCAAAAGTAACGTTAGGGATTATGCTATATTATACTATAGATTATACTATATAGTATAATCTCTAGCGTTACTTTTGATGTAAACTCAGCACCTGGTATATTGAAGGTCGTATGTTTCTTCTCACGTAATGTATAACACCCAGGAGCACTTAATAGCCATTCTTCGTTGTATTAAACAGATAGATGGATGGATGGATGGGTGGATGCCTCTGTAGCGCAGTTGGTTAGAGCGCTGGTCTGCACTGGTCTCTCCTGTCCTGGCAACGCAGGGTTCGAGTCGCTTCACGCGCTCGCATTTAGCCTTCAGCCGGGAGTGTCAGTTGGCAGCTGGCCCGATAAGGCCGGGGACCAGCTACTGATCGTGTCGATCCATTCACGGCGCGTTAAACTTTCGGGTCAAAATTAAGTTGAGCTGGAATTCATGGGTCGCGTTCTGAGGCCAGGGTTCACGCAACAAGTTCTGCTTAGTAATACCAGCCTGGTTCATAAAGCCGCCCCAGCAATAACTCTGCTTAAATATTTTTCAACAAATTAAATGGTGGATGAGTGCATGGATGGATGAATGGATGAATGAGTGGGTGGGTGGATGAGTGTATGGCTGGGTTGATGAGTGCATAAATTGATGGATAAGTGGATGGATGTATGCGTGCATGAATGTATGGATGAATGGGTGGGTGAATGAATGTATTGATGAATGAGTGGGTGGATGTACGGATGTATGAATGGGTGGAAAGATGGATGAATATATGGATGAATGGATGAGTTGATGGATGGGTGGGAGGATAGATATATAGCATATATTTGCATGGCGATATTTAGTGATTAGTGATTGTGCGGATTTTTTTTCCTCTGGATGTGATCTCAAGACTCGTGAATCGGGTGCCATTACTTAGTATATGGTCAGATGTTAGGAAAACTAGTTGGCACCATTCATCAACGCTAGGGTAAGCAGGATTGTCAACGCTTAACACGATTGAAGTTGTGCCGCATCGGGAATCTGTTGGGGAACACAAGGTTCGACGGTGTTCCGGAGACACTGGGGTGCCGTTCCGGAGAACTCGAGGTGACATCAGGTGTCAGTGGCGATGGTCGCCGTTTCGAGTGTTGTTTGGCCGGCGTTTGACCAACACGCCGTTTCGAGTGTTGGGCTGGCCTGAGTGCTGACCGGGTGGCCGTTGTAAGGCGGTACTGAAGGTAGGCGCTTCTTATGCCGGCCACGTCAAGACTTGGCGTCGGTTACGAACACTGTTGAGCCGCAGCCAAATAGGCGGCACTCTCGCTGTCTGGGACCGACAATAAGAAGTCCAATCTCCATCCGTGTCCGCCTCATGCGTCCTGCTGGCGTATTTTGCTGAGATGGATCTCTGCTAAGCGAGCCTAGCATAGCATGGCAGTTCGTTAGGTGCATCAACAGCTAGCCCGCGTGAGTGGCTGACGCGTGCATGCTAATGAATGTCGCCCGATGTCTGCTCAGGGCCGCAGCTGAGGATCTGTGTACAGCATGGACGTAAACATCAGATGTGCCCGGCCGGTGGCGCTGATCTGCACTGTACACTCGACTGGCGGTCCTGGCATACTGTCCGGCGGCCTATACTGTACACTCGACTGGCGGTCCTGGCATACTGTCCGGCGGCCTATACTGTACACTCTACTGGCGATCATGGCATACTGTCCGGCGGCCTATACTGTACACTCGACTGGCGGTCCTGGCATACTGTCCGGCGGCCTATACTGTACACTCGACTGGCGGTCCTGGCATACTGTCCGGCGGCCTATACTGTACACTCGACTGGCGATCCTGGCATACTGTCCGGCGGCCTATACTGTACACTCGACTGGCGATCCTGGCATACTGTCCGGCGGCCTATACTGTACACTCGACTGGCGATCCTGGCATACTGTCCGGCGGCCTATACTGTACACTCGACTGGCAATCCTGGCATACTGTCCGGCGGCCTATACTGTACACTCGACTGGCGGTCCTGGGATACTGTCCGGCGGCCTATACTGTACACTCGACTGGCGGTCCTGGCATACTGTCCGGCGGCCTATACTGTACACTCGACTGGCGATCCTGGCATACTGTCCGGCGGCCTATACTGTACACTCGACTGGCGGTCCTGGCATACTGTCCGACGGCCTATACTGTACACTCGACTGGCAATCCTGGCATACTGTCCGGCGGCCTATACTGTACACTCGACTGGCGGTCCTGGCATACTGTCCGGCGGCCTATACTGTACACTCGACTGGCGGTCCTGGCATACTGTCCGGCGGCCTATACTGTACACTCGACTGGCGGTCCTGGCATACTGTCCGGCGGCCTATACTGTACACTCGACTGGCGATCCTGGCATACAGTCCGGCGGCCTATACTGTACACTCGACTGGCGGTCCTGGCATACTGTCCGGCGGCCTATACTGTACACTCGACTGGCGGTCCAGGCATACTGTCCGGCGGCCTATACTGTACACTCGTACTGGCGATCCTGGCATACTGTCCGGCGGCCTATACTGTACACTCGACTGGCGATCCTGGCATACTGTCCGGCGGCCTATACTGTACACTCGACTGGCGGTCCAGGCATACTGTCCGGCGGCCTATACTGTACACTCGACTGGCGGTCCTGGCATACTGTCCGGCGGCCTATACTGTACACTCGACTGGCGGCCTGGCATACTGTCCGGCGGCCTATACTGTACACTCGACTGGGGTCTGGCATACTGTCCGGCGGCCTATACTGTACACTCCGGCGGCCTATACTGCCTATACTGGCCTATACTGTACACACGACTGGCCTATGCTGTACACTCGGCTGGCCTATACTGTGCACACTGCTGGCCTATACTGCACACACGGCTGGCCTATACTGTACACACGGCTGGCCTATACTGTACACACGGCTGACCTATGCTGTACACTCGACTGGCGATCCTGGCATACTGTCCGGCGGCCTATACTGTACACTCGGCTGGCCTATACTGCACACACGACTGGCCTATGCTGTACACTCGGCTGGCCTATACTGTGCGCACTGCTGGCCTATACTGCACACACGGCTGGCCTATACTGCACACACGGCTGGCCTATACTGCACACACGGCTGGCCTATGCTGCACACACGGCTGGCCTATACTGCACACACGGCTGGCCTATACTGCACACACGGCTGGCCTATACTGCCACACGGCTGGCCTATACTGACACAGGGCTATGCTGCACACACGGCTGGCCTATACTGCACACACGGCTGGCCTATACTGCACACACGGCTGGCCTATACTGCACACACGGCTGGCCTATGCTGCACACACGGCTGGCCTATACTGCACACACGGCTGGCCTATGCTGCACACACGGCTGGCCTATACTGCACACACGGCTGGCCTATGCTGCACACACGGCTGGCCTATACTGCACACACGGCTGGCCTATGCTGTACACTCGACTGGCCTATACTGCACACGCGGCTAACATGCAACCTAACATGCAAGGAGCTGCTCCCGCTGCTAAGGAGCTGCTCCCGCTGCGAAGGAGCTGCTCCCGCTGCGAAGGAGCTGCTCCCGCTGCTAAGGAGCTGCCCTCGCCGCGCAGGCCCTGGCGCGGGCGGTAGGTCGTCGATTCAAAATGAGCTGTGATAACGTAACGCGCCGCTCTCGTCGGCCAGAATAGGCTGCCGGCCGCTATTTTTGCCACGGCTCCCGTCGGTAGTTTACGGAGGGCAGAAGTGTGGCTAAATCTGGCCACTGTTTGCCTGTTCCGGCGAAACGCCGGCGGAGTGCGAGTGGCGTGTTTAGCCCTCGCCTGCCCAGAGCGTCGCGCTGTGGCCTTTGCATCCGAACAGTGGGTGGGGAGTTGCCAGCCGACCCCGCCCCGCATCGCTCACTAATTGCACTACACCCGCGGAACAAAGGCGTGCATGTGTCACGACAACAGCACAATGGTGCGGGCACCCATGATTCGGCTCAATCGACGGTTTTTCGAGGGCAGAAAGCTCGTGAAAATCGTCGACTTCTGCTGCAACTAGAACTTATTTGAAGTACAGCTAGAAAAGAAGCACCGCAGTGTAGGTCGTGGGAAATTCACACGAAATATGTAATACACACTGGCTAAGATACGTCTTGACGATAAATAAACAGGTATGAAAGGGCTGGTTGCACCCTGATCAGAACGACGTTCATTCAACAGAGAACACTAGCCATCTATGGTCCACTTGGAATATATTTCCAGAATATTTTTTTTCTCAAGAGCTCAGTAACCTTACTGTGAAAGTGTCTCGTTCTGTAGTCGTCTATGCTTGCCGATGGTTGAATTTGGGCGTTTGAAGTTATAAAGCGTTAGCTTGTAATGACGATCTAATGATGTTCATTCCAGGACAACAGGACAAAGTATAATTTATCCCAATATGCAGAGAAATTAGCCCTTCAGCATGTGGGCGGCGTGGTAAAGCACGATAAAATGTCATGTTTGCTGAAATACACAGCGCGTGCTGCCATGTACTGCAAAAATGTCATACACAGCGCGTGCTGTTATGTGCTGTCAAATATGTCATACACAGCGAGTGCTGTCATGTGCTGTCAAAAACGTTATGCACAGCACGCGCTGTCATGTGCTGTCAAACAATGTTATACACAGCGCGCGCTGTCATGTGCTGTCAAAAATGTTATACACAGCGCGCGCTGGCATGTGCTGTCAAACAATGTTATACACAGCGCGCGCTGTCATGTGCTGTCAAAAATGTTATACACAGCGCGCGCTGGCATGTGCTGTCAAACAATGTTATACACAGCGCGCGCTGTTATATGCTGTCAAAAATGTTATACACAGCGCGCGCTGTCATGTGCTGTCAAAAACGTTATGCACAGCGCGCGCTGTCATGTGCTGTCAAATATAACAGCGCGCTCTCATGTGCTGTCAAAAACGTTATACACAGCGCGCGCTGTCATGTGCTGTCAAAAATGTTATACACAGCGCGCGCTGTCATGTGCTGTCAAAAATGTTATACACAGCGCGCGCTGTCATGGGCTGTCAAAAATGTTATACACAGCGCGTGCTGTTATGTGCTGTCAAAAACGTTATACACAGCGCGCGCTGGCATGTGCTGTCAAACAATGTTATACACAGCGCGCGCTGTCATGTGCTGTCAAAAATGTTATACACAGCGCGCTGTCATGGGCTGTCAAAATGTTATACACAGCGCGTGCTGTTATATGCTGTCAAAAACGTTATACACAGGCGCGCTGGCATGTGCTGTCAAGCAATGTTATACACAGCGCGCGCTGTCATGTGCTGTCAACAATGTTATACACAGCGCGCGCTGTCATGGGCTGTCAAAAATGTTATACACAGCGCGTGCTGTTATGTGCTGTCAAAAACGTTATACACAGCGCGCGCTGGCATGTGCTGTCAAACAATGTTATACACAGCGCGCGCTGTCATGTGCTGTCAACAATGTTATACACAGCGCGCGCTGTCATGGGCTGTCAAAAATGTTATACACAGCGCGTGCTGTTATGTGCTGTCAAAAACGTTATACACAGCGCGCGCTGGCATGTGCTGTCAAACAATGTTATACACAGCGCGCGCTGTCATGTGCTGCCAAACAATGTTATACACAGCGCGCGCTGTCATGTGCTGTCAAACAATGTTATACACAGCGCGCGCTGTCATGTGCTGTCAAACAATGTTATACACAGCGCGCGCTGTCATGTGCTGTCAAACAATGTTATACACAGCGCGCGCTGTCATGTGCTGTCAAACAATGTTATACACAGCGCGCGCTGTCATGTGCTGCCAAACAATGTTATACACAGCGCGCGCTGTCATGTGCTGTCAAACAATGTTATACACAGCGCGCGCTGTCATGTGCTGTCAAACAATGTTATACACAGCGCGCGCTGTCATGTGCTGCCAAACAATGTTATACACAGCGCGCGCTGTCATGTGCTGTCAAACAATGTTATACACAGCGCGCGCTGTCATGTGCTGTCAAGCAATGTTATACACAGCGCGTGCTGTTATGGGCGGCTGACGACGTCAGTGACGTGACGTCCGGTAGAAAAAGAGATTACGGGGTGAGCTGGACTGTATAGTTAGCCGGTTGTGCCAAGCGGCCACGTGCGGTCTCGTGCCGCTTTTTGATCGTGTCACCAGCGTTTGGTAAGAAGAGCGTTCGGCGGCATTGACTAGAAGCCAGCGCTAGATGATCTACCATGGTCGATCCGCCATCAATTGCTAAAAAGTGCTCAAAAGACTAGAAGCCAGTCCATCCCTTCACCCGAGGCTCTATCTTCGAGAGGTAGATAATAATTTTATACGTTTGTAGGTGATAATTTGATTCTTGGAAAATATTTATAACGTCGATATTTTAATGGTATTGTTCTGTGTTGCAGCGTGTTTCTTGATCAGAATGGTTCTCGAAAGAATACGCTCATGTCAATAATTACTGAAACTGAGTTTTTTTCTCGCTGTTTCCTCAGCAAATGCATCTAGCTGGATGGGGTTTGTTTTTGTTATCTGGTAAGTTTATCGGAATTTGTGCTGAGGGTCAGTTACGAAGATGTGCTATTTATATTATGACATGCTAGAGGGGCATGACATCTATAAATGCATTCTCTAGGTTTCCATATCGAAAGTGCTATTTATATTATGACATGCTAGTTGGGCTCCTAGAAATGCATTATCTAGGTTTCCATATAAAAAATGTCGCGCCAGTTTATGCTTAACTATCTAACTTGGGTGAAGTTTAAGGAGCCAAAATAAGCAATCCAATACCGATTATCCTCGACAGTCTCTAATTGCATGCTATTTTCGACGAGGGTAGCCGTCTGAATGGGTTGTCGCTGCTGCCGGCGCTGTCTGGCATGAGATCAGCCTGTCCAGTCATCAGCGGCATGAGCCCAGCCTGTACAGTCGGCCGCTGGCGACTGGACTCGCAGCGCTGCTCGACACCGCTCACATTCCACCATCCAGTCGAGGTCTCACCGGGCCGTACGCCTCCATACAGTCACCTCCGGCAGCAGTGGGGCCGTCCCGTGCGTGCGTGCGTGCGTGCGTGCGTGCGTGCTGTTGTTTAGAAGTGCTAATTGCTGGCATTGTGGTTAGGAAAATTGTATTGGTGGCATTTGTGTGTTGAATTGTAATACTCCGAATTGTTTCTGCATTTACTCGTAATTTGGATGCTTACTTCCCGTATTATTTTCGACATCTTGCGTATGATGCTTGCATTTCCCCGATTTCCTTCCAATGACACCCTGTTTTCCCCCAAAATAGCGAGCGGCCTTGAACTCTGCTGTGCTCTCGCCGCTTGCAGTTGCGTGTCGCAGGCCAGTCCTTGCGTCCGTCCGTCTGTGACCTCCAGAGTGCGCCTTTGACTCGCCATGATGAGACTGGGCGCGACCGGGCGGTACGGATCACGTGGTTGTACCCCTCGCCCGATAGATGGCCGGACTATAGCGCCGCAGTGCTGCCTTATGTACAGCGGCCCAGTGACTGTAGTCAGTTTTACAGCGGTAATTTGCTCTCCTGTCTACTAGCTTTTGAGCCTTCCAAGTCATTCCTCCCTTCAACTAAACATTCCAGACATGAACTAAAAAAGTACATCGAAGAGCATTTAATATTAATAAGAATTGATTTCAGTCAGTTTTCTCAGCTTTTTCATTGGGAAACAATTGTTCTTCATGGTGAGAATAAAACGATTTCAGGCGAGGTCTCACCGCGCCGTACGCCTGTAGTATAATTTTCCTTAAACCATTTCATATTCCGAAACCTATATCCCAATAGATGGCAAGTAACAAGTCAGTCGGTGCGCGTGCGTCCTACTCATGTGATGTGTTGTGAATTTTACTAGTACGGTGTGAGCACGTCGGGGGTATCAGGTATGGAGTGATACACTTGGTTGACATCGATTAAGTATACGTTTGGTGTTGTTTTGTCTGCCGTTGCTCAGGAAGTTGGGTAATAATCACATCCTTCGCTAATTTAACCACAGCGCCAATTTTGTATCTGGCAGTCCTTGGTCAGCTGTCATATTCCTTAGAGCTGTGTGCAGTCTCCACGTAAATCAGAAAGCATATTACAATTTGCTAATGTTCGTCAGTTTGATTCTACTTATATTCCGCTGAGCCAATAGTAAAACCAATTTAGTTCTTAAAGCTGATGAGATAGTTATATTCTGTGGTCGCCTTTAATTTATACACATCATTATTCCGAGGTCGCCTTTAATTTAATTTATACACACCATTAATATCATCCGTCTAGCGTGTTCCCTAGACCACGTGACCTGGGACCAAATGTCAGCTGCGAGACCGGCTTGTGAGTGGGCGGCGGTCTGACGCCGAGTTGTCGACTGTGCCGCCGTGCCCAGCCGTATGGCGGGCCCGTGGCCAGTCCGTCCATGGTGTGCCGAGTTGTCGACTGTGCCGCCGTGCCCAGCCGTATGGCGGGCCCGTGGCCAGTCCGTCCATGGTGTGCCGAGTTGAGCGCGGCGGTCCGGACCGGTGGGTCTGTCCTGCCGGCGGCCACGAGATGCCCGCTGAGGCCTCAGCTCAATCATTACTCGTGCTGTATGGCACGGCACTTTGGTTGGTGGGGCCACCTCATATGGTTCCATGTTAACGAGGAGCTGGTTGGGCTCGATAAAAGGTGGTGGAGTCCAGGTCTCGCCAAAAGTGGAGGAATCTCCACTCCTGCTAATGTGTTTAAGGCTAAGATCGGGGAAAATTTGAAGGCACCGGCTCCCTGCTCGTACTCCTATGCATATGCATATATCCCTCCAGACAGCAGGGCAGTGATTGGTGGCGGGTTTGTTGTTAGAACAATGCCGATCACTTGCCGGCAGAACATCGGTTTTGTTCTTGCTGACATCGGCATACGAATTCTTGATAAAGTGAGTAGTAACTTTGTTTAGTGTGTTGTTTTCCTAAACCTGTTCACAATTACTGTTTTTTTTTAAGTTCGCGCAATTAGGTGGGTGTTTGTTGCTGTTACTTTTGTTGTACAAGCGGAAGGTTGGCAATGCCATTGTTGCAACCAGTCGAATCATTCAATTATGAAGTATATTTGTAATTTGTGACCAATTTGGGAAAATAAATAATGAATGCATAGAAAAGGCAAGGGTAGAGTAGGGCAAGCAGGGCAGAGCAGGACAGGACAGGCTAGGGCAGGGCAGGGTAGGAGTAATTACTATCCTACCGGAATAAATTTGTCAAAAAAATATATTGTGTTCGGTTGGGAACTGGTTTAGTTCATGGTCATGTGTTGGTCGTACTTATCAAGGTCATCAAAAACGAACAAATTCCGGAAGTACTCTGGTATGTTTTATGACACCCTAAAATTTAAACAAACGCGGTAATTTCCATTGAAATATCTCTATTCGTTAAGGCGTATCGACTGGGCGAACTTTGTGTGACGGTAACCTCACTTGACTTACTTACTCGTTGACCGGAAATGACTTGACAATTTTTTTTCTCGCACAACATGCCAAATTAATATGGAATCGGTAGGCCAAATTTCTGCGAGATGCCGCGCGCCGTTTTTTCTTTTTCACTACCCGTGGAATACGTTTGAGGGAGGAATGCCATGAGTTCCCATGAATGAACCCCCTCCGCCTGAGACGAGCGGGAGAAGCCCGGCACGTTTATTCTGTACCACATTCGTAGCGCAATGCGCATCGGCTACAACATTGCTGCTGGAATATCCGGAGCACTTCCGACTCCTGGGAGCTATGTCGTACCGCGACGTCGTGCTGAGCTGTGACGACCACTTTACTTAAGCAGGGTTTACGTTTTCCACAACTGAAATGCACTCGCGTTGCGCTTCCGACTATGTGGACTGTGTGCTGAGTGACAGCCTACTTCCCAGGTGGACTGTGACGCGGTCTGTCGATTACCGGGTGATATGTGGCACAGTCTGCAAGTTACCGGGCGGGCTGTGACTGTGTGTCTGTTACCCAGTGTGTTGGTTACCGGGATGTGACACAGTGTGTCAGTTACCGGGCTGTACCACAGTGTGTTTGTTACCGGGCTGTGACACAGTGTGTCAGTTACCGAGCGGGCTGTGACTGTGTGTCCGTTACCGGGATGTGACACAGTGTGTCAGTTGCCGGGCTGTGACAGTGTGTCAGTTACCGGGATGTGACACAGTGTGTCAGTTACCGGGCTGTGACACAGTGTGTCAGTTACCGGGATGTGACACAGTGTGTCAGTTGCCGGGCTGTGACACAGTGTGTCAGTTACCGGGCTGTGACACAGTGTGTTTGTTACCGGGCTGTGACACAGTGTGTCAGTTACCGGGCTGTGACACAGTGTGTTTGTTACCGGGCTGTGACACAGTGTGTCAGTTACCGGGCTGTGACACAGTGTGTCAGTTACCGAGCGGGCTGTGACTGTGTGTCTGTTACCGGGATGTGACACAGTGTGTCAGTTACCGGGCTGTGACACAGTGTGGCGCCGCTCTCGCGCCACGACACGTTGGCGCGAGAGCGGCGCCAGCTGACGCCACCTGTCGTGCCGGCTCACCGCGCCACGACACGTCGGCTCGGGTCGCAGTCGTTGGCGCGGTCCGTGTTGGCGCGCCGGCCGACCGACCGGGCACTGCCGAGCCGTGTGACGCCGCCGCTGGCGCGTGATGGTGACGACGCTAGTGGGCAGATTCGCCGGCGGAGCTGGAGCTGTCCGCCGGACGCGGCCCACCAGCTGCGTCGCGCCACCCGCCCCGTGGATGGTGACGGTCACCGCCGTCAGATGGCCGTTACGATGGCCCAGCTGATGATAATGGCAGTCGCAGATTACTCAATATAGGAAGTCAATGCGTAATCAATAATTAACAAGTCAATAATTAACTAACGGAACACATATGCTTCACTTTCCCTTCCTCATCCCACTCACAGTTCTGGTTTTAAGTGGCATCCCGTGGCGCACCGTGAGACAAATTTAAATAGCTTGGCATCCTTGCCCACAAAGATGTCTGAACGCAAGCCGCAATCATTGCCTCGTATAACATTGTCCAAATCGATGCAAAAAATATCCGAGTGTCCCAAGATAAAGAGTATTTTGACACCATGAACGATCGGGGTGCATTTCTGGCGAGATGCTTTGCTTGCTATTGGATGATGCTTTGCTAAGACTGTATATTGATTGGAACTCTTGTTGATGACAAACACATCATACCTACTGCCAAATTATTTTCGTTACACTATTCTTTCATTCTGAAACTCGCCATGCCGGGTCGTGGCTGTTTGAGGTGCATTTGGGTAGTATAGGGTAGGGTCGGCTAAAATAAGTATAGGCAAAATAGAGTACATTTTAGGAAAAAATGTATTATGCAGTAATTATCTCTTGAAATAAGTTTTAAAAAAGACATACATCCAGATATGTTCCTCAACATCTCCAAATACTTTCATTGCTAATTTTTTATGAATTCGGCTAAGAAAGTTGTAAAAACATTTTCAACAATGCCATCAAAAGTATATGTCAAAAAGTGAACCCTGGTAAAAATAATGGACAACTCTGACATTATTTTAGATTTCCATGTATTTTCTTCATCAACTAAGCTTCCTGACACCGTTCAAACGTTCAAATTAATGCCGAAATCCAAAAGGGAATACCTAAATTTTACTAACTGTGAATTTGCATAAAATGAGTATAGTTTAGAAAACGTGTTGCAAAAAAATGGAAATAGTCTGAAAAGTACCAACTTCAACATGGCTACTCCCCTGTTCACTTTCATGTAGTCCCCGAAAATGTTTCTGAGATGTTTCCGATGTCGACCTCTACAGTGTAATGACCATCTCCAGTGACTGTGTTGCAAACAAACTTCTGTACTTGTCAAAATACACACATTTTTGTACCGCTTTTTCTGAGGGGACACCCGGTACCAAGGCGGCCAAGGACAACAGCGTGCCGTACGAGACTCTCCGTCGTCAATGGCATCAATTTCACCGGCTCCACCGGCTCAGGGCGGCCGGCAGTACTGGCGACGGCCGGGGAGCAGAAATTGGTCGAAGTGATTGCTTATCTCGTTCTCCAGCGACATCTGTGACCCGATCCAGCAATACCTGAACAACCTCGGCCGGGAGACGCAGTGGAATGACAACCGGCTCGGGAAGGACTGGCTGTCACATTTCAAGGCCCGCCGCGCCGACATCCTCGCGTCGCGCAAGCCCGAGATTCTCACAATAGCCCGTGCAAAGTCTCACAGAGGAAGTGGTTGACGCCTTTTTCACAATGCACGACGAGGTGATCATCGACCTAGGCCTGGAGGCCAAGCTGGGCAACATCTACAACCTCGATGAGACCGGGCTTTCGACCGACTCGCGGTCGAAAAAGGTCATCGTGCCCAGCAAATCACGTGACGCCTACCTCAAGACGGCCAGCGGCGGGAACGCGATGTATATCGTCCTCTTCTGCGTGGACGCCACGAGAAACTACTTTCCCCCTTCGTTGTGTACAAAGCCAAGCGTGAGGCATTTGACACGTGGATGCATGGCGGCCCGCCGGGAACGGCCTATGGAACCACACCGCCCGGCTGGATGGAGGGGAACATCTTCGAGAGCTGGTCCCAGGCCATCTGTTCCACAGATCATCCAGACGTACGGTGGCGAGACCACGGTGCTCGTCTACGACGGACACGGCTCACACATGACATATCGGACAGCGGCGCTTGCGAAGGAAAACAACATCACAGCGGTGTGTCTGCCACCACACACCAGCCACGCCATCCATCCCCTCGACGTCGCGGTGTTCAAGCCGGTCAAGGTTGTCTGGGCTGCAATCCTGAAGCGGTGGCAGCGCAAGTCACGACTCGTCGCCGTTGACAAATCAGTGTTCCCGATGCTCATCTCCCAGCTGTGGAAGGAACTGGATTCGGCCCACGTCATGGACGGCTTCCTCGGATCGTGCCCCTACCCCGTCAACGCGGAGAAGGTCCGCAGCCGGATGGTCGGAGCCGGAAACACGGCACGCGATGACATCTCGTCCCCAGGCAAGGCACTCAAGGAAGCCGTGTTCAGTATCCTCAGCCCGGAACAGTCTGATGAGACAAAGGCGGCCCTCGCTAATAAGACAAAGCGCCGCAACCGCGTTCAGAACGAGCGCGGCGAGGTTCTGACGGTCGAAACTTCTCTTCAGAGGCTCAAGCTGGAGGCGATGAAGCGCACCGAGAAGCGGAAGGAGCTGCCATTGGCACACAAGATTAAGAAGCCCTCCGTGAAGCGAAAAATTATCGAGACTAGCGACGAGGACGAGATCGTCGAGCCGTTCCCGGATAGTGATTCGGAGCCAGAGGCACCACCGCCGCCGAAAAAGGAGGCGCTTCAAACCGTGCCATATCAGGAGATAAAAAACTCCGAATTCGTCATTGTCAAGCTGGACAAGAAGAAGTTCCTTGCCCAGGTTAACGAAATCCAGACGAACTCCACGGCGACTAACAGGACGGTGCATGGCCTGTTCTTGAAGAAGCTGCCGGGCTCGGACAAGACGTTCTACTTCCCAGAGAAAGATGACAAGTCGATTGTCTACCCGCACGAAGTCGATTGTCTACCCGCACGAGGTTCTCGGAAAGGTAGAGGTGACGCCAGACCGCCACGCCTCCGTGTTCGAGATCGTCGGCGACGTCCGTGATTTCAACTTGTAGTTTGCACGGCATTCCCGACTGTTGTATTTTCCGTTCGACCATTGTGTTTATTTGTTCCGACCTCAGCTAATATTGTGTCTTTAACAAAGTGTAATTACCAGGAAACGTCTCATATTTTGTTTTGATAATTGCATCGTCTGCGAAGTCAGTGACCTCAACTAGTGTTATGCAGTGAATTCTGAACCGTGTCTTTTCCGTTCCTACATCAGCCATAACTACGCCCTTGCTCAACTTGGAATTACCAGGAAATGGCTGATCTCATTTTTTATAATTGTATTTTTTTAAACACCCATAGTATTTCTGGCGTGAATTTCAGTGTCACATATTCAGTGGGTTGGGCACAATTGGCTGTCGAAATCGCCATATTCATTTTTGCGAAAGTGCAGAAAAAATGAGTATAGTCGACTTTTCTCAGAAGACATGCTTGCCAAAGAACACCAGTTGACCAATAAAATGTGTGGCACACGCAGTCAGAAAACTTAATGTCAACATCCCATTAATCCAATATTGAAATTTTATTTGGTTTGGAAGATGTTACACTGGAAAGGTAAAACCATACTAATTTTGGCCGACCCTATCCTAATTGTTTTTTTTTGGCGAGAAGTAAACTAACTGAGATGTTATTGTAGCAGTATTGCATTAGGCGATTTCAAACGTCACCTTAAAATAATTTGAAGCACCTCAATTTCTGGTGTACGCGTTATTTCAGGTGCGATTTCACTTAAACATTATGCTTCAAATAGTCCCGAGCCCAGTGCGGCTTCGTCCTTATTCCTGCCGACATGAGCTGTAGGCGATGGCTTACCGAGCAGCACTGGGTCACTCCGTGCTGAATATTCCTACCGACATGAGCTGTAGGCGATGGTTTACCTAGCAGCACTGGGTCACTCCGTGCTGAATATTCCTACCGACATGAGCTGTAGGCGATGGCTTACCGAGCAGCACTGGGTCACTCCGTGCTTCTTATGTAAGTCTCTTTGATGTTGGCCTATTTTCTTTACCACTTAGCGGCATTTGAAAAAGGTGAATTAGAGCTGGGAACATTGCCTTGGATTGCCAAGATGGAAGCCTTCTTGGCGTGTGTACAATACAGCCTTCGCGGAATCTCCAGCCGAGACAAAAATGTCCATTATATAGCGGTGTATGCCTCCACTGCTGAAGGAGCTTCTCCCCTCATCTGCGTCGCATTGCCGTCGAATCCCTGCGATCGAACACGAAACTGCTCTTGAACTCTTAAGCTCGTCAACAGGTGACGAGTTCAGCACACTTTCAGTTTTCTGAATATTCGCTCGCGCTGACGAGCGAACTTGCAAGCGATGCACGAGCCGGTGGGATTAGCACACCTGCCGCACCACGGTGGCTCGCCTCGGCCGATTATGGCGGCAAGTTGGCAGCAGTGTGGCGGCTAACCTAACCCAGCCTAAGCTACCCTAACATAACCTAGCCTGTTGCTCGGCGGCCTGGCCTGGCGCATGGCAAACCATATTGTAATACAGAGTTAAAATAGTGGTGTTTCGTTAGGTGTGAGATGTCCAAACGAGCACAGTAGGATGTCGAAATTTGCCATGGAATTAGTATCACTTAAAATGCTTTTGATGCCTCAGAGTCAAATTCGAGCTGATAGTGTAGGCACTTCGAGCTAATGGTTTAGGTTTCAAGGAGCAGGATGTCAATACTTTTTGGAGAAGGATGTCGATTGAGCGTTCAGAAAGTGGTATATTCCACCCTATTTCACGACTGATGTGTCACTCTTGTAACACGTTGGCCTCAGCAAGATGTGCCAGCAAAACTGTTACGGCCATATGAGCAGTCTCCAGCATCTTCTTCAAAATGTTTTGCTCACCAACAATGAAGGAAAAAATCAGATATTTTCTCGGTGAGTAAATCTTTCTACGTTGGTAGGCTCTCATACTTACCAGTTAAAATCCAAAACGAAGCGTATCTTAACTCGCTTGGCTTAATGCCTACAGACTTGCCTTCCTGATCCTAACAGAACAGGGAAGTAGTAACCACAAGAAAGGCATCATTTATCTTTTAATAATATCCAGCTGTACCTACCACCTTCCACACCATATCCAATGTGTTTGCGTGTAACTAGTAGGTTGGCAATTCAAAACTTACTATTCTTCAGCTTACGAATGTCATTAAGTACAGTCCATATGAATCTCAAGTTCAAATTATCTTTCATATAAGGGATCGTTGCGCCGTTTAGCCTTCGTACTACACTCCTTGATGTATATATATATATATATATATATATATATATATATATATATATATATATAAGTATATAAGTTTCGGTGTTGGCTGTCAACTATCTACTTACGGTCGATTGGCTACCTATTTACGGTTACCTACTATCAGGTCCGACAGTGAACCTCCAGTAGGGATGTTTTCCTTCATTGAATGGAACATCGTGTTTCCTGTTTGCGGGCCATGCATTTCTTGCAGCGATCGCGGGAGTCCATCCGAGCATCACAGGGCAGTCTGCACTCAATGCGTCAGCAAACTTCAGCGACAAAAATAGTCCGCCGTCGGCGCACGTCGAGCCCGGAGCCTTGTCCGTGTGGCACCGCCTCCTTCCGCCGTCCACGGGCGGCGTGTACCGCCTCCTTCCGCCGTCCACGGGCGGCGTGTACCGCCTCCTTCCGCCGTACACGGGCGGCGTGTACCGCCTCCTTCCGCCGTCCACGGGGGCGTGTACCGCCTCTTCCGCCGTCCACGGGCGTCTCCCCGGGCGGCGTACGCCTCCTTCCGCCGTCCACGGGCGGCGTGTACCGCCTCCTTCCGCCGTCCACGGGCGGCGTGTACCGCCTCCTTCCGCCGTCCACGGGCGGCGTGTACCGCCTCCTTCCGCCGTCCACGGGCGGCGTGTACCGCCTCCTTCCGCCGTCCACGGGCGGCGTGTACCGCCTCCTTCCGCCGTCCACGGGCGGCGTGTACTCAGGCGGCGTGTACCGCCTCCTTCCGCCGTCCACGGGCGGCGTGTACCGCCTCCTTCCGCCGTCCACGGGCGGCGTGTACCGCCTCCTTCCGCCGTCCACGGGCGGCGTGTACCGCCTCCTTCCGCCGTCCACGGGCGGCGTGTACCGCCTCCTTCCGCCGTCCACGGGCGGCGTGTCACCGCCTCCTTCCGCCATCCACGGGCGGCGTGTACCGCCTCCTTCCGCCGTCCACGGGCGGCGTGTACCGCCTCCTTCCGCCGTCCACGGGCGGCGTGTACCGCCTCCTTCCGCCGTCCACGGGCGGCGTGTACCGCCTTCCGCCGTCCACGGGCGGCGTGTACCGCCTCCTTCCCCGGGCGGCGTGTACCGCCTCCTTCCGCCGTCCACGGGCGGCGTGTAGCGCCTCCTTCCGCCGTCCACGGGCGGCGTGTACCGCCTCCTTCCGCCGTCCACGGGCGGCGTCCTCCTTCCGCCGTCCACGGGCGGCGTGTACCGCCTCCTTCCGCCGTCCACGGGCGGCGTGTACCGCCTCCTTCCGCCGTACACGGGCGGCGTGTACCGCCTCCTTCCGCCGTCCACGGGCGGCGTGTACCGCCTCCTTCCGCCGTACACGGGCGGCGTGTACCGCCTCCTTCCGCCGTACACGGGCGGCGTGTTCCAGCGCCGACAGTTAAGCTGCATTGGAACGACTGCACCATTACGGGCGCGGTCGTTGGGCCACCGGTCGGGAGACGTGTCCCCGATGACCCCACGTTGACTGTCGCTTCGCCCTCACCATCCGAGTGGGATGAAGCTTTCCGCTCGGATACACGGGAGGAGTCCGACGTGGTAGTGTGGGTCCAGAGTTCAAATGCGGGAGGAGTCATGAGTGTGAGTTTGGGTCAGAAATTCAGATGCGGGAGAAGTCCGACGCGGACGGTATGGTCCAAAGTCCTCGATCGAGATAAGTCTCCTTCACGCGTTTTTCTAACACTGCAAACTAGTTAGGTTAGGCGGACAGGTGTGTACTTTTCCACCCACGTTTCATTGCCTTGAACGTTGGTGATACATTTGCATGACGCCAATCTACAGGTACTCCAGAATACTAATACAGAACGACTGGCTGAAAATAACACCCAGCCTTTCCCCATAATCTAAATTCTGTAATCCATTGATAAGTCTTGTGACTTGGCGCTCAACTCTCTATATTTGTGTACTCTTCTACGGAGGACCTCAATGCCTGTGCACATATTCCGTGTGTGGTCTCACGTGCGAGATGACACGTGTGAGGACGTGCAGGTCTGGCTGTATTCCGTGTGTGGTCTCACGTGCGAGATGACACGTGTGAGGACGTGCAGGTCTGGCTGTATTCCATGTGTGGTCTCACGTGCGAGATGACACATGTGAGGACGTGCAGGTCTGGCTGTATTCCATGTGTGGTCTCACGTGCGAGATGACACGTGTGAGGACGTGCAGGTCTGGCTGTATTCCATGTGTGGTCTCACGTGCGAGATGACACGTGTGAGGACGTGCAGGTCTGGCTGTATTCCATGTGTGGTCTCACGTGCGAGATGACACATGTGAGGACGTGCAGGTCTGGCTGTATTCCGTGTGTGGTCTCACGTGCGAGATGACACATGTGAGGACGTGCAGGTCTGGCTGTATTCCATGTGTGGTCTCACGTGCGAGATGACACGTGTGAGGACGTGCAGGTCTGGCTGTATTCCATGTGTGGTCTCACGTGCGAGATGACACGTGTGAGGACGTGCGGGTCTGGCTGTATTCCGTGTGTGGTCTCACGTGCGAGATGACACGTGTGAGGACGTGCGGGTCTGGCTGTATTCCATGTGTGGTCTCACGTGCGAGATGACACGTGTGAGGACGTGCAGGTCTGGCTGTATTCCGTGTGTGGTCTCACGTGCGAGATGACACGTGTGAGGACGTGCAGGTCTGGCTGTATTCCATGTGTGGTCTCACGTGTGAGATGACACGTGTGAGGACGTGCAGGTCTGGCTGTATTCCATGTGTGGTCTCACGTGTGAGATGACACATGTGAGGGCGTGCAGGTCTGGCTGTATTCCATGTGTGGTCTCACGTGCGAGATGACACGTGTGAGGACGTGCAGGTCTGGCTGTATTCCGTGTGTGGTCTCACGTGCGAGATGACACGTGTGAGGACGTGCAGGTCTGGCTGTATTCCATGTGTGGTCTCACGTGTGAGATGACACGTGTGAGGACGTGCAGGTCTGGCTGTATTCCATGTGTGGTCTCACGTGCGAGATGACACATGTGAGGACGTGCAGGTCTGGCTGTTTGTCTTCTCCGAGAGCCGGGACTGCGACGGCGCAGCGTGTGCCCAAGCGGAGGGCTTTGCCGACCTGCAGGATCCTCGTGTTCATCCCGGAAATAAAATGTTCAATGCGAGGCGTTTTTATTTTCAGCATTTCATCCTGGCACTTTGGCGAGATTGACTCATGGTTCCGAGTCTGCTGTACGCAGAGCTTGTGGCAGACACTGAGCCTATCATCTGATAGTATAGTTCCATTTCAACGAACCAGATCCAGAGTCAATTTGCATGAACGCCCCGACACCAATGTCATACATGGCGTATTGCACCCTGCCATTGACGGTGGTGCTATGGTCTAAATGAAGCAAATTTAGAGATAAGTTCATGTCCAATAAGTGTTTTATTCGTTCGCTACTCATTGAAATGCAATTGTTGTAGTAGATTATCTCTGTCAACTGGTCACACTATATACACATGTTGACAATCAGCTTCTAAACAGCAGCCATTCACATTCTGGCCATAACGAAGGACTGTGCGGACTTGAAGCTGCCGATGTGTTTTAGGACCTTCAACCAACGCTGAACAATATTATCGCACCACACATAGCGTAGTCTATTTTGGTTCGTGGCGAATGCGTTTGTTTATGTTTTCATGTTTGCTCTTACATACTAACCTTATGTAAGATATGCCTTCGCGATATGGCGAAGCGAATTCAGTACTATATCGTAATTCGCCGTCCAAAACATCTCTTATCTTTACGTGCTTCAATCTCAATATTCAGCCAATAGCGTACTTACGACTATCAGTTTCGGTTATTTGCAGATACCCAACTCAATGATGTCTATATTGGTGATGAAGATAAAATACCTATGCCGTATGCTGGTTTTGTTATAGCGAACCACAGCTACATGACCAATGCGGTCGATGCGCCCTAAAGCCCAAATATAACGAACCACAACACTGGAAATGCCTTTATCTCGAATTGCGCTCCGAAATGTTTGTGTATCACGATCCGTTATGGTTAGTAGAAGCATAATGCTTAACGAGATACTCTTAAAATAAAAGCATAGCTTAATAACTGCATGGGCACGCACCAGAGAGCACAATGTCGATAGTTGTTTGGGAAGGATGCGGATTAATTGTTCAGGTAGTGGCATATATTATGAATAATTTATAATTGCGATCAGTTGGATCAGTTTGTTTTCTCCGTACGTGTTATGCTACCGTTGGGAATGCTCCAGCAGCAAAACAGAACGGTTCAAGTTGAGTGAAGTGGTCGGCGGGCTCTGAAGCACCGATCCGCCACCAACTCCAATGTACCGATGTGGCACGGGCAGCGTGGATGATGAACATAGCCTTCCACAGTTCTGACCAAGCAACGGGCAGCCTGTTGGGTTTTCATGAGGTATGAGGTGTCGAAACGAGTACAGCATGATGCCGAATTTTGTCGTTGAAAACGATCTCGCTTAACATGACTTGTAAGTTTTTCAAAAGTAAGTTTGATCCAACAGCGTACTCATGCTTGTTTTTTTCCCTTTGATTTCAGACACCTAGTTTAGGGATAGCCATATTAGCGGTGACGATGCGAAATACCCCCACTTATCAACTGATATTGTATATTTGTTTTTGTTTTTTTTATTTTAATAAAAATTGATCAGAGTTGTTGCTGGGGTGGCTTTAGGAACCAGGGTTCTATTGCTAAGCAGAACTTGTTGCGTGAACCCTGGCCCCACCACCGGATCCATGAATTCCAGTTCAATGGCAGAATTTTGATCGAAAGTTTAACGTGCCGTCGATGCACCCCGACACGGCCGCCCAGTATATCAGACCACATCGTAGATACCCGTTCACCTGGAATTGTGTGCAGATGTTTTTGCACCACAGTTTGCAATGGTGAGCATAAGCAAGATGCGTATCAACAAATTACTGCTAGACATTACATATGAAGACTTAATGAAGTCTCGTCGCGAAGCACGATGTCGGTACTTCGTTGGGAGGGATGTCGATTCAGTGTTCAGAAAGTGGCATATTTCACCCGCCCTATTTGACGAATAATATATCACCGTAATAGCGGACACGATTATATTACATCATGCGGTATTTGGGCGCAAAGGTTAAATTATTCGGTGTGACAACATTGGTTGTTTTTCTTCGTGTAGCTTGCAGCTTTCAGTGCTGAACAATCCAAATCAGCATCGCTTTTCTAACACTGGAATACTGCTGACACCCTCTTGACCTGAGGGGCGAGGGTGGCCGAGTGGTTAAGGTGCTGGGCTCTGGGTACCAAAGGTTCGACAGTGTCGAACCAGGAATGAAGAATACAAACTCGTGGCCTCGGTAGCTTGGATGGTGGAGCGTCGGACCCGAATCTCGCGGCCGGCGGCATTTGCAGAGTCCACCCACGACCAATCGGTGTGATACGTTGGCGACGCTATACAACCTTGTGGTTGAATGCGTCATAATATAACCCGAGATTATTCTTCTAGAATAAAACGCTTTCAAATCATTTGTTTGGTTCCTATCCTAGTGTCTCACAGACAACCATCACGTCCATCACACATCGTCGTCTGAAGTCATCCACGTTACGTGGATGACTTATAAGGCAACTTCCTGAGCACTGGTAGAGAAAATGATCACAAAAGTATACTTAATCGATGTCAACCAAGTTTATATATACATACCTGTCACTCCTGACATGCCCTCACCGCACAACTAAAACATATCCACAGCACACCTCAAGAGCAGGACGTTCGCGCGCGGACTGATATATGGGAGGGTCTAAAATGTTACTTCGGGATATGGGTTTCCTATATAATGGTATATGGTAACGGTGATATATAATGGTTTAAGGAAAGTTATACTAAAACAATCCATCTAAAATCATTTATTCTCACGACCATGAAGTTGTTTTTAATTTCTTATTAATGTTAAATGAATTTCGATGCAATTTTTAGTTCATGTCTGGAATGTTTAGTTGATGCAAGGAATGACTTGGAAGGATGAAAAGCGACTAGACGGGCGGGCAAATTGCCGCCGTAAAACAGATGATCGTCACGGACGAGCGGAAATTTGCGTCTCATTTCGCACCATGATTGCTATGATTTACCAAAAAATGAATATAAGTTAGAGGAAACTGCCAAGATAACTACAGGGGACTTTTTCTCAATTAATAATAATCAGGATTATGGGAAGAAATTAATCATTAGATCAGAATGAGGCATATAAGATTATAGAAGATTAGATCAACACAAGTAAATCTGAATTTGTCCCGAGTGGGGACACCTCGCGGTCGGAGTGGCATGAACTACTATTCCCGCTTGTTGATGAAATGCGGAAACAATATAAGTCATGAAATCGAAAGAAGGTGCAATTTCTGGTTCCATGCAGCTTCAATTTGGAGCAAGGTGTTAGCAGGTTTTAGGAACGTTTTGGTACCATTCAGGCAATTTTCATGGGGAAAATCCTTCCGATATCTTTTATGTATATCGCTTCTGACTGCTTCAAAATATAAATATGAACGGTTTTATCCATCCCATTTGATGCAGAACATATCATTCTCCAAGGAAGCAAAAATAAATGCATTATCCATGGGTTTTTGTGGCAATGGTTTAAATAGCTCCGGCCGGAGTGGGGATTGAAGAGCGGTGAATCCATTGAATCCAAGAACGGACATTCCTACGCGGTCGGGCTGATACAAGTGAATTCCTTTATTTGGTTACCGGAGCGTAGTTATTTTTTTTATTCAACGAAGAATTTTCTTTAAAGCTCTTCGCTGCTATCCGGATGGAATAGACTGCCTGTTTGGCTCGAAGTATGAGAGTTGGTATTGCCTGCCTAGGTAGGTACCTACCTACCTGCTTCGCGCCAGTCGTGATGTGCTGCCGTTCTGATGGAAAGCAACAGATCCTGGGTTCGATACCCACCCCGGGAAACTTTAGTGCACAACTCTATGTGATGCTTGCAGCTTCTGTCTAAGCTGCTTTGTTGCCAGACACCAGCATTGAACCGCTCAGTCCTCACCAACATAGTGGTGACGTCATCCTTGGCAGTGGTGACGTGCTCCTCCTTAACAGTGGTGACGTGCTCTTCCTTCACTATAGTGACGTGCTCTTACTTGACAGTGGTGACGTGCTCCTCCTTGACAGTGGTAACGTGCTCTTACTTGACAGTGGTGACGTGCTCTTCCTTCACTATAGTGACGTGCTCTTACTTGACAGTGGTGACGTGCTCCTCCTTGACAGTGGTGACGTGCTCCTCCTTGACAGTGGTGACGTGCTCATCCTTCACAATAGTGACGTGCTCTTACTTGACAGTGGTGACGTGTTCCTCCTTGACAGTGGTGACGTGCTCCTCCTTGACAGTGGTGACGTGCTCATCCTTGACAGTGGTGACGTGCTCTTACTTGACAGTGGTGACGTGTTCCTCCTTGACAGTGGTGACGTGCTCCTCCTTGACAGTGGTGACGTGCTCATCCTTGACAGTGGTGACGTGCTCATCCTTCACAATAGTGACGTGCTCTTACTTGACAGTGGTGACGTGCTCCTCCTTGACAGTGGTGACGTGCTCTTACTTGACAGTGGTGACGTGTTCCTCCTTGACAGTGGTGACGTGCTCCTCCTTGACAGTGGTGACGTGCTCATCCTTGACAGTGGTGACGTGCTCATCCTTCACAATAGTGACGTGCTCTTACTTGACAGTGGTGACGTGCTCCTCCTTCACAATAGTGGCGTGCTCCTCCTTGACAGTGGTGACGTGCTCCTCCTTGACAGTGGTGACGTGCTCCTCCTTGACAGTGGTGACGTGCTCCTTGACAGTGGTGACGTGACATGGTGACGTGCTCTCCTTGACAGTGGTGACGTGCTCCTCCTTGACAGTGGTGACGTGCTCTTACTTGACAGTGGTGACGTGCTCCTCCTTGACAGTGGTGACGTGCTCCTCCTTCACAATAGTGACGTGCTCATCCTTGACAGTGGTGACGTGCTCATCCTTCACAATAGTGACGTGCTCTTACTTGACAGTGGTGACGTGCTCCTTCTACAATGGTGACGTGCTCCTACTTGACAGTGGTGACGTGCTCCTCCTTGACAGTGGTGACGTGCTCCTCCTTGACAGTGGTGACGTGCTCCTCCTTGACAGTGGTGACGTGCTCCTCCTTCACAATGGTGACGTGCTCTTACTTGACAGTGGTGACGTGCTCCTCCTTGACAGTGGTGACGTGCTCTTACTTGACAGTGGTGACGTGTTCCTCCTTGACAGTGGTGACGTGCTCCTCCTTGACAGTGGTGACGTGCTCCTCCTTGACAGTGGTGACGTGCTCATCCTTGACAGTGGTGACGTGCTCATCCTTCACAATAGTGACGTGCTCTTACTTGACAGTGGTGACGTGCTCCTCCTTGACAGTGGTGACGTGCTCCTCCTTGACAGTGGTGACGTGCTCATCCTTGACAGTGGTGACGTGCTCCTCCTTGACAGTGGTGACGTGCTCATCCTTGACAGTGGTAACGTGCTCCTCCTTGACAGTGGTGACGTGCTCCTCCTTGACAGTGGTGACGTGCTCCTCCTTGACAGTGGTGACGTGCTCCTCCTTGACAGTGGTGACGTGCTCATCCTTCACAATAGTGACGTGCTCTTACTTGACAGTGGTGACGTGCTCCTCCTTGACAGTGGTGACGTGCTCCTCCTTGACAGTGGTGACGTGCTCCTCCTTGACAGTGGTGACGTGCTCCTCCTTGACAGTGGTGACGTGTTCCTCCTTGACAGTGGTGACGTGCTCCTCCTTGACAGTGGTAACGTGCTCCTCCTTGACAGTGGTGACGTGCTCCTCCTTGACAGTGGTAACGTGTTCCTCCTTGACAGTGGTGACGTGCTCCTCCTTGACAGTGGTAACGTGTTCCTCCTTGACAGTGGTGACGTGCTCCTCCTTGACAGTGGGGGCATTCCACGACAAATCGACATGTGACCTGCACCCTCACATCTCAGATTTTGATGAAAATGGTTCTATAGGGTTATCAGCATCGCTGAACACGCCTGTGCCATTTTGAAGTCTCTTAGGTTTACCGTTTTCTAGTTATGAACTATATAATTTTTACATTTTGCACTGTCATGACTATCTTTGGTGCTAATTTTCTCTGAGTCATTTTTCAGTAACTGAACAAATTTATACGTCAAAATGAAGACAAAACATTGAAGAATATGACTATGCCACCATTTAAACTTTCATTACGTAATTTTTGCCGACTCTAGCCAAATAAAAAATTGAAAAGAAATAAAAACATTTTTCCCCTCCGTTATCGTAATTTTTCTCCCTTTCATATGAAAGAGTGTAGTTTTTTACCCTAGAAACATAAATAAAAAAAGTGGTTATCGACTTGGAAAGACGAATCAAATGCGGTGAATGCGGGCGCTGCGCTCACCGGACCGGCGCGCGCGCTGCCGCTGCCTCGCGATACGCCTGCCGGGGGGAGGGGGAGGGGAAGGGGGAGCCAAGCGTGGGATGTCAAGAATATGTCCTGGAAAAAAGACTATGTGACGGTAAGAGATGAGAATGGGGTTAAAGTAAAGAAGCAGAAACGTTTGATTTTAGGTAATTTGCAGGAAATTTACCAACTTTATAAAGAGAACGGTAGCAACCCGCGCATTGGGTTTTCTAAGTTCGCCAGCCTCCGCCCCAAACACTGTGTCCTGTTGGGAAGCAACGGCACTCATACGGTTTGTGTATGTTGCTATCACCAGAACGTTAAGCTAATGTTAGCGTCTCTGGGCTTAAAAGACATTACCTACAAGAACCTGTTGAAGCACGCGGTTTGTGATGTCGGGAGGGAAGCCTGTATGCTGCAAAAGTGTGAAAACTGTCCAGGTCAGGACGGTGTCAGGTCATATTTGATCGACACTTTAAATGCGCAGGCAGGGGAAATCTCAGACTTGGTGGACGAAGTCAGATTTAGTCAGTGGCTAAGCACGGATCGTTGCACTTTGACCGAAATTGTTCTTCCTATGGACGAGTTTCTTGACAAACTGTCTGACGCCATTGTGACACTTACTCGGCATCATTTCACGAGTCAGCATCAAAGCAAATATTTCGACGATCTAAAAAAGCAGCTACCTGAGCATGAAGCACTGATCATATTATATTTTTCAGAAAACTACACTTTTGTAGTTCAAGACGAAATTCAGTCATATCACTGGAACGCACCACAGTGTACCGTTCATCCGTTTGTTGTTTATTGGCGAGAGGCTGGAAAGATTGAATGCCACAGTTTTGCGTGTTATCAAACGAACTGAAGCATGACACCGTCGCTGTGCACACATTCTTGCAGCACATTGTACCGAAAGTGAAAGGCATAGTCCCGAACTTGAAAAAGATTCATTATTTTTCGGATGGGTCAGCTGCCCAGTACAAGAATAAGTTTAATTTCGTGAATGTGAGTTTTCATGATGAGGATTTCGGAGTCCAGTGCGATTGGAATTTTTTTGAAACGTTGCATGGGAAAAAAAATCGTGCAACGGTGTTGGGGGTACACTGAAAAGGGTTGCAGCTAGCGCCAGTCTTTCGCGGACACACTCGGACCACATTCTTACTGCGGAAAAGCTATGTAAAGTGCTACAGGACAAGGGTAATTTGCATACCGAGTGCTACTTTGTAGCGAAAGAAGAGGTTAGTCGTACACGGCATGAGCTTGGCGATAGACTGTCAATGGCAAAAACTGTCAAAGGGACTCTAAAAATACACAGGGTAACTCCAGTGAAGGCAAACATTGTCGTTGTGCGAGAACTTGCCATAAGTGAAGGAAGAGAAGTGATGGTGGCCTGATTTGCTACAGGATTTAGGTTGAATGGTTAGCGTGACCTACATCGGCAGCTGATTTCCGTTTGTTTATGTGCGAATTACAATGTGAAGTGAGCTAATGTTAAGTTATGCATTTTGTACCTCTGATAAGGCTCATTGTACCATCTCGTTAGCATTCGCAAATGTACATGTACTTTCCGGCATGTTATTTGTGTGAATAACAAATGAAGTGCTAAAACGTCCTGCCTGGTGTTTATAAATAATCTGCAGTGTCCTCTCAATCCCACGGGGCCGCGGACGACAGCCGCCAGCACCCCTATCCCCCGTTGGCAGCAGCTGGCCGCGGCCGTTGCTGAACGACGCCGTATTGGGTAAAATGAGGCCGGGCGGTTGGTGTTTGAAATTATGTTTAAAATATTTATAAGCCGATAACCACTTTTTTTATTGATGAAATATAGGTAATAATCAACGCTCTTTCATTAAAAAATATCAAAAATCACAATATCGAAGGGGAAAATTTATCAAGAGAACTTGGCATTTTTTTAAGTGTTATATTTGACATATATTTAATTGCTATGGTTTCGATAGTGATAAACGTTCATTCTGCATGGGATTGCAATCATTTTGATGTACAAACTCACCTACTTATCATTCAATGTAGCAGGGATAAATCCTGCCAAACAAAGCCATGTATGCATCGAATGTAAAAATGTCGCAGGCTGTAGCTCGAAAACCGGAAGTCGGAGGGGCCTGAAAATGTCACAGGCGTGTTTAGGGCTGCTGATAACCCTATAGACTCATTTTCATCAAAATCTGAGATGTGGGGGTGCAAAATCGAAATTTTATTTGTCGATCTGTCGTGGAACGCCCCAGTGGTGACGTGTTTTGACTTGACAGTGACGACGTTTTATATTTTCAACTGTCTGCGCTACGATACTGCCCACGATCTGGAACTGAATCCTCCAGTCATCAATGAAGTGCGATTTTTTGGTTCGACTTCTCCATACCAATGAAGATCAACCTTATTCTTGATTTCTAGGTACTTTTTAACGCTATCAATTCATGAATGATGGCTGTTTGTCTTCGACTTCTCCATGCTATTAAACACCATCCTTATTCTTCATTTATACTTACTTTTTACCACCATGAATTATACTAGGGAATTAAAGATATTTTCCAGCCAACTTGTTCTCTCCATTGCTGGAATTAGCTAGCGCCTACACACACTGCAGCTGGGGTTTTGCTTGGTCATTTGTGATTACTGTGCAGATGTTAATGGTATCGAGTTTGTGGTTGGTCGTGATTGCAGTCGTAATTGTAATTGCTAGCCGTTGTAACTGTACCAGTACCGGAGGCAGGACCACAGGAGCAGTGACAGAGGAGAATGCAGGGCCGTCTCGTGCAGTATAGCTATCGGTTAAGATGACGAGAAGTGTGGTGCCATTGGCCCTGGTCCCAACGTTCGTGCGGTTATAAACAGAGGCGTACACAATCGGTCTCATGTGCACTCATTTTCAGAATTGATATCGATACAGACTAGGACCATTTGTGTCGAGGGAAAGCACTCGATTGACATGGTGAACCGTACACAGGTTGGCACCTTTGCTCGTCTGTACGCTTGTCGGTGTATGCTCCACAGCCGTCGTGTCTGCCGGTGTATGCTCCACAGCCGTCGTGTCTGCCGGTGTATGCTCCACAGCCGTCGTGTCTGCCGGTGTATGCTCCACAGCCGTCGTGTCTGCCGGTGTATGCTCCACAGCCGTCGTAACTGCCGGTGTATGCTCTACAGCCGTCACCATTTGGCTGACCTAACTGACCCACGCCCTTCCGGTGTTTCAGTCCGGCTACACGACAGCATACAAGAGGAGAGCTTCCACTACCTCGTCTTCGATCTGTGAGTGGCCGACGAATCGGCATGCTGGATGGATTCAGCGCCGGTTATGGCTGGGCCACAAGGTCAACTCTATTTCCGGATTTGTCTAGGGCGCAAATTTATCCTGGTAGTCGACGCGCTCTTGCGCTCCAATTCGTTATCATCCATGTGTGGATTTGGGGCAATGGCTAAGCCATAGAAAGTCTGTGGACGTAAATGTACGGTTGGTATTTTTTAGAGCGGCTCGACCTAATCCGCCTAAGACGTGTGCTGCGTCCAAGATTGAAATCGAGCCAATCCATGGGTGAAGCGTGAGTTGCATCTTAAGCGTGTTGGCAGCCTGTGATACGAATCATCTTAAGGATTGTTCGCACCTTGCGTAATCTCGACGCACTGTCGGAATAGACGCAAAGCTAGCGACCAGTTAGCATGGGGCCCAATGAGTGCCGATTCTGCCATTGCGCCTGCCTTGCGTCAGCTGTCTGCCGAGCCCTACAAATCGCTGGCGATTTCCGAGTGGACAGAGTTGGGTTTTGTCAGCTTTTTTTCCGCTCGGCGCACCAGCGGCCTTGCGCAGGGTCGACAGACCGCCCGGGATAAGCTGTGGTCGCCATATTTGCTGATCTTCGGCAGATTGTGACCACATCGGCTGCGTTTTCAGCTTGTAAGTTGCAACACGTCTCAACGTGTGCGTCGGGATTACGCCTAGTCCGTCACTGCGATGGCTTTTTTGCGTCGAGCTTACGCCAGGTGTGAACAGTCCTTTAAGCGTGTGGACTGACTGCGGTGGGAATCACTTTCCATGTACCCATCGACATATTGGGCTGTGCCAATTGAACGAATACTGCGTCTGCCTCCCGTTAGTTGGTTGGTTGTTTGCTTTTACGACACATCGACCGTTGAGTCATGTAGCGTCGCCAATCTCTCTCGCCGATTGGTCGCGGGCGAAGAATAGCGACAGGTGAGAATCGAACCCACAACCTTTTGATTGCGAGACGATCAACTTGCCCCTAGACCACTTGGCCCCCCTGCCTCCCGTGTGTGTCCCGTGTCATTTCTGCTGATCCCGTAAATGTCTTACCGCGCATGCGCAATGAGGCGAGTGGCTGACATTAAATGACATTTTATGCAGGGTACGCTTTGCTTAGTCGTGGCATTAGACAACTCATGTTCTGAGATGTTACGATTCCCACAGCCGGAGCTACGATTCCCACAGCTTCTACGGCACGCTTGGCAATGCAGCCGCTCTTCCTTCCACACCAGCGATCGTGGTGTCAATTCAGTTGCGGAAGTCTAACGAACCTAACGACGGATGTAGCCAGGCCCACCCGCCCCAGCACCTAACTGTGTCCGGTTGGCTAATGTTGACGCCGCCGATGCTGCGCCGTGACCCATGTGTAGCCTCGCTACAGCCAGACTGCACTCTGTATGGATTTGGTATAAATGCTGATACACCGTGCTTTTAAGCTTAGGCATGTGACGGTAAGCATGGCCAGATAATGTATTGTTACACTTAGGCATGTGACGGTACGCATGGTCAGATAATGTAGTATTACGCTTAGACATGTGACGGTAGGCATGGCTAGACAATGTGTTATACCACTTCGGCCTGTGACTGTAGGCATGATAAAATAATGTATTAGTACACTTAGGCCTACGCCAGCTGACATGGCCAGACAATGTGTTAGTGCAGAAACCATTACCCGTGTTGTAGCCCATACGGTGTCCATGCCACCACCCATGTTGTAGGGGACGAGTAGCCTAGGGGTAAGTTGCTCGTCTCACAATCGAAAGGTTTTGGGTTCGAGTCTCACCTGTCGCTACTCTTCGCCCGTGACCAATCGGCGTGAGAGATTGGCGACGCTGCATGACTCAACGGTTGATGTGTCGTAAAAACCAATAACCAACCAACAACCACCCATGTTGTAGCCCATACTGCTACCATTACCTCACCCGTGTTGTAGCACACGTGTGCGACGGGTGGTGACTTGTGTCTCGCCTGCCACCAGTGTGACGGGTGGTGACCATTGTCTCGTCTGCCATCAGTGTGACTGGTGGTGCCCTGTGTCTCGCCAGCCAGGTGGTGACCTGTGTCTCGCCTGCCACCAGTGTGACTGGTGGTGCCCTGTGTCTCGCCTGCCACCAGTGTGACTGGTGGTGCCCTGTGTCTCGCCAGCCATCAGTGTGACTGGTGGTGCCCTGTGTCTCGCCAGCCAGGTGGTGACCTGTGTCTCGCCTGCCACCAGTGTGACGGGTGGTGCCCTGTGTCTCGCCTGCCATCAGTGTGACTGGTGGTGCCCTGTGTCTCGCCAGCCAGGTGGTGACCTGTGTCTCGCCTGCCACCAGTGTGACTGGTGGTGACCTGTGTCTCGCCTGCCACCAGTGTGACTGGTGGTGCCCTGTGTCTCGTCTGCCATCAGTGTGACTGGTGGTGCCCTGTGTCTCGCCAGCCGGGTGGTGACCTGTGTCTCGCCTGCCATCAGTGTGACTGGTGGTGCCCTGTGTCTCGCCAGCCAGGTGGTGACCTGTGTCTCGCCTGCCACCAGTGTGACTGGTGGTGCCCTGTGTCTCGTCTGCCATCAGTGTGACTGGTGGTGACCTGTGTCTCGCCTGCCACCAGTGTGACTGGTGGTGCCCTGTGTCTCGCCTGCCACCAGTGTGACTGGTGGTGACCTGTGTCTCGTCTGCCATCAGTGTGACTGGTGGTGCCCTGTGTCTCGCCAGCCAGGTGGTGACCTGTGTCTCGCCTGCCACCAGTGTGACTGGTGGTGACCTGTGTCTCGTCTGCCATCAGTGTGACTGGTGGTGACCTGTGTCTCGCCTGCCACCAGTGTGACTGGTGGTGCCCTGTGTCTCGCCTGCCACCAGTGTGACGGGTGGTGACCTGTGTCTCGTCTGCCATCAGTGTGACTGGTGGTGCCCTGTGTCTCGCCAGCCGGGTGGTGCCCTGTGTCTCGCCTGCCATCAGTGTGACTGGTGGTGCCCTGTGTCTCGCCAGCCAGGTGGTGACCTGTGTCTCGCCTGCCACCAGTGTGACTGGTGGTGACCTGTGTCTCGCATCAGTGTGACTGGTGGTGACCTGTGTCTCGCCTGCCACCAGTGTGACGGGTGGTGACCTGTGTCTCGCCTGCCACCAGTGTGACAGGTTGGTGCCCTGTGTCTCGCCTGCCACCAGTGTGACGGGTGGTGACCTGTGTCTCGCCTGCCACCAGTGTGACGGGTGGTGACCTGTGTCTCGCCAGCCGGGTGGTGACCTGTGTCTCGCCTGCCACCAGTGTGACTGGTGGTGCCCTGTGTCTCGCCTGCCATCAGTGTGATGGGTGGTGACCTGTGGCTCGCCTGCCATCAGTGTGACTGGTGGTGACCTGTGTCTTCTCTGCCCTCAGTGTGACTGGTGGTGAACTGTTTGAAGACATAGTCGCCCGCGAGTTCTACAGCGAAGCGGACGCGTCTCACTGCATCCAGCAGATTCTGGAGTCTGTCAACCACTGTCATCTGAACAGCATTGTCCACAGAGATCTCAAGGTAACGATCCGGAATGTCTGTTTTCAGTGCTGTCCTTTTCACGTTATTCGCAGTCATTTCGAGATAAATGTATTTTTATATAACTTTGGTCAGAATTCTTGCTGGGGTTGATTTACAAGTCCATAGTCTTACTGCTCAGCTGAGCTTGTTGCGTAGACCCTAACCCCACCGCCCGATCCATTAATTGCGGTTCAATTGCAGAATTTTGCTCGAGAGTTTAGCGTGCCGTCAATGCACCGACTCGGCCGCTCGGTAGCTGGTCCCCGGCCTTATCGGGCCAGCTGCCAACTGACCCTCCCAGCCGGGGGCTAAATGCGAGCGCGTGAAGCGACTCGAACCCCGTGTTGCCAGGACAGGGGAGATCAATGTGACTGCGTCAGTGTATCGCACGCCCAATCTCAATACTCCTGTCCGCAGTCTGTTGGCGTCGCTGCAGCTCAGTCGTGGTAACTGTGATGTGCACTTAAGTACAATTATGATGTTACATATTGCATTATCTCGGTACATTGTCTATGTATGGTCTAGGTGTGGCAGTGTGGTATCGCGGAGCAGAGGTTGAAATTAGGCCTTTTCCCAGAAATTGGTACATTACTGGAATATGCTTAAATTTTATGCTCAAAAATATATTTTGATATATCAATTATTGATTCATTTATTGGTACTCTTTTGATTCAGATGTGTCCGATGTCGTTCTGCATTGCGCAAAGCGAGACGTATATTATGAAGTTGCACGAACAATGTTCGTCGAACATTTTATATTGCAGTGTCCTATCATGTTCAAATCTTGTCAAGTTCCAGTGTTTAATTAGTGATCTACACGGGACGAAAAACGAAATCTGACATCAAGCAAATTGAGCTAGATATCCTGGTTATATATTCGCATTTTCGGTGCCGAGTGGTACATTTGCAGCATTGGCGGATCTAGAGGTACTAGGTACTATTATCTCCCTGATGGAGATGCGGCGTCCTTCTGACTATGACAAGTCTTGCCATAGAACGCTCGACTGCATCACCGCCACCATGCCACCCCTGTCTCCCATCCCCACCCCACCCGGGCCTGCGCAGTTTTCTAAAAAATTTGCAGGCTATGTCATCTGAAGCGGGTTTTGTTCACAACGTATTCGTCTCGACTATTTTCCGCTTGCATATTTCGGTATGACGGACTATCTTTGGGTATTGAATGGCCACTACAGTCGATTCGTCCCTAAACCCCCTACAGCTAACTGCCACTGTTAACAACAGATGTTTATTTTTTCTGCCGTTCACATCACTTACGTGCCAGATGATGTGTTCGCTCCAGCTGCATAATGTGTCCAGATGTCCAAAGGTCTCATGGAGTTGTACCAGTGTGCACCACTGATTATTGTGCGGTATAAGCATGTTAATGCTGCATGCAATAAGCATGTTAATGCTGATGGCTATGGTAATTAAGTGTGAATCGCGCCTTATCGCCAAGTTATCCTTGACGCCCATCGTCCAGTTGGCCTCGTTGGGGGCGAATCTGCGGATGTTGTTGGTGACGTGGCTTCACACGGTGACATTTCGAATCATGGCCGCCGTCGTAGGTCGAGGCGAATCGGAATGGTTGGCAATTTTGTTCTGATCGAAACCTGACATATTGGTTGCCGCGGATTTGGCTGATGCAGAGGAAAACCAACAGGTTTGGATATCATTGGTAAGGTCAGAAAAAAAAGTTGTCTTAACATTGCTAAAACTGTTACAAGTCAAACCTAGGTAGAATATGTATACACTTTGTGAAAACCTGGCACTTCTGCTATGCTTGTTGAAGTGATTTAAACCGAAGTCAGTAACCCTGGATATTGAACATGCATTTGAGCACACACGTTTTTTGTGTGTGGGGGGTATCGATGACGTCTCAGGTAAGGTCAAATAACACCAGTTGATAGTTGTGGTAAAAGCCGCCAATGAATGAATTCATCAGTGGCGTAAAACTTTGAGGCGCAACTTATTAGGTGGCTGACATTTCCACTTCGGTCGGTGCCTACTCAATAATGCTCATTCTAGGTCAATCATGGGTCATGAAGGCCAGTGCATGTAATGATCCACTGACTATGGGTACATTGTTCAGCATCAAAATAACATTGTATATGTTTGCATTGCACAGCACGCCCATATAAGAACCCTGGGCGCTGCATGACCGATTTAGTCGATGTGCCCCTAAACTCAAATAACCAACCAACCAGCCATCCATATAAGAACCCTATTTTGATCTCTGACGATGTGATGCTCATATAATTCTCGATAGCGGTTATTTGTGTACCCTTGGTCGCATTTATAAATACAGGAGCGTGGGAGAAGTGGTTGGCATACACCAATGTTGGTGAACTTATATATTAGCTACTTAATTTTGCATGAGAAGAAGCGACTCGACGTGCCCCGATGCCCGTGTCCTGCGTCCTCCGCTGAGACGGACCGCATACCAATAATTCGAAATATAGTGGCGTTTGCTTTCCCTGTGCATTGGTATACGCTCCCGGTGACATCTCACACATGATACAAATGTATCGGGAGTTAAGACTGAATGTGTTTCCATTGGCCCTTTCAGCTACCCAATTGGGATGGTTATTTTCCAACTTCCCAATTGGTTGAGTAATTGAATACTCCTCCGCTGGTCGTGCGGTCGGATAACGTCCAATTTGTGCAGTTAGCTGTGTGCGAGCTGTTGTGGCTCTGCCTAGGTGACCCTGATTAACTCACCTAGCTGAATTGAGTGATTTGTTGTCGAAATGAAACGGGCGTTTGCTTCCGTTTTACCCAGGCTTGTTGTTTTAGTCAGGGTTGCTGTGACTTGTGGATGGTTCTGGCCTGGCCTTAATTGTGACTTTCCTTGACGCTGGCTTTGTTTGGTTCTAAATGTAGCGCCGAATTCAGCGGGATCAGCAAATGAACTACACCAATTTTGCGCCGGATGAAGCGAGATCTGCTGGAAATATACTACACCAATGTAGTGCCAAATACAGGGGAATCTGCCGGAAATGCAGTACACCACAACCGTGGTATTTTTTTAAAGGCCAAGTGTTAAGCGAATCGAGGTTCACACAAGTTTGTCGATTGTGTAGGTATTTTACAATCAAATAATATTTTGGTTTCGCATTAGAACCAATTGCCATCCATTGATTATCATTTCAGCACCTTAAAGGTGTGTACCATACATAAAGTTCTGGAAAGTGTGATTTTTCTATGTCGTGTTCTTCCCATTTCTAATCGGTATTGATAAAATGCCAGTTGTGGATTAAATTATTTCGATGCTGCCAGTTCCGATAATAAACAACGATGACCTTGTTTCTTCTTGATATAATTATAATACTATATATATACATATATATATATATATATATATATATATATATATATATATATATATATATATATATATATATGTATGTATATATGTGTGTATATGTACATATAAATTATCCAAGATCAAACAACGTTTCGTAATGCAATCACTTATTTACCTTGCGTGAGACGAAATGTACGAAATGTCTAAAACCCAGGAGCACTTAAGAGCCATTCTTCGTTGCATTAAATAATTATTTACCTTACAATGTTGCAAACGATACCACAATATCGCTGGTAGAGCATCCTCGGAGGTAATCATGCAGGGAGAGGAAAATGCACAGGTGTACGTGATCTTTGCAATGAATATACCTGCAGTAAGAAGCTAGGTTACTAGATAAGAGACAGCATGAAAACGTTGACAAACGCACACGGTGCAAACAGCAAGACCACGTGTGGTGAGAGGGCCCATGAGCCAGACGTATCGCCAGAATTGGTTTGATATCCATAATCCACATCAACTAGAGCAGCTTCAAGTTTGCATAGTCCTTAGTAATGGCCCAATGCCAATGGCGAAGCTGCTGTTCAAAAGTTTGCTTTCGGCATTGGTATGTGTTCATGGTGACAGTATGTTCCCCGACAGGGTTATCAAGTATACATAAGCGAACGTCGTTGAAGTACTCGTTGAACTGGAGCCGTATGTGGTTTGTTAGTTTCTTCGATGTTTAGTCCATATCTCCTCTCCTGGCGCACAGAGAACAGTTGATCAAGTATGTGGTGCTCTTCGTCGTGCAGTGACATTTCAGTCCATTGGAACACTTGCGGCCATGGTGTTCGACAGCGGTGCAGGATCGCGGCTCCAGATAGCAGTGGGGACCAACTTTTGGAGCAAGGTCTGCCCGCTGCTCCAGCTGATCCTATGCTGGCTGCAGCAGAAGCCCGCACAATGCCGTCCGTTCCCCATAAGTACCAACATTCCAAACAAGTCAATTTCGGAATCCCAATTCGGAAACTCGGTAAAGTGAGGCTAAGCTTCCGGGCTCAGTATAGACATGAAATGTTGGTACTTAAGTCGGTACTTCGACTTGGTAGCACATATTACTCGCAGATATTTACAAAGAAAGGATAGATTTGTGCTCAATAATGGGAGCAGATGCGCAACATGCAATTGGTACACCAACATAATACCATACCTATATCAATATCTGCAATACACACACCGTGCTTGCAACACGAGCTATACACGAGTAGTTTATAAAAGTGATAGGGAAGCGATGGCCTAAAGTGTACACACATACCTTGTTCAGTGTTCATAGTGTACACACATACATTGTGCAAGTTTGTTTTTCGTGTATATAAACTAGTGCATGCTTCGTGAAGTTAGACAGCCTCGATGTTTTTGTTTCACTAGGAAGTGTGTTATAGTGGAAGACAGACGAATACAGAAATATACTGTGGCCCGCCTCGCTGTGTATGGCTGACAGGTGCAGGTAGTCGTCTGCACGTGTGTGGCGGTTCATAGGGTAGAGTTTGCAGTGATTTGAACGGCAATGTGCGTTGGCTCACCCGTCATAATGATCTTGTGGAGCCAAGTAAGGCCGTGAAATAGATGTAGATCAGCTGCGGCAAGGAGCCCCAACTCGTTACGGGCATACAAAATGTGATTAAATTTCCGTATATCTGACACGAATCTAGTTTTTGTTTTGTTTTAAATAAATTTAATCCGAGTTGTTGCTAGGGTGGCTTTGGTAACCATGGTTCTATTGTTAAGCAGAGCTTGTTGCGTGAACCCTGGTCCCGCCACCCGATCCATGAATTCCAGTTCAACGGCAGAATTTAGACCGAAAGTTTAACGTGCCGCCAATGCACCGACACGGCCGCCCGGTAGCTCGTCCCCGGCCTTATCAGGCCAGCTGCCAGCTGACACTCCCGGCCGGGGGCTAAATGCGAGCGCGGGAAGCGACTCGAACCCTGTGCTGCCAGTACAGGAGAGACCAGTGCAGGCCAGCGCTCCAACCAACTGAGCTACCGGGGCGGCTTTAGTGAATGCTCTTGTTAATGATTTTACATTACATATGTTTTAGTTTATGATCTTGTCTAATCTGTGGATGTTTGCTGCCGACTGTTCCCGTAAACAGATATGCAGTAGCGGATATTTGATAAAAACTAGGCTATTGACTAGTGAAGAGGGTACTGTTGGGCAGATGGTGACACAAATGGCTCAGGACCAGAAGGAATCCAGTGCACTTGCGGACCACAATAGCTACATGGCAATCCCACGACATGTGGCGGTCATATCACCCCAAAGTTCTTACACGAATGGCTCTCAGCTATCACGGTGTTACCACAGCACACTTCGGGGTAATATTGCGAAAATTTTGACGCGATCCGAACGGGAGAAGCTGAGTTTTGGTCCGGTTTACTTTTAAACTGTTATCCAGGAAGTAGTTGAGTTGGTTCAGACATGTCTTCATCTGATATAAGATTTGGGAGATCAGATTTGCGACCAGTGATGAGGACCTAGGTGTCGTCTGCAAACGTGTGCTACGGGGCGCGAGGCGGGAAGCGACTCGACCCTGTGCTGCCGTACAGGGGACCGTGCGGCCAGCGCTCCAACCAACTGAAGCTGGGGACGCACTGAGGTTAGAAAAGATGCAATAGGACCTAGTGATGAGCTTTGAAAGACACCTATGTTGTCTGGGGGAAAGGAGGAGAGATGCCACGCGGGCTGTTGATCTGAGCCTGCGTGTGACTTCCCAGATCTGCCCTAAACCAGTCGGTATCGATTTCATGGAGTTCTAGTTTAGTGAGCAGTTCGGTGTGGTTTATTACGTCGAAACCTTTACTGAGGTCCAGAATGCAAAGGAGAACTACTTCCGAGCGGTCCATTGCTGCTATAATTTTGTCCGTGACTGAGATGAGAGCGGCTTCCGTAGAGTGACGTGGTCTGAAGCCGCTGGAGCTGAGTTTGGACCAGTAGGTGGTTTGAGTTCATGTAGTGATAAAGTTGTCAGGACTACCCTCTCTGTGTTGGCGATAACCGGAACCAACGAGATGGGCCTAAATTAGAGTCCTGGTTTATGAATGTGAGTTACTATTGGCTGTTTCCAAGTGGAGGGGATATCGACTGTAGGCAGACGTGCGTTTCTAATGTCGACCACCACTTATCCGGTAAAATAGAACGGACATTTGATAACCTTAATACAAATCCCATCGTGTCCGCAAGCACCTGTGTTTCTCATGTCCACGACAATTTGGCTAGCTGTTCAAGAGATATGGGTGGTACTTTATTAGAGTTATTAGGTAGAGAGACGTATAAGGTAGAGACACGTGATAGCCGGCAACTAGGAGATGTGTGTTCAGGCATGTTTCCTTGGCGTTTGACCTCTGCTGATACTTTAGGTTCGACACTAACAAAGTATCGATTTAGCTACTCAGGTAGGACCTAAGGTTGAACTGTATGAGAACCTTTTTGGTGTCGATACTGGGCTTGATAGCACACCACACAGCTGATGCGCCCTTCTGAGCTATCGTTCCGCTAATCTCGTTCTTATAGTCAGCTAGTCGACTCGCCCCTAGACCCCAATTCATCATCATCATCATCTTACAGTCAGCTCTAATAGCTGATCGAACTTGTCTGCTAAGTACTTTGTATGTGTTTCTATTTTGCTAGTGCAAGGCTACATTTCGCCGATGCATGAGCTGTTTGGTAGCTTCGCTAGCCTGCGGTGTTGTTGATTTCCCAATTTTGATGTTGCTTAGTGGCAGGTGCTCGTCGGTAATATGTGCTGGGAACTCAGTAGGGTGTCCCGCTTGTCAGTTACTGAGATGCGACCAGTGACTTGGGCCCAGTCGATCTCACCAAGGTCAAGGGTCAGTTCTGAGGTATCCACTCGTCCGAAAGAACGTGTCTGTAGCACGGTGTTAACTGAGGCAGGCCTGTTTACTTTAATCGAATATGTAATACATTTGTGAGGACTGTAGTGGCATAAACTCACTCTGGTTCTACCGACAGAGATGGGCGAGATTGTTATGATGACATTCAATAAAAAACCTGTGGCGAATATGACATAAATACATAAAAGATAAGTGCAACTTTGAGCCACAAGGGCCCTTCTTGGTTGCACTCCGTACACTCAACCAGTTGCCCACCAAATCCGTCGATCAGCCCTCCCTGTAATACTGAAAAGGAAGCCCTCTATTCTTATAAGGATTGTCAATGCTGCTTTTAAAGACGTCCAATGTGCTGCTAATTAGAATAGTTTCTGGCATCTGGTTCCAGTGTTCTACTACCCTGTTGGTGGAGAAAGACTGTCTTAACTTTAATTCTGTGGTTAACTTTAATTTTGAATTGATGACCTCTAATTTGTATGGCGCTTCACTGTCACGGGAAGTTAATGGTTGCTGATGAACTCAGGCAGGTGTGTTTTGCTGGGGGCTATTAGCCGTATCGAGGAGGTTGCAATTTAGATCACCTGCGAGGTAGAAAGTGCCGGTAAAGTTCAGTGTCGCCAATTGAACATGTCTTTCGAGCTCCGCGAAGGCATCATTTAAGGCAGGAAGAGTGTTACGAGGAAGCCGATAGATTGCCGCCAGAATGAACACCTTCCGAACCAGAACACTTTACGCCTTTCCCTTCGACTTTGGCTGAGAGTGATTCTAGTTTCGAGGCGTATATTTTTCCACCACGGTAATAATTGGCGCTAACTTGGCAATAATCGCCGTGACACCATAACTACGAGAGTCGGGCCGGTCCGTGCGTTTTACTTGGTAACCAGGGAAGTTAATGAGACGCTTGGGGGTGCTAGGTCGCAGCCAGGTCTCAGTCACCACAGCTAGGTGTAGAGCTGCCCGTTGCCCTGCTGAGCTGTCACACGGTTTGTTCCGCCCGTGGTTCGCATCGTCCGCAGCGCCTGTCCGACGTGTCTTCATGGGCGCTGTGTTGGTAACGGCGAGCTCCCATCGGTCGGGTCAACCGCTCAGGAGTGGTGAGACTGGTGACTGGCAGGGACGGAGGCCGTGGCGGTGATGACGTCACGGACGGGACGGCTGCGTGCGCGTTGATGACCCTGGGACGTGATGTCGGTGAATATTTGGACCAGGACGATGAATAACAGCACACTGATGATGTCCGTATGCATGATGAAAACTGTTAGAGCTGAAGATAGATGATGCAGATCACTATTGCTGGAAACACGGGAATTCCGAGCGGCACCAAGTCGTTAGTGAGATAATTGCCTTCTCCGTTGCAGTGCCGAGAAGGAGACACGGGAAGTAGTTGATGATTGATGCAAGGGAAGTCGCTATAGAGAAAGGCGCTGTCATTTCTTCACTCAATCAGTTATTCAAGCTTCAAACGACTGTGATGTGCAATCGCCGTCAGGAATGACCATGAAACAGTTTCACTAATGAGACCAGTCACTTCGCGCGCGTGTAACGTATAGGTACGCCGGTTGGCTCCATAGTTCTCTTTTGTTCTCGAACACTTCACTGGGCGCTACATGACCAATGTAGTCGATGCGCCCTAAATCCCTACTAACTAACTCGAACACTTCACTCTGTCTGGTTCACTTCTCACTGTTCACACACCTTATACACAGAGGCAACAAAGAGGGCGAGGGAAAGGTTTGGCGAGCGACCGAGACACGTCAGGTCGCGGCGTCGCGCTCAGGCCAACTATATCAACCTACCGCAGAACTCATGAGTATTGGTACGAAGTACGCACTTTGCCAGTATGTACGGATAAAATGAGGGATGTCGGGGTGCGAGTAGAAAGCGCCTCGTATGCGCATCGGTGGAGGGAGGCATATTCATCAGAAGACGCCGAAACAGTGAATTGCTGATGACTCACCCATCCAGCCCCTGCCACGAGGCCGGTCGTAGCTACTCCGGCTTGGCATCGGAACTATGCGGCCTCCGGTGTTTGTCTGGATCTGTACGCGTGCGCGATCTGTTTGGGTGATCACGCTGGTTATGCCATTGCTCAAATATAGAGCAAAGCTTTACGTTGCACTTTGGACTGAGGTTATCGCAGCGCGTGGCTCTACGGACTTTTCACTGGACTATAGGAACTTCCCTGCAGAGTCCTAGGATCATCCACGCCGACGTCCACATGCCCCACCTACTGACAGCGTAGTTGTACAGGCTAGTGTTCGTCTGGGTCCTAGGTTCATCGACATCGACATCAACCAGTCCCCTCCTACTGATAGCGTAGCTGTACAGCCTCCAGTGTTGGTCTGGGTTCATCGACACCGACGTCAACCAGTCTCCTCCTAATGACAACAGAACCGAATTACAGTTGGGCAGAGTGAAGTCGCAGATTCTGTCCTGCTATAACCGTTGCATATGTCGGGTTGAATTCCTTAGCACAACCTCTGCTCAACGTAAAGTGCTCACTGACCTGCAGAAATGCGAGAGGCCATCATCCAGACCCTGATATGTGTTAGGATTTGGTTGTAATGGACAGAGCTGAGTATTCACGTAAAGCTCAGGACATTGCCTCGGGCATTGGGTCGATGCAAGGCAACTCTACAAGTACTCTGGGTTATGAAATACGAGAGTTAACGAGGACATCCTTTGATAGCTACCGTATCATCTTGTCTCGATTCTGCTGCTGAGCAACTTCAGAATTGCAGAGCTGTACTGTGCTCCTAACACGGAAGCCGGTTGCTCATGATCGCGTGTAATGTGAACAGTTCAAGAGCTGTGATCTGCTCTCAACCGATCGAGTGATCGAGTGCTGTGTATGTTCCTGCGACTGATGTGTGTGCTGTGTGTGTTCCTGCGACTGATCGAGTGCTGTGTGTGATCCTGCGACTGATGTGTGTGCTGTGTGTGGTTCTCAGCCGGAGAACCTGCTGCTGGCCAGCAAAGCGAAGGGCGCCGCCGTCAAGTTGGCCGACTTCGGACTGGCGATCGAGGTGCAGGGCGAGCACCAGGCCTGGTTCGGTGAGTGGTCAGCTGGGCTCCGTCTCGACACCGGTGCTGTCTTGGTGTCCCAGGACTGGCATTTTTGCTCCAGCCCGGCTGTTTTCTGTTCAGATGGTGTGACTTTCCGAATTGGGAAACCAATTGACAGCACAACCCACTGGACTGTGGATGCAAATTATGCTGCCGGAAAATTCACATGGATATCGCCATAGACCAGATACGTGGGAATCATGATGCATTGCGTACACGTTAATCTCAGATCACCATGGGCGCTGTATGACCGAAGCAGTCGATGCGCCCCTAAGCCCAAATAACCAACCAACCTCAGATCACCATGTATCAGTGTTTGGCTGGGGAGTAGTAATCAAATAGTGTGTAGTGCATTGGAACCTATAGACACGCTGCATGTTGTCTGCATCTGATCAGCGTACATCAGTCGGGAACGAGCAATATATTGCCCTGTGACATTATTATGGAGTGCCCTGGTACTACCTGGTGCATGCTATTTGGCCGCAATTTCTCTGAAATGGATAAGTACCGTTCTTTTTTCTGTCGGTAGCACATTCGAAAAGGCGGGGCATGGCTCCTTTAGGTGGGTGGTTATGCTGACTGGATGCTTAATGTCTGAATTGTTCTGGCTGTATGTATACCTGGATTGCAGTGTCGGTCCGGGCGGGTGGCTCGTGCGGTTGTTGGTTGGTGTCTTGTGGCCACGTCGTGTGTGGTGTGTACTGAGTCCGTTGGTATACGACTGGCTATCCGCTTCTTTGTCTTGCATTGTACTTATTGTCTTTGTTTCCTTCCTTTTGGTAGGGGACGAGTAGTCTGGGGGTAAGTTGTTCGGCTCACAATCGAAAGATTGCGGGTTCGAGCCTCACCTGTCGCTACTCTTCGCAAGCGACCAATCGGCGTGTGAGATTGGCGACGCTACATGACCGAGCGGTCGAGGTGTCCGCCACCTTCCTCTAGGTATTCGCGGGCAGTCGACAGCCGACGGGAGACGTCCTTGTCTTGTAGCCGAAAGATAGCCGTGTGAAATATCGTTTACGTGTCGGCATTTCGGTTTCCGCAATCGTCCAGCGCGACATACAGGTCTATTAGCTATTCACATGCGTCTTAGACGAACCGAAGTTTGTGTTCTATGTGCGGTGTTCACTTAATGGGATGGCTGTCAGCCACGCTGTCCACCCGTACGGGGACGGGGCCTCCTGCCTAGTAATGATCGGCTCGTTGAAAGGCTGTTATCAGAAACGGCGCCAGCCGGGATTGAAAGGCACTCGCGCCGGGCCTCGGCACATATAAACTACTGCAGATGACCAGATGGAAATGTAAATTCGGCCGGACTCAATGACAGGTGGCAGTTGAACCGGCGGCGTTCTGGGCTTGACTATCTGGGCGATTGATCACCGTCATCACCGGGCCAGTGACCTGTTTATTGGGTGGTACACGACGCACATTCACGACTGATGGCGCCGCCCACACTGTTTCGCCGGTAGGCCGCGGGATTGGGAAATGCCTCGGTCGGTGCGGGTGTCGAGCCCGGGACCTTCGGTACCCAGAGCCCAACCTGTTCACCTTGCCCGCTCTGAGCACAGTCAGCTGAACAGCCAAGCCAGGCAGAACACAGCCAGGATCGGTTGGGGCTGCCCGGCTGTGGCGATGTTTCTCTTCCTTGTATATATGCGGGAATGACCTCCTCCGGTGTACCTATACAATCAAAAGTGGTAATTCCGTCGTCCTTAATGGGGGCGTCGGAAGCTCGGCGGTTAAGCCGAGCGTCTGGCTCGCCATAGGTACGGGGTTCGATACCCCGCAATTCCCGCTCTTCCTGCTAGGGCAGGCGACGCCATGTGGTCTCAGCTGCTGAGGGCGTCGTAAATCCGCAATCCAATCCGATCGGTCGTCCATAGTGGATCTGCGTGGATTTGGAGCATGGCTTCAGGAATTAGGGTGAGGTTTACACAGCCGGAGTTGAGCTTTCAGTTATTATCCGAACAGTAATTCAACGACGCAAACTATCTGTTGCGGCATAATGGTATTTGCGAAAAACAGGTAGTGCATGCTGAATAACCGATATATTACCTAGCACACGATATCGCGTTACAATATCGCGTAATCACATCAATCGCACCGCATATTTTCACCGAATTTCACCATATTTTCGCTCTGCCTCCTGCATATTTTCACCGAATGAACGACACTTGGTGCTGGAATCATGGTAAACGCAGCTAGTCAGATTAATTCCCTATACACCCCGTTTAGACCCTGATTAGGCCCCAGCAAAATTCGGCATCCTCCATTCATATGGATCGTTGGTTATTCAAGGACGTGCCGCTTCGATTGTGGTACAACACTGGCGTTGGAATCTGTCGGTCGTACTCTGATTATAGCAGTACATACTTAGCAATGCATGCAAATGTCGTAGATGCCGTCGGTGAAAATGGGCTGGCCTTGGGTGGGTTGTGGTAGGATGTGGTGGACCAGGGCTGGCCGTGGGCGGGTTGTGGTAGGATGTGGTGGACCAGGGCTGGCCGTGGGTAGGTTGTGGTAGGGTGTGGTGGACCAGGGCTGGCCGTGGGTAGGTTGTGGTAGGGTGTGGTGGACCAGGGCTGGCCGTGGGTGGGTTGTGGTAGGATGTGGTGGACCAGGGCTGGCCGTGGGTGGGATGTGGTAGGGTGTGGTGGACCAGGGCTGGCCGTGGGTAGGTTGTGGTAGGGTGCGGTGGACCAGGGCTGGCCGTGGGTAGGTTGTGGTAGGATGTGGTGGACCAGGGCTGGCCGTGGGTGAGTTGTGGTAGGGTGTGGTGGACCAGGGCTGGCCGTGGGTAGGTTGTGGTAGGGTGTGGTGGACCAGGGCTGGCCGTGGGTGGGTTGTGGTAGGATGTGGTGGACCAGGGCTGGCCGTGGGTAGGTTGTGGTAGGGTGGGGTAGGGTGTGGTGGACCAGGGCTGGCCGTGGGTGGGTTGTGGTAGGGTGTGGTGGACCAGGGCTGGCCTTGGGTGGGATGTGGTAGGGTGCGGTGGACCAGGGCTGGCCGTGGGTGAGTTGTGGTAGGGTGTGGTGGACCAGGGCTGGCCGTGGGTGGGTTGTGGTAGGGTGTGGTGGACCAGGGCTGGCCGTGGGCGGGTTGTAGTAGGGTCCGGTGGACCAGGGCTGGCCGTGGGTGGGTTGTGGTAGGGTGTGGTGGACCAGGGCTGGCCGTGGGTGGGTTGTGGTAGGGTGGGGTAGGGTGTGGTGGACCAGGGCTGGCCTTGGGTGGGATGTGGTAGGGTGCGGTGGACCAGGGCTGGCCGTGGGTGAGTTGTGGTAGGGTGTGGTGGACCAGGGCTGGCCGTGGGTGGGTTGTGGTAGGGTGTGGTGGACCAGGGCTGGCCGTGGGCGGGTTGTGGTAGGGTGCGGTGGACCAGGGCTGGCCGTGGGTAGGTTGTGGTAGGGTGTGGTGGACCAGGGCTGGCCGTGGGTGGGTTGTGGTAGGGTGGGGTAGGGGTGTGGTGGACCAGGGCTGGCCGTGGGCGGGTTGTGGTAGGGTGCGGTGGACCAGGGCTGGCCGTGGGCGGGTTGTGGCAGGGTGCGGTGGACCAGGGCTGGCCGTGGGCGGGTTGTGGCAGGGTGTGGTGGACCAGGGCTGGCCGTGGGCGGGTTGTGGTAGGGTGTGGTGGACCAGGGCTGGCCGTGGGTGGGTTGTGGTAGGATGTGGTGGACCAGGGCTGGCCGTGGGTAGGTTGTGGTAGGATGTGGTGGACCAGGGCTGGCCGTGGGTGAGTTGTGGTAGGGTGTGGTGGACCAGGGCTGGCCGTGGGCGGGTTGTGGTAGGATGTGGTGGACCAGGGCTGGCCGTGGGTGGGTTGTGGTAGGGTGTGGTGGACCAGGGCTGGCCGTGGGTGAGTTGTGGTAGGGTGTGGTGGACCAGGGCTGGTCGTGGGCGGGTTGTGGTAGGGTGTGGTGGACCAGGGCTGGCCGTGGGCGGGTTGTGGTAGGGTGTGGTGGACCAGGGCTGGCCGTGGGTGGGTTGTGGTAGGGGTGTGGTGGACCAGGGCTGGCCTTGGGTAGGTTGTGGTAGGGTGTGGTGGACCAGGGCTGGCCGTGGGTAGGTTGTGGTAGGGTGTGGTGGACCAGGGCTGGCCGTGGGTGGGTTGTGGTAGGGTGTGGTGGACCAGGGCTGGCCGTGGGTAGGTTGTGGTAGGGTGTGGTGGACCAGGGCTGGCCGTGGGCGGGTTGTGGTAGGGTGTGGTGGACCAGGGCTGGCCGTGGGCGGGTTGTGGTAGGGTGTGGTGGACCAGGGCTGGCCGTGGGTAGGTTGTGGTAGGGTGTGGTGGACCAGGGCTGGCCGTGGGTAGGTTGTGGTAGGGTGTGGTGGACCAGGGCTGGCCGTGGGTAGGTTGTGGTAGGATGTGGTGGACCAGGGCTGGCCGTGGGTGGGTTGTGGTAGGGTGTGGTGGACCAGGGCTGGCCGTGGGTAGGTTGTGGTAGGATGTGGTGGACCAAGGCTGGCCGTGGGTAGGTTGTGGTAGGGTGTGGTGGACCAGGGCTGGCCGTGGGTAGGTTGTGGTAGGATGTGGTGGACCAGGGCTGGCCGTGGGTGGGTTGTGGTAGGGTGTGGTGGACCAGGGCTGGCCGTGGGCGGGTTGTGGTAGGGTGTGGTGGACCAGGGCTGGCCGTGGGTGGGTTGTGGTAGGATGTGGTGGACCAGGGCTGGCCGTGGGTAGGTTGTGGCAGGGTGTGGTGGACCAGGGCTGGCCGTGGGTAGGTTGTGGTAGGATGTGGTGGACCAAGGCTGGCCGTGGGTAGGTTGTGGTAGGGTGTGGTGGACCAGGGCTGGCCGTGGGTAGGTTGTGGTAGGATGTGGTGGACCAGGGCTGGCCGTGGGTGGGTTGTGGTAGGGTGTGGTGGACCAGGGCTGGCCGTGGGTAGGTTGTGGTAGGATGTGGTGGACCAGGGCTGGCCGTGGGTAGGTTGTGGTAGGGTGTGGTGGACCAGGGCTGGCCGTGGGTGGGTTGTGGTAGGGTGTGGTGGACCAGGGCTGGCCGTGGGCGGGTTGTGGTAGGGTGCGGTGGACCAGGGCTGGCCGTGGGTGGGATGTGGTAGGGTGCGGTGGACCAGGGCTGGCCGTGGGTGGGTTGTGGTAGGATGTGGTGGACCAGGGCTGGCCGTGGGTGGGTTGTGGTAGGATGTGGTGGACCAGGGCTGGCCGTGGGTGGGTTGTGGTAGGATGTGGTGGACCAGGGCTGGCCGTGGGTGGGTTGTGGTAGGGTGTGGTGGACCAGGGCTGGCCGTGGGTGGGTTGTGGTAGGGTGTGGTGGACCATGGCTGGCCGTGGGTGGGTTGTGGTAGGGTGTGGTGGACCAGGGCTGGCCTTGGGTGAGTTGTGGTAGGGTGTGGTGGACCAGGGCTGGCCTTGGGCGGGTTGTGGCAGGGTGTGGTGGACCAGGGCTGGCGTGGGCGGGTTGTGGTAGGGTGTGGTGGACCAGGGCTGGCCGTGGGTGGGTTGTGGTAGGGTGTGGTGGACCAGGGCTGGCCGTGGGTGGGTTGTGGTAGGGTGTGGTGGACCAGGGCTGGCCGTGGGTGGGTTGTGGTAGGATGTGGTGGACCAGGGCTGGCCGTGGGTGGGTTGTGGTAGGATGTGGTGGACCAGGGCTGGCCGTGGGTGGGTTGTGGTAGGGTGTGGTGGACCAGGGCTGGCCGTGGGTGGGTTGTGGTAGGGTGTGGTGGACCAGGGCTGGCCGTGGGTGGGTTGTGGTAGGGTGTGGTGGACCAGGGCTGGCCTTGGGTGGGTTGTGGTAGGATGTGGTGGACCAGGGCTGGCCTTGGGTGGGTTGTGGTAGGATGTGGTGGACCAGGGCTGGCCGTGGGTAGGTTGTGGTAGGATGTGGTGGACCAGGGCTGGCCGTGGGTGGGTTGTGGTAGGGTGTGGTGGACCAGGGCTGGCCTTGGGTGGGTTGTGGTAGGATGTGGTGGACCAGGGCTGGCCGTGGGTGGGTTGTGGTAGGGTGTGGTGGACCAGGGCTGGCCGTGGGTGGGTTGTGGTAGGGTGTGGTGGACCAGGGCTGGCCGTGGGTGGGTTGTGGTAGGGTGTGGTGGACCAGGGCTGGCCTTGGGTGAGTTGTGGTAGGGTGTGGTGGACCAGGGCTGGCCTTGGGCGGGTTGTGGCAGGGTGTGGTGGACCAGGGCTGGCGTGGGCGGGTTGTGGTAGGGTGTGGTGGACCAGGGCTGGCCGTGGGTGGGTTGTGGTAGGGTGTGGTGGACCAGGGCTGGCCGTGGGTGGGTTGTGGCAGGGTGTGGTGGACCAGGGCTGGCCGTGGGTGGGTTGTGGTAGGGTGTGGTGGACCAGGGCTGGCCGTGGGTGGGTTGTGGTAGGGTGTGGTGGACCAGGGCTGGCCTTGGGTGGGTTGTGGTAGGATGTGGTGGACCAGGGCTGGCCGTGGGTGGGTTGTGGTAGGATGTGGTGGACCAGGGCTGGCCGTGGGCGGGTTGTGGTAGGGTGTGGTGGACCAGGGCTGGCCGTGGATAGGTTGTGGCAGGGTGTGGTGGACCAGGGCTGGCGTGGCCTCTCCTGTACCCGCGGATCGGCGGGGCCCGTATGCAACAACGGGTGTTCCCGCAGGAGTCAGCTGAGCGCTAGCGGTAGTTTACGCCTGTGCCTGTGCCTGTGCCTGTGGCTGTGGCTGTGCCTGTGCCTGTGCCTGTGGCTGTGGCTGTGCCTGTGGCTGTGCCTGTGCCTGTGCCTGTGGCTGTGGCTGTGCCTGTGCCTGTGCCTGTGGCTGTGTCTGTGCTAGTGCAGGTGCCTGTGCCTGTGCCGGTATGTTTGTGGGAAGTACCAGCGCGGAAGATGAGCCTGCTGGCACGTTAACGGCCACTTTGAATCTGGATATCGGGGCTCTTCTAGTGTTCGGTGTATGCGCCCATGTTTTTTTTATCGCATCCACAATATGTTATGTGCTGTATGCCCAATATGCTGCACTGTCTACGTGTATTTTTTGTGATGTCATGGCTGTAACACTCTGCTCGGGTCGGGCCGGGCCGGGCCGGGCCGGGCCGGGCCGGGTCGGGTCGGGTCGGGTCGGGTCGGGTCGGGTCGGGTCGGGTCGGGTCGGGTCGGGTCGGGTCGGGTCGGGTCGGGTCGGGTCGGGTCGGGTCGGGTCGGGTCGGGTCGGGTCGGGTCGGGTCGGGTCGGGTCGGGGTCGGTCGGGTCGGGTCGGGTCGGGTCGGGTCGGGTCGGGTCGGGTCGGGTCAGGTAAGGTCGGGTCAGGTCAGGTCAGGTCAGGTCAAGTCGGGTTGGGTCAGAGGAATGCACATGCACAGGGGAGGGGGAACTCGATCTCATTGTTGGCGAAAACATTGGCACGGACGAGTTGATGGATACTAAGGACACAGCTGGCACAATGGTCGCGCATCAACCTCAATGCAACCAAGACATATCCAAGAAGAGTTAAATCCAGCCGTAACTTGGCCGTGTGGGCACAGTCGAGTTGGTACAACGGTCGCACATCAACTGCATTTTATATATATATATATATATATATATATATATATATATATATATATATATATATATATATATATATATATAATATACACACGCACACACACACACCAGGTCGTCCAAAAACTATCCGACCATGAATTTTCCCGGGTACAGTAGTGATGCTAAGGCACAGTGGAAGCAGTGCACAGTGGAAGGAGACAGCTTAATGTGCATGCGTGAAGTTTGTATCTGCCTGCGAGTGTGTCAGTAGCTGCCTACTGGCCGCTCAGTGAGGTGCCCTGATACATGTTCGTCGGATTTTCGATTTATCTCAAGATGTCTAAACGAGTTGAGCAAAGATACTGAATTACATTTTGTCAAAAGCCTGGTGATTCTCAAAGCGAAACTTCGTAAGATTCAGCAGGTGTTTGGAGAAAATGCTATGGGGGTAACACAAATTAAGGAATGATTCAACCGATTTAAAAATTGCCGCACATTGGTGGAGAGTGTCGAACGTTATGGGAGGCCACAAACCGCTCGGAATGCAGCTGCTGTTGCGAAGGTGGAAGATCTGGTAATGGGAGATCGGCGTTTGATCGCACGAGAGATTGCTGAAGAGGTTGGGATCAGTAAAGATTTTGCAAATGCAATTATGCGTGATGATTTGAACACGCGCAGAGTGGCTGCGAAATGTGTGCCCAAACTGCTGTCTGCGGAACAGAAAGAACACCGTCTTCAGGTTGCACAGGACATGCTGGACACTGCCAACACTGATCCTGAGTTTCTGAACACCGTGATAACTGGAGATGAGTCATTCGTGTACGGGTACGACCCGGAAACAAAAAACAAGAGCACAATCGTCGCAATGGAAGCATCCCGCTTCCCCTTGGCCGAAAAAAGCGCGACAGGTGCGAAGCGAAACCAAGGTGATCCTAACCGTTTTTTTTATATCCGTGAAATTGTGCATCACGAATACGCACCGGAATGACAAACAATGACAAAATAATAATATCAACAAGTTCTCAAACGACTCCGCGATGCAGCTCGGCGCAAAAGGCGAGACCTCTGGACGGCGAAAAACCGGCAGTTGCATCATGACGATGCCCCAGCTCATTCATCGCACCTGATCCAAAATTTATTGTCCCAACATGGAATTCCAGTCGTTAACACTCGCACGTCCTGAGGTCCGCGCCAACTTCGCATGTCTGGGGGGCAGATGTCTGCCCCCCTAAGATCTCTAAAACTATGCTAGCTAGCGACAGACGGAAAACGGAGTTTGATAGCTGGTGACGGACTCTATCGAAAGTGTTTGGGTAATTTTTCGCTAAGGTCAACATTCAAGTCACTGGGTCATCATAGGTCAAATTCGACCAGATCAAGCGGGACTCAGATATTGACACATATCTCACGACCTGCAAGATAGAGACAAACGGCGAACGCTATTCGACAGTCCTTGAAATGCGCTACCGACAATAGGCGGTGCAATTTAAGGTCAGGTCAACCGAGACTATGACCTCAGGTCAGGGTCATGAAGTAGCCTGGGGAGGGCATGTATTGTACCAATCGACACGTCTTGGCGATACAAGCACAATGCTGGTATTTTCAGCCTTCTAGCTCGATGCAGTGCGATATAATGCGCAAAAATGTGCCAGTGATCTCAGGTGATCTCAGATGACCTTGGTGAGGTCACTGAGCAAAAATGTCGGCAGTAGCATTGAGCATGGCTTCAAACTACAAGCCACAACCGTTGTGACGTCATTCCGAGAGCAAATATGTAACCAGGAAACATTTGCATATTTTACCATTGCTCTATAATGGCGGACGCCATGGCCGCAACCTGACATAAGGTCATTGCTACGTAAATAACCGATATATATATATATATATATATATATATATATATATATATATATATATATATATATGTATATATGTATATATATATGTTATGATCCCTGATGAGATCATGACGTGTTGTAAGTTTGAAATCAATCGCCCAATTATTGTGGGAGTTATGCCAACTAGAACTCCAAATGTAGTTGGGTCACTTCCCCTGACCTGGTGACCTGACCTGAGATGACCCATAGTTAAAAATGTATGATGATATGCGGAAAAGAACAGCTATCCGAGGTTTGGCCTTGCTAATCCGATTAGTTTGGAGGCAAATTAGGAAAAAACCGGAGGGGAGATCATATATCTGCCCCCCCCCCCGCCTCCCGGACGTGCGCATGATAAGCTTGATGATGTATGTACAGGTTACGAGTGCGGATGTATCAGTCTCGGTGGCCTACATACCTCGTCAGTAGTAAAATGTGCGTTTGAACGAACCGCATCACTAATCGGATCCCCGTGTAGGTTTCTTTCGGCACTAATTGTAAATGTGTGTACCTCTATGTGTGTATTTTGTGTGTAGTACAAAATATGTGTGGGTATAGCTTTGATATTCAGTGATCACTATGCATGGCACCGTTTGAATCGAAGTGTGTACCTCGGCGCATGGTGTCGCTGTGTGCTTCCTCCACATTGGGAAGGCCATATGGTAGAAAAACAGTGCACTTAGGTTCCAGGGGCGCATTTGCAAATGTTCATTGAGGTAATTACTTCAAATAATATAATTGTTTCCCGCTATGTCCCGACCCCTGTCTCAGCTTTTGTTTTAAATGTTGATGTTGCTTCGTCACGTTCGTCGTTGATGATGGCAATGGCGGTAATGTTGGCGATGCTGATGACCTCCGTTCGCCAGGGTTTGCCGGAACTCCCGGGTACCTATCGCCAGAGGTGCTGAAGAAGGAGCCGTACGGCAAGCCAGTGGACATCTGGGCCTGCGGTGAGTACTGTCCGTGTGTCGAACATCTCCGGCTGGGTGTTATCCACCACCATCACCACCTCCGGCTGGGTGTTGCCCACCACCATCACCACCTCCGGCTGGGTGTTGTCAGTCCTGTCCCCACTGTTGGCCAGCTGGCCGCACCACGCCGCGGGCAGGGAGGTCGCGGGTCGTCGACGGGCGCTACGTGACGAGAAGGCATCGGTGTGACCGCCCGGCGGGCGACTCGCACGTCCGTCCTAGTGGGCGGCTCTGGTGGCCGTCCTACTGGGCGGCTCGGGAGGCCGTCCTACCAGTGTGAAATTTTTAAAGAAAATGGGTGGAAGATACCACCTAATGAAAGTTCAATCGACCTCCCTCTCTATGGCTTTTGTGACATCCTTGCTTACTGGCTGCTGATTACGAAGCCAACATGAACTCAACTGAAGACATCCTGATGCCCTTCAACAATTCAAATATGCCATAGTTGGGGTGCACCAATGACCTGTGATCAGGAAACCTCCTGAAACCGTATCACAGAGCCTCTTCTGTTTCAGATAGTCTACCCAGTATCCTGAAACCCGGTATCATCCAGCCCTCCTGAAGTCCTTATTCAACAAGTAATGAAGCCCTGCATTGAATACAATATGCAGGCGTATCAAAGTTGCTCAGTGATAAATTATTTCTCTTTCTGAATACACCACTTTCTGAACACTCAATCGACATCCTTCTCCAAGAAGTATCAGCATCCTGCTCATTGATATGAAGTATTTATGTCTCCTTTGTAACAGTATCTCGTTTATAAATGGCATGTGCATGCCCTCAATATGGAATGGTGTTACACGAACATTTTGCAATGCAATTTCGGGTAAAGGGATGACCTATGTGATATGGGATACAATGCCAGTTCATTATATGGGCGCTGCATGACCGAAGCAGTCGATGCGCCCCTAAGCCCAAATAACCAACAAACCAGTTCATCATTGTTATTATTCTCCTTATCCCGAATACGTCTTTTCTTAAATTATGAATCTTAAAACAAATGATAAAGGTCCAGTCATAATCACCTACACCATGAGCTCAAATTTTAGTCTGAAAGACATCAAAAACATTTTAAATTACACTAATTACATGCCAAATTTCGACATCCTTCTATGCCAATTTCGACATCCCACACCTAATGAAAAACCGATATTTTAACACTGCGTCCTACTAGGCGGCTCTGGAGGCCGTCCTGCTTGGCGGCTCGGGAGGCTGTCCTGCTGGGCGGCTCTGGAGGCCGTCCTACTGGGCGGCTCGGGAGGCCGTCCTACTGGGCGGCTCGGGAGGCCATCCTACTGGGCGGCTCTGGTGGCCGTCCTACTGGTCGGCTCGGGTGGCCGTCCTGCTGGGCGGCGGGGGAGGCCGTCCTACTGGGCGGCGGGGGAGGCCGTCCTACTGGGCGGCTCGAGAGGCCGTCCTGCTGGGCGGCGGGGGAGGCCGTCCTACTGAGCGGCTCAAGAGGCCGTCCTGCTAGGCGGCGGGGGAGGCCGTCCTACTGGGCGGCTCGAGAGGCCGTCCTACTGGGCGGCTCGAGAGGCCGTCCTACTGGGCGGCGGGGGAGGCCGTCCTACTGGGCGGCTCGGGAGGCCGTCCTGCTGGGCGGCGGGGGAGGCCGTCCTACTGGGCGGCGGGGGAGGCCGTCCTACTGGGCGGCTCGAGAGGCCGTCCTGCTGGGCGGCGGGGGAGGCCGTCCTACTGGGCGGCTCGGGAGGCCGTCCTACTGGGCGGCTCGAGAGGCCGTCCTACTAGGCGGCTCTGGAGGCCGTCCTGCTGGGCGGCGGGGGAGGCCGTCCTACTGGGCGGCTGGGGAGGCCGTCCTACTGGGCGGCGGGGGAGGCCGTCCTACTGGGCGGCTCGGGAGGCCGTCCTACTGGGCGGCTCGAGAGGCCGTCCTACTGGGCGGCGGGGAGGCCGTCCTACTGGGCGGCTGGGAGGTCCACTGGGCTCGAGAGGCCGTCCTGCTGGGCGGCGGGGGAGGCCGTCCTACTGGGCGCGAGAGGCCGTCCTGCTGGGCGGCGGGGCGTCCTACTGGGCGGCTCGAGAGGCCGTCCTACTGGAGGCCGGCTCGGGAGGCCGTCCTACTGGGCGGCCGGGAGGCCGTCCTACTGGGCGGCTCGAGAGGCCGTCCTACTGGGCGGCTCGAGAGGCCGTCCTGCTGGGGAGGCCGTCCTGCTGGGCGGCGGGAGGCCGTCCTACTGGGCGGCTCGAGAGGCCGTCCTACTGGGCGGCTCGAGAGGCCGTCCTGCTGGGCGGCGGGGGAGGCCGTCCTACTGGGCGGCGGGGGAGGCCGTCCTACTGGGCGGCTCGGGAGGCCGTCCTACTGGGCGGCTCGAGAGGCCGTCCTACTGGGCGGCTCGAGAGGCCGTCCTGCCGGGCCGCTCGGGTGGCCGCTCGGCGGAGCAATCTGTGACGTTGGCGGTGACCAGACGTGAGTCGCGTCCAGCGACGCCGCTGCGTCGGGTATTTGGCACGAGGTATCGTGCGTGTCTCGACAGTCCTGCTGCTGAGCTGGATAATGCTGCGGAAGTGCGCGTTGCAAGTAGTGCATGAGCCACGTCTGGAGCGGCACAGTGGGTTTTGTTAATCTCAATTTTTTCTCGCTCGAGTTGCCGACTGGTGGACAAATGAAACGTTTCCACGTATGGCAGTGAATTGCAATTGGCCGATAATGTGACAGCGGCCCAGGAGCTGCACATTGATCTACCGTCAGAACATGACTTTTTGGGACCACTTGCATTGGGAGTAGTGGGAAGGGAACTAGACACTTGGGTTTTCTTTTTGCCCATGCTGGTTAATAAACGCACCGCGTATTTACCCCAACATATCACCCATCCGCATGGTGGCACGGGCACACTCGTGACATCGACTGTCATAATTTTGGCGCAATATGACCAGACCTGTCGAATCGACAGAAAGCCCAAATAACTAACGATTTACATGATTATTTCCAGATCTTCCCGATACATTGTCGCCTGGGCCGGCCATTGAGACGTTGGTGGGGAAGCGCGGGCGTGCGTCACATTCGTCACATTCAACATCAACCCCGCAGTGGGGCCGGCCTCGTCACACGGCTGGCTAGGGAAATGGCGCTCCCTCGGGTCGCCACAGCCACCCCTCTTCCTTCCGTCCATACGCTCCCATTCCAATTCCCATATCATCTCAACATCCATGTCCTTCACGTGACCTTGCAACACCAACTATCCCTACTATGAGCAGGCAGGGCAACTTCCCCGGCCCTGCCCACCAGCTCAGTTTTATCGGGGTAGCCGCGCCCCCTCGGCCCGGCCCCCGGGATTGACGGAGTCCTGGAGGTTGAGGTCCCCCGTCGCACGGTGCTAGTTGTGACGGGGGACCAACACACATCTTTGGTCCCGATATCCCGGAGGGGCGGGCGGGCCCGTGGGGCCTCACACGGACCAAGTGGCTGGTCGCCTCGATCCGGGGGCCTGGGATTTTCTCAGTGCCCGCCGGCCCGGCCGGCTGGGGTCAAGGGGTGGGCGGTGCTGGATTCCGGTCGGGGTGGTGAGTATCTCTCTCCCGGCCGGGCGAAGGCGCCGCCTGCCCCGTATAGCTCCCCGGGCGCCTGGCGACCTCCCGTTCGCGGGACCCAGGCGTACCCCCAGTAGGGCCCCTTAGTGGTGGGGCGCTCGAGGAGCCGAGACAACAACATAATGTATGGCATCTACCAACACAAAAAAATCTCCTGGTCCCTTCCGTAGGGGCCAGACCAGTCGTTCTACTGTCCCACGCGTTATTTTCAGAGGACAGACAAAGTCACTCGCCTCGTTGTCGCCGTTCCAGCGACGCGACGGATGCGACCGATTTGGGAAGGTTTTGCGCTGCGAAAAGTTGAGAGATGGCTCCTTGGAGGTAGAATTCGCACATGCAGGAGAAGCTGAGAGTGCATTGCTGGTGTCTGAGTTTATATATAGTGTTCGGAAGGACGGCGGGAAAATCGACGAGACCATATCAATCAGCATAGAGCCTCACAAAACGAAAAATACCTCACGAGGTGTGATAAATTGCTTCGACTTGAGAGATGTGCCTGAAGAAGAAATCGTAGATGGACTGTCCAAATTTGGTGTGACCGGGACAAGGAAGATGAAGCTGAGGAGAGGGCCGGACATGATCCCAGCCAACAATGTCATCCTAACATTCAATACTACAGATCACCCCACTGAAATCCACGTTGGCTACATTCGCGTCAAGGTACGTACTTTTCGACCAAATCCAATGAGATGCTTCAAATGTCAGAGGTTCGGAGATACCAATCAGTATTGCCGAAATCGTCCTGTGTGTGGTAGGTGTGCCTCATACGACCACACCAGTGAATCCTGCAACTCCGAGATGACATACTGCACGAACTGTGGCAAGGGTTCATTCACCTCCCCATTCAATTCAACTCCCCACGCTTCATTCGATCGAGCCTGTCCAAGTTACATGAGGGAAAAAGAGATCATATCGATAAAGCACTCCCAGAAAATCACGTTCACAGAGGCTAGGGAAATTTACGAAATGTCTCACCCCGTAATATCGTACGCTGCAAAAGTAAAAAGCTCTGCACTGGCTCCACAGGATGCCAATATTCAAAACGCAAGTGATCTCATAGAACAACTAAGCATTCTTCTTCAAAACTTCGGTGTACCTGTCCCCTCGCCAATAAAACGAACGCCAACATTTCACCCTCTTGGAACACATGACATTTCATCACCGACGTCCGAAGTACTCGGACCACCGCAGAAAGAGCTCGTTTCTACCACTCCGGAGGATACTTCGGGGCCTCTGAACGTCCCATCGCACGCCACCCTGACCGTCGAACGGGAGAGTGAAAAGTGGCAACATGCACGGCGAGGGAAGCGCCCCACGAAGTCCTCTGCTTTAGCATCCTCAGCTCTTTCCACCAGTGCTCACCCTACCTCAATCCGCCCCATTATCACGTCTCCCTCAGACCCCACATCAATGCCATCCACAGCGCCATTCATTGTACCCAAGTCCTTACCACATACCTACACACACTCCATCCCGACCGCTACATCGACGGCCTGACCAACCTCACCATGCCATTCCGCTACACGCTCTCTTCCCCGGGCTTCTAAACAGCCCCCGGCGGCTGTGCCAGGCGCCTGGGGAGTTGAAGTGCGCGCCGGAGCTCCGTACTTGGGGGCTCCGGGGCGCACAGACCGACGTATGTGCGCCCCTTCGGGCCCGGAGTCCGGGGGCCGGCACCCAGCGGTGACACCTCCGCTGTCGCCGCATGCTACACCCTCGACACGCAGGCGAGTCGAGGGCCCGTCTGATCCTATGCCACAGACCAACCGGTCTGAGATGGGACCGCCGCCACCGCCTCCGCCTCTGCTAAACACTCCACTAGTGGTGGAACCTGGTAAACCATCGCGCGCTGAGAAGCGTGCGATACCTTGCACTGCGTCACCCCCTGAGGGGGTAACTCCGCGTTCACGCCCGAGGACGTCGTCGCTCGGTGCGCATCCGAGCAGCCACCCGGAACAGAACGCAGACGGCAGTCTCTAAAAGATGATTTTAGATACAGACATACAATAATTTGGTCAACTCTAGTCAACCACGAAATGCCCTCTTTCGTTTTACAGTGGAACATGCGTGGTTTTAGAGCCAATTTTACTGACCTTCAGGCTGTTTTATCTCAGCGAAATCCCGCCGTTGTCTGTCTCCAAGAAACCAAGCTGCCGCCTGGGGCCTGTTGCTCACTAAATAGGTACTCAGTATTTCGCAAAGACATTCCGACTGTTACAGTGACACATGGTGGAACCATGCTGGCGGTACACAAGAGCGTACCTGCGCGTCAGGTTACTCTGCTCACATCACTGCAGGCAGTTGCTACCCGGGTGACCTTCGGCGATCGTCCAGTAACCCCCTGCTCATTATACCTGCCCCCTGGGCTTTCTCTCCCCTCTGTAGAGCTTGGACGTTTAATGTTAGAACTCCCGCCGCCAGTTCTACTCTTAGGCGATTTTAACTGTCATCACTCAGCCTGGGGCTGTAACACGACCAATACCCGTGGAAGACTATTCGAACGTTTTATTCATGCCGAGTTGTTGTTTCTTTTAAATACAGGCTCGCCCACGTATTTTACTTCACCTTCCGGAAGCACATCTGTTTTAGACCTGAGCCTCTGCTCCCTACAACTGGCGGAACATTTTACCTGGTCCGTAGACAACGATCCGCTGGGAAGCGACCACTTCCCCGTGTGGTTGGAATACCAAGCTGGACCTGTCCTTGGCACGAGGTCTCGGAGGTGGAACCTCCGAAAAGTTGACTGGGGTGAATTGAAGGCGAAATTAGAGGAGAAGTTCACTCCCATCAACGACTCTCCACCTACGGGGGCTACTTTTACAGCTAGAATACTCGAGGCAGCCACCACATGTATCCCGTTAACCTCTGAGTCTCCCCATCGTACCCCAGTCCCGTGGTGGACTCCTGAGTGCCGGGAGGCCATCCGTGCCCGTAAACAAGCCTTTCGAGCCTTTGACCGTCGAAGCACAACAGTCAATATGATAGCATTTATGAAAGCCAGAGCATACGCTCGTAGGACTGTTAGTGAGGCCAAACGGAATTCGTGGCAAAAGTACGTCGGAGGCTTCACTTCATCCACCTCCTCAAAGGAGGTGTGGTCGCGAATAAAGCGTATATCCGGTAAATTATGTTCTGCCCCGTTGCCTGTCCTACAAGTAGCAGGTCGTAACATTACACACACAGCTGAGGTCGCGAGTGAATTTGGTCACACGCTATACCAACGAAGCAGATCCGGGAATGATCACCCCAAATTCCTGCGTCATCGGTTCCAGAGCGAGAAAATTACGTTACAGTTTTCCACATATAAACGGCTGGCATATAACGATCCCTTCACAAAGGCAGAGTTAGCATCAGCAGTTCTTTCTCTGCGTGAAGTGTCTGAGGGTCCTGATAAAATACATGATGAAACGCTGCGTCACTTGCCACCTTGTGCCCAGCACGTTCTGGTGTCCACGTTAAATTCGCTTTGGAAAACCGGAAAGTTCCCGGCAGCCTGGCGACAGGCCACTGTTATTCCACTCCTGAAACCCGGGAAGGATGGAAAGGATCCTCTTCACTACCGTCCTATCTCGTTAACATCTTCGCTATGTAAGCTGATGGGAAAAAATGGTGAATGTCCGGCTTATCTTGGTATCTGGAGGACAGAAAGATTTTAGTAAATTCTAAGTGTGTTTTTAGGAAAAATCGCTGTACGATCGACCGTCTTATCACCCTTGACACTGACATACGTGCTGCTTTTATAAGGAAGCGACATGTTGGAGCTGTCTTTTTTTACATTGAGGGCGCATTCGACACAACATGGCGCCATGGCATACTTATAAAAATCCATGAATGCGGTCTTCGTGGCCCGCTAGCTTTCTTCCTTCAAAACTACCTAAAAGATCGTCTGTTTAGAGTCCGTGTTGGCAACCATTTCTCTGGCTGGTTCCGGCAGGTGAATGGAGTGCCTCAGGGCGGCGTGCTTAGCGTTCCTGTGTTTTCCCTCCTCATTAATGATATCGGCAGTACGTTTCCACCAGCTATCTGTAGCTCGTTTTTTGCCGACGACTTCGCTATTTGGACGTCGAGCGCCTCATCACCCACACTACAAAGGCAGCTATAGCTTGCTGTCTCCCTCTTGGAACGATGGGCAAACGCAAGGGGCTTCCGTTTTTCAGCGGGAAAAACTGTAGCCATGCATTTCTGTCGGCGTTAAGGCTGTCAGAACGTGGAGATCATGCTGTATAAGTCACAAATTCCTACGAGACCGGTGGTTAGGTTTCTTGGTGTTATGTTTGACTCTCGCCTAACATATCGGGACCATTTTAAAATGCTCCGTGACAAGTGTTTTAAAACGCTGAATATACTTAAGGTGATTTCACGTACATCATATGGTGCCGACAGACTCACATTGCTGCTTTTATATCGATCTTTAATTCGTTCTAAGCTTGACTATGCGTGCTTTGTGTATGACTGTGCATGTGCAACAGCCAAGCGAACACTGGACACCATTCATCACACTTCGCTACGTATCGTTACCGGCGCATTTCGCACGTCACCGGCAGTAAGTCTTTTAGCAGAGATAAACGAGCCCAGCCTTGCTATGCGTCGCGAATTGCTTGGGATGCGCTATGCATGCAAGCTGCGGCAGTTTCCCGAACATCCCACATATCGGTCACTATTTTCCCGACGTATACTTGCTCTGTTCAGAGGGAGACGACTGGGAACATCGATTCGACTGTGTGAGGATCCGCACCCTCTTCAAGAATAGCGCCATACGCTTGAGTGGAGTGCTGCGTGTGGATTCTCTAAAAACCCTCCCTGGAGATTGGTCTCCAGATATTGATCTATCACTGGCACATATGAGAAAAGGTCATGCTATTCCTGCAGAACTCAAGCTCAGAGCACTGGAACTTATTTCGTCCTACGGAGACTACACATCGACCTATACGGATGATTCCAAAACGGGTACCGCTGTTGGCAGTGCCTTTGTTACAGACACTGCAACTCGAACATTTTCGCTCCCAGCGAATGCATCGGTTTACACATCGGAATTGGTTGCAATGAACAAGGCGCTGTGTTTTGTTGAGATTGGACATGATACGTCGCATGTGATATATATAGCGACTCGCTCAGCAGCCTGCTGGCGCTAGGAGGGTTTTACCCACAAAACCCAGTGGTACAAGACGTTCTATCTAAACTTACGTTGCTCAACACAATAGGTAAAAAAGTAGTATTATGTTGGCTCCCAAGTCACGTGGGAATCACTGGAAATGAGGCTGCGGACGCTGCAGCGAAACGCGCCGCTCAAGCTCCACGCACTCGACGTCTTCCTCTCCCTGCGAGGGACTTTTTCCCAGACATTAAGAGCGCCGTTCTAAGGAAATGGGAAGCCAGCTGGGAGTCCATGACTGATAATAAGTTGAGGAGAGTTAAGCACCGTCTCAGTGAATGGCCATCATCATCACATAACATCAGACACAGGGAGGTGGTATTATGCCGCTTGCGAATAGGTCATACATACGACACCCATCGGTACCTCCTGAGTGGTGACGAAAAGCCGTTGTGTCAAAGGTGCCGCGCTCTCCTATCAGTACAACACATATTGGTTGTGTGCCCAATACTTGCCCCTGTGCGAAGACGTCACTTCGGGCGCAGTTCAGTCTCGGTACGGGAAGTATTGGGGGATGAATCCCCCTTCATACAATCGGGACAGCTATTCCACTTCCTTGCAGATGTCAAGTTTGCGGTGGTGTATACGCCCCATTAATATGACAGGTATGTGGTAGAACTGATATGGTTATGCTGTATATCACGACAGTGGATTTTACAATGCCACATTTAATACCAACTTTCGTTCTACAACCTGATATGAGTGACTATGTTATGGGCGCTGCATGACCTCTGCAGTCGATACGCCCTAAAACTCCAATAACCAACCAACTTCGATATCAGTTCGTGACTGATTCTTCGGCTCGCATATGAATTCATCACTAATTTGAATGGATTCACCGAATGGTACGAATCCGACACTGGCACCGCTTTGAACTCGGCAGTTTCCTCGGCATGATCTCTCGAGCTGTGGGTGCTATATTATGGTCGGTACGCCCTAAAGCTGTCACACGAGCGGCTGAAGATCGGAGAGCACAGCTCTCCGTGTCTGTCAATGGAAAACCTGGCATATTGTTTCTCAGTTTGTGGTGGGCAGTGTTGATTTGCAACTTAGGACTATTCGCAAATAAGAAGAAAGATTGCGACGAAAGACATGGATAAAAACAGTCACAGCGAGATTAGTGGTTCCAGTCTCTAACCATGTTACTGAAGTCAAGGCCGTTGAAGGCGAGCTCTGATTTATTATTAGAGTTTTAGGGTGAGTCAGTCCCAATTGGGTTATTTTGTTGGGGGCACGCTGAACGAACGTAATCAGTATGTTTGTTGAAGTGGTACGTCGTGGACAGCGCGCTCGACGAACGTGATCAGTATGTTTATTGAAGTGGTACGTCGTGGACAGTGCGCTCGACGAACGTGGTCAGTGTGTTTATTGAAGTGGTACGTCGTGGACAGTGCGCTCGACGAACGTGGTCAGTATGTTTATTGAAGTGGTACGTCGTGGACAGTGCGCTCGACGAACGTGGTCAGTATGTTTATTGAAGTGGTACGTCGTGGACAGTGCGCTCGACGAACGTAATCAGTATGTTTGTTGAAGTGGTCCGTCGTGGACAGTGCGCTCGACGAACGTGGTCAGTATGTTTATTGAAGTGGTCCGTCGTGGACAGTGCGCTCGACGAACGTCGTCAGTATGTTTATTGAAATGGTTGCCGGCTGAGTGGCGCTTGAGGACGGGGTCGGCTGCCGGCTGCCCGCGGTGCTATTTTGAGCATTGCCACGTGTTTTGCCGGCCGATCTGAGCGGCGATGCCGTTGTGTGACGCTCAGCGGGTAGGTGAGATGTTCATGCTCCATGACTTACGTCGGTGAAGCAGAATACAATCTACGATAAAACACGAGCAGTGCAATCCGTGGAGAGGAAGTGCGTTTTGCCCTTGTCATTCAGTCTAAGAAAAGTATAAGCATTTCAGATATTCGGGTATATGGTTTGGGTAATTATCCATGCAGTTTCGATAAAAGCTGGTTCTAAGGAACGAATCGTTGGAATCTTGCAGCGAAGTTAGGTGGAGGTGCGTTCCCGCCGATATTTGTCACGGTTTTATTGAAATACCCCCTCGGCTCCTGACTCGACACATTAATTGCCAACTTCTTGCATATCCGTGTCACCGTCAAAGGAGCCAAATATAAGAAATCTGTCGGACGTTTTGCTCGTCTGTGTGCACTTCCGTGAGAATTGGCCGCAGAAAGGCGACGTCCATTACGCTCATGGTGAGTGGACCGGTGCTTTTGTGTGCAAAGGTCGTGTTCGGGGACCGGGGTCGTACAAAGCTCACGCTCGTGCCCTGTTGGAACGTGTCCCGGTGGATTGGGTCACGGCCCACATCCGCGAATATGTGTCGACTTGGTATTGTATGCGCCACATGTCTCCATCGTCGCACCAGGCACCACCTCGGCACCTGCGTGTCTCCACCGTCGCACCAGACGACACCACCTCGGCACCCGTGCGTCTCCACCGTCACACCAGACAACACCACCTCGGCACCTGTGTCTCCACCGTCACACCAGACACCACCTCGGCACCTGCGTGTCTCCACCGTCACACCAGACACCACCTCGGCACCTGTGTCTCCACCGTCACACCAGACGACACCACCTCGGTACCTGCGTGTCTCCACCGTCACACCAGACACCACCTCGGTACCTGTGTGTCTCCACCGTCACACCAGACACCACCTCGGCACCTGCGTGTCTCCACCGTCACACCAGACACCACCTCGGCACCTGTGTCTCACCGTCACACCAGACGACACCACCTCGCTACCTGCGTGTCTCCAACGTCACACCAGACACCACCTCGGTACCTGTGTGTCTCCACCGTCACACCAGACACCACCTCGGCACCTGCGTGTCTCCACCGTCACACCAGACGACACCACCTCGGCACCTGCGTGTCTCCACCGTCACACCAGACGACACCACCTCGCCACCTTTTTCCCCCCCCCCCAACACACCGTCACACCAGACACCACCTCGGCACCTGTGTCTCCACCGTCACACCAGACGACACCACCTCGGCACATGTGTCTCCACCGTCACACCAGACGACACCACCTCGGCACCTGCGTGTCTCCACCGTCACACCAGACACCACCTCGGCACCTGTGTGTCTCCACCGTCACACCAGACGACACCACCTCGGCACCTGCGTGTCTCCACCGTCACACCAGACGACACCACCTCGGTGTGTCTCCACCGTCACACCAGACACCACCTCGGCACCTGCGTGTCTCCACCGTCACACCAGACACCACCTCGGTACCTGCGTGTCTCCACCGTCACACCAGACGACACCACCTCGGCACCTGCGTGTCTCCACCGTCACACCAGACACCACCTCGGCACCTGTGTGTGTCCACCGTCACACCAGACACCACCTCGGTACCTGTGTGTGTCCACCGGTGCTGCGGGTGGCCGCAGTGGTCGGGCCGAGAGTCGCCGGCTGTGCATTAAGTGGCGTACGGCGCCCGAGACCGCGTCATTAAGGACGCCGCCGGCGGTCACTGGCCTGACTTCTGACGAGAATGGGCCGGGCCCGGGGGGGGGGGGCACCTGCGGTCCGCGGTCGGTCACCGGCTGGACTGATGGCAGTGTGGGAGGGGATGGGGGCTGGCGGTTGGCACTCGTTCCTGTTGTGTATGCGTGCGAGACTGGCTGAAAGGGCGGGAGCTTCTGGGGCTGGTGGCCGCGGGCCAGGCGACACGCTGCCCACCAAACTGCTCCGGCGCTGATCACAGATAGTTCTGAACCCTGTCGCTGTCTGAACACTGTCGCTCCGGCCCCGGACCTATATCTGACTTTGGCTTCTGTCCCGGCCCCGGGCCCATATCTGACTTTAGCTTCTGTCCCGGCTCCGGCTCACGTTCCTGTTTTTGTTCCGGTTTGGGCTCTGGCTCTGGCTCTGGCTCTGGCTCTAGATCTGGCTCTGGCTCTGAGTCTATGAAGTTCTAGATTATCGTGGTTTCCACAAAGGAAATTTGATAATTGTGCTTGTCATATAAGTCGCATTGTTTCAATACTTGCAAATGTGTTTTTATTTCTACGTATAATCTAGTTTTCACTCGGTTGCGCTCTATCGTGCGCGCCACACGAGGGTCGGCTTTCGCCCTGTTGGCGTAGATATTAGCGAGGCATTCGACTGCCCGCTGGCGCCACACGAAGGCGCGCTGTCGCCCTGTTGGCGTAGACATTAGCGAGGCATTCGACTGCTCGCTGGCGCCACACGAGGGTCGGCTGTCGCCCTGTTGGCGTAGACATTAGCGAGGCATTCGACTGCCCGCTGGCGCCACACGAAGGCGCGCTGTCGCCCTGTTGGCGTAGACATTAGCGAGGCATTCGACTGCCCGCTGGCGCCACACGAGGGTCGGCTGTCGCCCTGTTGGCGTAGACATTGCAGGCATTCGACTCCCCGCTGGCGCACAAGAAGGTTTGGCGTAGACATTAGCGAGGCATTCGACTGCCCGCTGGCGCCACACGAAGGCGCGCTGTCGCCCTGTTGGCGTAGATATTAGCGAGGCATTCGACTGCCCGCTGGCGCCACACGAAGGCGCGCTGTCGCCCTGTTGGCGTAGACATTAGCGAGGCATTCGACTGCCCGCTGGCGCCACACGAAGGCGCGCTGTCGCCCTGTTGGCGTAGACATTAGCGAGGCATTCGACTGCCCGCTGGCGCCACACGAGGGTCGGCTGTCGCCCTGTTGGCGTAGATATTAGCGAGGCATTCGACTGCCCGCTGGCGCGAGTCGCTGTCGCCCTGTTGGCGTAGACATTAGCGAGGCATTCGACTGCCCGCTGGCGCCACACGAAGGCGCGCTGTCGCCCTGTTGGCGTAGACATTAGCGAGGCATTCGACTGCCCGCTGGCGCCACACCAAGGCGCGCTGTCGCCCTGTTGGCGTAGACATTAGCGAGGCATTCGACTGCCCGCTGGCGCCACACGAGGGTCGGCTGTCGCCCTGTTGGCGTAGACATTAGCGAGGCATTCGACTGCCCGCTGGCGCCACACCAAGGCTCGCTGTCGCCCTGTTGACCTAATCCATCGATCACACGCGGACGATCAATGCCGGGTGGTTGGAGAGAACAAGGTAGGCTAAGTATGCCAGGTACTGTGTGTAAACTCGAGCAACAAATGGGCGAATGGGGAATGGCGTGCTGGGCGGCGTACCCGGAAGAGGACTTGTCCCCGCTTGCGCTGTGGGGAGCGTGATTGCTGAGGGCCTGTCCGCGCTGATGCACATCACATTTACACATCACACATCACCGCGCTGATGCACATCACATTTACACATCACACATCACCGCGCTGATGCACATCACATTTACACATCACACATCACCGTGCTGATGCACATCATCATTTACTACTCTACACATCACCGCTATGATGCACATGACATTACTCATCCCACATCACCCCGCGGCCTGTTCACATCCGACATCACCGACCAGTATCGCATCTGCCATCACTGCTGGCCAATACCTCATCCGACATCACCCCGACCAGTTCACATCCGATAGCATCACCGACCAGTATCACAGCTGACATCATCACCGACCAGTATTACATCCGACTTCACCACCGACCAGTTCACATCCGATAGCATCACCGACCAGTATCACAGCTGACATCATCACCGACCAGTATCGCATCTGACATCATCACCGACCAGTATCACATCCGACATCACCCCCGACCAGTTCACATCCGATAGCATCACCGACCAGTACCACAGCCGACATCACCGCCAGTATCACATTCGAGATCACCACCACTATCACATCCGACATCACCACCACTATCACATCCGACATCACCATCAATATCACATCCGAGATCACCACAGTGATTAATTATTCGTGAGGTAGGGTGGAATATACCACTTTCTGAACACTCAGTCGACATCCTTCTCCAACAAGCACCAGCACCCTGCTCAGTGATATGAAGTATTTGTCTCCTTTCTAATATTTTCTTGTTTATAAAAAGCATGTGTATGCCCTCAATAAGGCATGCTGTTACACAAACATCTTGCAATTCAGTTTCAGGAAAATGGATGGCCTATAATGTGATATAATACCATACAATACCATATAATGGCATGCAATATCAGTTTGTCGTAGTTATTATTCTCCCTATCCCGAATATACCTCTTCTTTAAGTATGAATGTCAAAACAAATAATAAAGATCCAGTCATAATTACCTACACCATCAACGCAAATTTTAGCCTGAAAGACATGAAAAATATTTTAAATTACACTAATTACATCTCAAATTTTGATATCCTGCTATGCTTGTTTCGACATCTCACACCTAACGAAAACCAATATTTTAACCCTGCATCACCACCAGTATCACGTCGGACATCACCGATGAGACACGCCGTCAGTCGACGACGCGTCCCGCCTCCTCCCTGCAGCCATTCATTGTGCGCTATCGCCCACGAGGGAACCATCCGCCCTAGCTTACGCTCTCAGCTTGCGTTATTCAGCAAGCCAGCTGTGTTCAAGAAGACTAACCGGAATTATCATATGCAATCTATGATGTTGACTTAATCGTCTGTATCAGCTGTGCCAAAGGAAGACCATTGTATACTCTGGGCTGCCGTCGCAAGCGTTGACCGGCGGTGTTGCTGTCTTTTGTTTACTGTCGGGGTTGCTGCCTCTCGTTAATTTCGTAGGTGGCGACTGTCGGGGTTGCTGCCTCTCGTTAATGTCGCGGGTGGTGACAGTACGTGGTGTGACCGGTATTCTGCCGGACCAGATGCGGCCCGGTCTGCGGTGCAGTTTTGTGTATTGTGTTCTGTATTAGTGTGTGGTATGAAGTGTGTATGGTACGGTCTGAGACCAGACACGAAGTTGCGTTTCGAGTGGTGTGTGGTATCCGGTATGTGGTGTGGCCGGTGTTCTGTCGGACACAGCCCGTTACGTGATGCGATGTGGTGTCGGTATCCGGTGTTTGATGTGGCTGGCGCTCTGTCGGACCAGACAAGTCCCGGTATGCGATGCTGTGTGGTGTGTCGTGTGCGGCATTTGGTGTGGCTGGTGCTCTGTCTGACCAGACGGCCCGGTATGCGATGCTGTGTGGTGTGTCGTGTGCGGCATTTGGTGTGGCTGGTGCTCTGTCTGACCAGACGGCCCGGTATGCGATGCTGTGTGGTGTGTCGTGTGCGGTATTTGGTCTGGCTGGTGCCCTGTCGGAGCAGACACGGCCCGGTATGCGAGTCTGTGTGGTGTGTCGTGTGCGGTATTTGGTGTGGCTGGTGCTCAGTCAGGCCAGACACGGCCCGGTATGCGATGCTGTGTGGTGTGTCGTGTGCGGTATTTGGTCTGGCTGGTGCCCTGTCGGAGCAGACACGGCCCGGTATGCGAGTCTCTGTGGTGTGTCGTGTGCGGTATTTGGTGTGGCTGGTGCTCTGTCGGGCCAGACACGGCCCGGTATTCGGCGTGCAGCGATGCCCGGAAGTCCAGGTGCCCGGCCGGGTTCGTCCTCCTACTCCCGGCTAACATCGATCGGGCGCACAGGTCGACTGGAGAGCCGCACGGCCGCGGTCGCCCGCCCAGCAAACTAGAGATGCGCACGGACGTGGATGGATGCGAGAGGTGTGCGATTTCAGTATGTGCGTGTGTGCGTGGCGCGCGCGCGGTCGGGTGAGTACTGAGGGGGACAATGTCGCAAGGTTACATGTTAGCGCAAGGCCGAGAGGAGTGGAAGTGGTTAAATCATCCTTTGGTGGGAAATGACCCTCTGAAGTGCATTTTCAGCGACATTCGCGCATTGGAGCGCGGTGTTGCTGCAGGAAATGAAGTATAATCGCCAGTGCGGGTGGCAACGGGCCCCTCTCCCGTCGCCAGCGTCGGAAACGGACAGATCCGGGTGTTGATGCCCGTCATGGATTTTGTATCGTCTTTGACAGGATTACCGTGCAGAACTCAGCCCACTGGGCCCTGCCCCACGTGTTCTCATTCATCGTGGACTGAAAGTCGAGCTCGCGTCGTCTCGTGGTTCACGAGACTGGATGCTTTTAGAGTTAGCCGATCTGTCTGCAGGTTCACAAATTGCTCTTCGAAGAGGCTTCACTTTGGTGGCCTTCGGTCTAGAAGGTTTTGGGACTCCGGCCAGTGCGGCGGTGCGGGTAACAAGCAAAGCACCACCTCGACCTGGTGATGACAGGGCGGTATTGATTGGGTCGCTGATGCTGTGGACAGATTCGCCTTTTTGTTCGTCGGTCTCGATGTCTGTTCAGTATGGACGTCGGCGGCCCAGTGGTTAAGCCGAGCATCTGGCGTGCCAGAGCAGGCGCGCACCCAGGATTTCCCCATGGAGGGACACGGACCGAAAAGGGCACTTGGACGGCTCCAAAAGGGCACTTTGCGGCCCGGAGCACACTGGAAGGTTTGCTGACCGGGGGGCGCGTGAATCTTCCATGGGACACGTTGTATGATATAGGGCAGAGTTCACGGTACAGCACAATGCACAGGGCAAGGCACAGGGCACTTTTAGATCAAAAGGGCACCTAATTGGGACAGGCATAGGACAGGAAATGGCACAGGGGAATGTCATTTTTAGGCCAAAATGGCAGTTTTGGGCCTAAAGGGCACCTTTAGCACAGGCGGGGCACATAAGGCAGGCGATTTTTGGGCTAAATTTGGGATATTCCGGCCAAGAGGGCACTTTTCGGTCAAAATGGCACTGGTCTCATGGGGGCCGGGCTCCCTGACCGACCCCCCCCCCCTCTGGTGCGCCTATGTGCCAGAGGTACGAGGTTCAGTTAACCGTGGCGTCCGTCCTTGCTGCCGGGGTGAGAGCCAGACGACGCCATGTGGTCTCAGCTGCTGAGCACATCTTTAAGTCACCGTCCAGGAGTCGTTAGCGTGCTGGATACCGCGTTTCTCCCACAAAGGTGAGGTGTCGGGCAATAATTCCGCCAGATGTGTGGGTTTTGGGCTTCTGCGACCAGTTGCTGCGGTAAAGAGACCATTCCAAGCGGGAGTTGGACCAGCTGACCAGTTGCTGCGGTAAAGAGACCATTCCAAGCGGGAGTTGGACCAGCTGACCAGTTTCCACTGAGCGTAGGTGACATGGTATTCGAGTAAGCCGCAGGCCACGCACTTTAGATTGAGAACAAATAAACATGAAATACAAGTATCACAGCACATTCCTTAAAGGCCACCACCGAGACACTGGTCAGACTTGTGTGGTGCCGCTGCGGCAGACTACACAGCTGGCTCACGGTGTCGGCGGATCGGCGCTCCCGTCAGCTGATCAGTAGTGACGTCACCAGAATCAGCTGACGTCCGGTGCGCCCCGGCCAATAGCTGTCGGCGCGCCGGAACGCTGCTCCATGCGGTGCGTGTGCGTGCGTGCGTGCGCGTGCGTGTGCGTGCGTGTGCGCGTGCGTGCGTGTGCGCGTGCGTGCGTGCGCGTGCGTGCGTGTGCGTGCGTGTGCGTGTGCGTGTGTGTGTGTGCGTGTGTGTGTGTGTGTGTGTGTGTGTGTGTGTGTGTGTGTGTGTGTGTGTGTGTGTGTGTGCGTGCGTGTGTGCGTGTGCGTGCGTGCGTGCGTGCGTGCGTGCGTGCGTGCGTGCGTGTGGTGCTGTCTTTTGTTGCGTGCGTGTGTGTGTGTGTGTGTGTGTGTGTGTGTGTGTGTGTGTGTGTGTGTGTGTGTGGGTGTGTGTGTGTTTGGCCAGCCTGCCACCGTGTGGTGATGTCGGCTGGTACTGATGCGATGAGCCGAGGTTTCTCTTTCTCTTTCCCTTTCTCTTTCTCCATGACCGTGTAATGGTAAGATGGCAGGTCGGGCCAGACGATGTGCCCTCCCTGCGGATGGTGAATGTTCAAAATGACCACCCAGTATGCTCCATATACTTAACCCCAGGAACAATCTTTCCACTTGCAGAACTGTTGCAAGTGGTAAATCAGCTCACTCCTCCGCTGATTTTATGTGGTGACTAACGCACATTCACCAAGTTTGGGGTTCAGCGAACAGTACTGGTCGTGGGCGTGTATTGGGGCGAATTATCCGGAATTTTCCCCTTAGTATTTTTAACACTGGAACTCCAACTCATTTTACACTGCAAACAGAACAGACCTCTGTGCTGGACTTGACGCTTTGCAGCCCTGAACTTTGGTTGCTCGTCTCACAGTCGAAAGGTTGTGGGTTCGAGTCTCACCTGTCGCTACTCTTCGCTGGCGACCAATCGGCGTGAGAAATTGGCGATGCTACATGACTTAACGGTCGCTGTGTCGTAAAACCAATAACCAACCAACCAGCCCTGAGCTTTCCCCCTATTTAGAATGGTCGGTGGATGATGATCCAGTTACGAGTGATCATTTTCCCGTTTGGACTTGCTTCATTGATGGTGTGGAAGCTGGTCGACGTCCGCCGAAGTATATTTATGTGAAAGCTGACTGGAATTCCTTCCAGTCCGATGTGGAGGAGAAACTCGGCGAATGCTCCGAAAGATTGGTTTCCATAGAAGTGTTTGCAACCACAATGTTATAAAATGCTCAGCAATATATTCCTCGTTCGTCGGGCACACCACGTCGTGTACCAGTCCCATAGTGGTCGGATGAGTACCGAGAGGTATTGCGTGCTAGAAAGAAGGCATTCCGTATTTTTAATCGTGACAGCTGCATGGCATATCTCGTAGCTTTTCGCAAGGCAAAGGCACACGCGAGGCGCACAATTACTGATTCCAAACGACAATCGTGGAAGGTGTACGTCAACACGTTGAACCGTTCCACTTCGCTGTCATCGGTGTGGTCCCGCATCAAACGTATCTCCGGCAAACGTACCTGTACCCCACTCCCCACACTGCACATAAATGGACAAGATATTAATCCGAAGGATGTCGCCGACGAGATTGAATAGGCCTTCTCCGAAAGATCGAGAAATAAAAACAGTCGACGTTTCTCGGAATACAAAGCCCTTGATTTGGTGCGAAGCACTACCCCTTGATTTCACAACAGTTTCTATCCATTACAACAGTCCATTTTCTATATCCGAACAGACTGCTGCTATAAGCACCCTTAGGAACGTAGCAAAAGGACCCGACACCTTACACAATGGCATTATTAAGCATCTGCCGATAACAGCTTTAACACTTCTGCAAATGTTCAACGAAATGTGGGGAAGGGGACATTTCCATTGACATGGCGGAGGGCGCTTGTCGTCCCTATCTGCAAGCCAAACAAAACGGGAAAGGACCCATTACATTATCGACCCATATCATTGACCTCTTTGCAAATTTTTTGACAAAATGGTAAACTTGCGACACATCTGGTTTTTAGAACGCAACCATATACTCACCTCGATACAGTGTGGCTTCCGCAGACACCGTAGCACATTTGACCATAATTTAGCTCTTGATTCCGTTGTACGCCTGAGTTTCATGAAAGGATGTCATACCGCCGCCATATTTTTCGATGTTGACGACGCTTGTGATACCGCATGGCGTCATGGTATCCTCACGAAATTGCACCAAAATAGGCATAAGAGGCCCGATGGTGTTTTTCTTGACTAATTTTTTAACAAATAGGACATTTCGGGTCAGAATAAGTGGCTACCTCTATGTCACCTTCCAACAGATTTATGGGGTTCCGCAGAGAAGTATATTGAGTGTGACTCTGTTCAGTGTTGGAAAAACTGGAGTTTGTTGGTGTCATGCCTACCGATACATTTTGTACTCCAGGATTGTGACTAGACTAAATGAAATATTTTGTACTCTAGAAGGGAAAACGAAGAACAACATTGCTTGGTCGAGTGCTACCACTAAAAGTCCATACCTGACAACAACTAGCAGTTTCCGCGACCCCAGCGCGTCGACCATCCAACGTCACTACACATCCTTGAAAGGCAGTACAAAGCATACGACGGAGCATGAGCCGTCGGTGTTGCGCTAAAATTCGTAAAGAACCTTACTAAAACCGGCTACACACAACGTCGGCGCTTCATATGTGAAAAACGCTATATTAGTGTCAATAAAGTCAATAATTAATTCAATATTTATTCAATATTGGTTCAATATTTATCAATATTTTATCTGATATATAACATACTTAGATTAATGAATATCTATTCCATATTACTCTTTGAAAACTTGCGCTGGAGCCTAGAGGTGTTCTATAGCCTTGCGCTGGAGTACTCGCCAAGAAGCACCAGAAATCTCTAGTTGGCAAATCCAGGGGTACTTGGTGTAATCGGAGTATAAAGTTGAAGCCTGGTTTCGCCAGTAAATGCTTTAAATGCGCAATCGAAGGTCGTTTTGTGAAAGGGACAACTTTTTTAGACACAATGAGCCCGTTCAATGCAAGAAAATCACTTCAAATTTCCTAAAATCCGCCCCGGAGCAAGCAAGTTCTCCGAGGCGATTACACCAAGAAACCAATGTCATTTGTGCACTTTTGCATGACTGGCGCATATTTATTTTGTAAATGTGTGCGAAGATAAACATGCGCCTTGAAATATAACCACATTTTGGGTTCATCGGTGTCAGTGAAGGGTCCGTAATACATGTTCCGAAATTTACTCCGACCCATTCCCTGTTCCCCGCCCCATGAGGAGTTGTACTTCTCGGGCTGAGTTAGCGAATCCGACCAGCTCTATCTAAGAAGAAAAATAAAACCACCCGTGGCCAGTTTTACAAATACTCCCGTCTAGCAGCTCTAGATACTCCTAACTCGATCCTTGCTTCAACTAAACATTCCAGACATGAACTAAACAAGTACATGAAGGAACTTATAATAATAATAAGAATGGGTTTGAATTCCTTGTCTCAGCTTTTTCGTGCAAAATAACCTTCTTGGTGATGAGAATAAAACTATTTTAGCCGGACTGTTTTAGTATAATTTTCATTAAACCATTATATATTCCGAAACCCATATTTATAGACTTGGTCAACATGGATTAAGTATGCTTTTGTTATTATTTTCTCTACCATTGTGCCTGAAGTTGGCTTATAACCTCATCCTTCGCTAATTTAGCAACAGCACAAATTATATATATGGCAGTCGTTCGTAGGCTCTCATATTCCATAGAGCTAGCTGTGTGCAGTCTCCACGCAAATCAGAAACATGTTAAAATTTTCTGATGTAAGATTAACTCTCCTTATTTTGACAGCAGGAATAGTAAAACATATTTCGTTATTAAAATCTATGTGATAATTTTATTTTATGGTCGCTTTTAACTTGTGCGTATCAATATGCCGGGTATTCTCCCTCTATCTTGTTCCTGAGACCACGTGACCTATGACGAAACTTCCGATGTAAAACCGGCTCATCGCGACGGGACCCACTGGGGCCATGAAACTCATTTGGGGAGCGTTCAAAATCTTGGCCACCAATCCGTCTAAAGACAACTGAAGTTAGCAATAATTCCAATGAATCGCGGGTGAACTCGGCCCATTAGTTGTGGGACCAGTCCCTCGGAGAAGTGTTTGTTGAAGGATGATCCCGGTTGTGTGGTCCGCCCAATGTGAGTCAGTGCGAGTCATCCTGATCTCTGCCAACAGATATGTTATTTGTGCGTTCACATCATATCAAGCCCATTCATCATACATATTTGTTTGTGAACTCTGGAATTGCTTCACGCACCTACACTCAGGCAACACCTATCCCATTTCCATATATCATGGGTATATTTTGGGGAGTACTTTGGCCACTGAGGGCATTTCCCACTAGATGCATTCCTCGACACAATTGCACATATTCACGACTCAGCTTGCTGACATATTGCTGACTTAGAAGTTAGCTATATGTACATATATAATGCTTACATGGTACATACAGCATGAAATGCTGACATTTATTTTTAATTCCATTAAAGCAATGCCACCTGGTTATGAACAACTAATTTTTTTAGTGCAGCAAAATTTTGGGCATGGCTTAGTTTGGCAAGATGTTCATGCATACAAAAATGGTGACATTGGTTTTCAGCCCCACTAAAACAAGGTCAGTTGTCAGTTAGTGCATACCTGTTTTGTTTTTTTGTACTCCAGCCTAAAAAAAAATTGTACTCCACTACCAAGAAAAAAATATGAAAATCCTACACTGACTCTGTTCGCCATTGCCATAAATAATGTGGGTGATACACTGCCAACATCGGTAGGACGAGCGCTATTCGTGGATTATTTTACAGTGTGGTTCTCCTCTCGTACGGTGGAAAGACAGCTCCAATTAACTAGTGAAATTTATGGAGTGGTGTGATAGAACCGGTTTCACTTTATCCACCTCAAAGACTACCGTTGTTCATTTATATCGCAAACGCCGTTGCACAGACCCAACGATAAGGATGAACGGTCACCTCATACCTTTCAGGCCTGCAGTCAAGTTGCTGGGGGTGTGGATGGATTGCCATGTGACGTATAAAACTCACATCACTGACCTTATCAACAAATGTACAAAAGGTCTTCATGTAATGAGTACCGTGTCTAGGTGTTCATATGGAGCTGACAGATCAATTTTATTCCTCATGTACCGATCGCTCGTGCGTTCTAAAATTGACTATGGATCTTTTATTTATGACGGAGCGGGTGCCACATCCGAGCGCTCTCTTGATGTGATCCACAATTCAGCCCTTCGCATCGTTACTGGAGCCTTTCGCACTTCACCGGCTGCTAGTGTAATAGTATAAGTATGGTAGAAGTGTGAGCCACCTCTTGCGTTACGCCGTAAGTTATTGCGCGCGAGATACGAGTGCAATGTTGCCCCAAACCGGAACCACTCAGCATATCGGTGGATATTCTGAAGGACATTAAGAGCACTTCACAGGACCCAGCGTGGACTACCGTTTTCTATTCGTATGGCCTCGATCCTTCGAGAATGTAATATCAGGCCGCGTTCTGTAGCACGTGTCATCACGCCGAGCACTCCCCCTTGGCATGTTGTCCCAGTGAAAACTGACGTTGCTTTGCCCTGCTCAAGGAAAGGACACGTAAACCCGGAGGAACTCCGCATGTTTGCATTGGAAAAAATACATGAATATAAAAACTTCGCGCATTTACACACATGGCAAAGTCAGTCTCTGGTGTTGAGTGTGCTTACGTCAGTCGACAAGGTGTTCGATCTTTTTTTTTTACCTTCAGAAACATCGATTTTTACTGCCGAGATGTATGCCATTTTGCAAGCCCTCAATTTATACAGAAAGGCCGGTCCACCAAGTACGTGGTTTTCACAGACTCGTTGAGCAGTCTGCAGGCACTGAACACCTTTGACCAGGATAACCGACATGTTCGGAGGATTATCAAGGTCGTAAAATCTATACATGACATCGGCAGAAATATCGTGTTCTGCTGGACTCCTAGGCATGTTGGACTCGCGGAAAACGAAGCAGCTGACATAATCGCCAAACACGCCATTGGTAATGGCCGTGTGGTCCGTCTGCGGCTCCCTCCAAGGGATCTATGCCCCACTATATTGTCAAATATACGGTCAGAATGGCAACAAACCTGGAATTCGAAGTGTAGTAAGCTCAGGGTTTTAAAACCGACACGAGGAAAGTGGCTGTCCTCTCACCGAACCAAACGCCGGGAAGAGGCAATACTCTGCCGATTGAGGATAGGCCATACCTTCGCAACACATAGTTATACGCTTACCGTCGATGGCCGTCCCCTATGCCCGCGGTGCTCTAGCCCGCTTACCGTGTGCCATGCCCGTATACCGTGTAGTGTACCATGCCCGCTTACCGTGTACCATGCCCGTATACCGTGTACCATGCCCGCTTACCGTGTACCATGCCCGTATACCGTGTACCATGCCCGCTTACCGTGTACCATGCCCGTATACCGTGTACCATGCCCGTATACCGTGTACCATGCCCGTATACCGTGTACCATGCCCGTATACCGTGTACCATGCCCGCTTACCGTGTACCATGCCCGTATACCGTGTACCATGCCCGCTTACCGTGTACCATGCCCGTATACCGTGTACCATGCCCGCTTACCGTGTACCATGCCCGTATACCGTGTACCATGCCCGCTTACCGTGTACCATGCCCGTATACCGTGTAGTGTACCATGCCCGCTTACCGTGTACCATGCCCGTATACCGTGTACCATGCCCGCTTACCGTGTACCATGCCCGTATACCGTGTACCATGCCCGCTTACCGTGTACCATGCCCGTATACCGTGTAGTGTACCATGCCCGTATACCGTGTAGTGTACCATGCCCGTATACCGTGTAGTGTACCATGCCCGTATACCGTGTAGTGTACCATGCCCGTATACCGTGTAGTGTACCATGCCCGTATACCGTGTACCATGCCCGTATACCGTGTAGTGTACCATGCCCGCTTACCGTGTACCATGCCAGTATACCGTGTAGTGTACCATGTTTTAGTTGTCTGTACACTGCTCGATCCTCTACGACGCCAGATGTTAGGACAGTTGAACACCGACTCTTCTTTACGTATACTAATAGGGAACGACTCCGAGGTCGTGGCGTCTGGGAATAGTCTCATCTTCATTCGACAAGCTCGCCTTGACTTGATATATCCCCACCCGTGAAGATGGATAGCAAGCTATGATAGCAGCAACGTAAGTTGATTACAATTCAGTTATGGGCGTAAAATGACCCTAGATGTCGACGCGCCCCTGAACTCAATCCACCACCACCACCACCACCAAAATGACGGGATACTTTTCTGAACAGTCCTTACTGTATGTTGTTCCACCACGCGGGCTTTTCTCGGGTGTTCTGAAGTTCTGAAACACACTCCCACACTCGGGTGTTCTGAAGTTCGCACTCCCGGCAAGCCAGCCAGACCGTTAGTTTCCGAGGAAGCGTGCTTTTTTAGAGAGCTTCAGGCACAGTGGCACCACCTCCGCCACACAGTAGCCCACGCTGCCGGATATGCTACGGTGTAGCCACCTCCCCCACACACTAGTCCACGCTACCGGATATGCTACGGTGTAGCCAATGCGATATAGCCAGTATATGCTTAGTCATCATGGCAATGACGTTCTAGTTGTTAGCACGCGTGATGTCCCGTGATACGCGATGAGAACCGACTTATGGTGTTTGGCATTCCTTATTGATAACATGATACATTTTTGGTGTCATCTGTGCGTCATGCTGTTTGTAGCTTTTTCTGCATATAGCTTTGTCAAACGTTGTTCTTTATAATCCAGTTACTCTTCGAAATTCTAGTGTGTTCCTTGCATATTGCGCAAGACCTTGTTTGCTCTCTGTGGCTCTCTGTGGTTGGCGTACATCAGGATCGCCCTTTTCGTTGGTGTGTTCCTGCCGAAGTATCCCCGAAAATCTTGCGAATACGATGCCAAGCGGTTGTTCCGGCTGACGTGCTTGGACAGTGGCTCATAGCGTACCTTTTCCCCTGCCTCCGATGAGCCTTATGATCACCATTCCCAGAACGTTTTAAGATGTTGACACCATTTTGTCGACTGACGTTTATTTGTTAAGGTTCATGACGTTATCATCAACGTGAATAAACGTGATATTCCATGAACAAAAATCCATAATTCACCTTCAAGGAGAAATTTAATACTCCCTTCCAACAATGGTTGAATCTCGAAACATATGCCAGTCGAGCATGCTGTATACTTTGCATTGATTCGAAATATGTCGGCAAAAAACAGCAGAAATATGTTCACGAATTACGTGCAGTAGTACATGTATAAAAACGTACTTGGGATTCAACATTCCAGTCAACAGTTTTGTCGAATGCTTCGAACAATTTGATGATGCATCCTAAAATATTTCCAATATTTCTGGTATACCAATTGCTGAAGATTGCATCAAGGATATCAGTTCATTGGTCACTCATCCATGACATGCAGCTTTAAGGAGTAAAGCTGCACCCAATGACAATCAAGCCAAAAAAAAGAAAAAAAAATGGTTGGCTTCACCACCGAGCAGTAAAATATGGCTGTGATCCCACTAAATTGACCAACAAATGGCATCGTACGAGTAGTGTAGCACATTGTAGCGTATTGCGTTAGGATGGCGTACGAATATCATTGCCACCCAGGGTTGCATGCTCAATCTACACCATTTCACTCAACGTTTATGGAGTATCAATGCAAGGAAAGGCATGCCTTATCTAAAAAACAATTGTTTATATTGTCCGGCTTCCATTGCTCACAATAGGATTCCAAACGAATACATCTATTGAAGAGCACAGCTTAATACATTCATTGTCTAATCCCAAGAACACAGAATTGCAGCTATGAACAAAGAGACATTCATGTTTCACTAATGTGTAATACACTGCACAATGCGTACAATATTGTCCTAATTTTCCTATTAGATTCACCATCCAAAACACTCGATATTCTTCAGTTTTCAAACCTCACATCACTTCCTCTGCAATCCTGCAATCCATATTCAGTAATTATATTAATTGCCCTGCAACCGGTGTTTGCGCCGTTTTAGTCTTCGTATTTGGTTATTTGGACTCGGGGGCGCTTCGACTCCTTCGGTCATACAGCTTTTAGTCTTCGTACTACACTCGGTGATATTAAGACGACTGCGTTAACTGTAAGCCACCGGACACAACAACTCCAGTAATGCCTCATTAATTAATAATTTGGCAGCAAAACCACCCTTGCGAAGCATCATACCTGAATCGAAGACATTAACGGCAGCCGAACCAGCATCACCATAATTAGTTTCTATTGCTTGGTGTTTTCACCATGTAAATAAATTCATGAATAATCAGATTCAGATGAGGAAAACATATAAATCGCCTTCAGGTATTGCGCGATAGCTCGTCCGCGACCTGTCGGCAGAGCGCGCCTCTGTGGTTCCGGCAACTCAGACATGTAAATCACTCCCCCCCCCCCCCCCCCCGCCGCCATCCTCGCCGCTCAAGCTATTATCGTGACATTCGGGCTGCAGCCGCCGCCGTAAGTGACCCGAATCTCCGAATCTTGATGCCGCTGAAGGCGTGCAAATCAGATTATTATTTGAGTAATGTGCTTACATTATAGGCGCGCGTTTGCGTCTCATGGCATGGCTATATATCGAGAGTTTTCGGCCAAAAAGCGCCAGTTCCCGGCGGCTGCCGGAAGCTGTGGCTAAGCAGCACTGTCATAAGCGGCAGGTGACCCATGCATATGTACGGACCGCGGATACATTGCTACATATGGAGAGCGGGACGAAGAGACTACGGACACAATGCTACATACGGAGATAATACGGACAGAATGCTACATACGGAGATAGTACGGACACAACGCTACATACGGAGATAATACGGGCACAATGCTACATACGGAGATAATACTGACACAATGCTACATACGGAGATAATACGGACACAATGCTATACACGGAGATAATACGATTACAATGCTATATACGTAGAGACTACGGATGCAGCGCTACATACGGAGATAATACGGACACAATGCTACATACGGAGATAATACGGATACAACGCTACATATGAAGGCCGGGGCGCAGAGACTACAGATATAATTATACATACGAAGAGCGTGACGGAGAGATGTGCCACGTACGCTACGGTAGCCTGCTAGCTAGACTTTTTCAAGCCGTTTGATTCTCTGGTAATGTTTATTTCAACCAGCCTCCAGAAACCAATTGTGTTGTTTTCCATTAACTGCGTTAGTATTCCATTGGTACATTGCCCATTAGTATTGCATAGTATTACATGCTTCGCTTAACACGCAACTCCAGTTGTATTATTATCGCTGGGTATATTCGCAGTCGGGTTGTGCTACCTTGGTTGTATTTTCGCTGCCCCATTGTCATGCCCCATTGGGGCATGACCAAACTACGCCCGCTCAGTTCCCGCTAGGTGGCAGTGTCACCGTAGCGGTTATAGAACGCGCGGTGTTTATTGCGCATACTGCACGCCAAATAGCGTTCATCGTGTATTTCCCTTGTGTTTCGGGCGTTTGGTGGGTCGGTGTCAAGCGTTTTTTGGAGGGCTTTAGTCATTATTTGCTACGTTTTGCGTTGCAGTTATTGCTTCTGAATATTGATATGGAGAAATACGGAGGTCTTCAAACTGGGCAGCTGAAGGATCTGCTTCGGCAGAGGGGAGCTAGAGTTTCTGGGAAGAAAAGAGATCTTATCGAGCGTCTGGAGGCCTACGACAGGAATGACAACTTCGGTCAAGAACCCATCCTCTGTGTGAACTAAGAGGAGCATTTTTTATTCCGAAGGACATTAAAATGGTGACAATCAGCTCAAAACATCATAGTCAGATGCCCAGGTTGGATTATGGTTCCATTCAGGACTACGTCTGTGATAACGATGTGGTCATGCCTAAATGTGCATTTCCGATGTTCAAAGCGAAGTTTGTTCAGACTGTGCTGTTCGGATTGAGTGATGAGTTCTTCTACTTCAAAGCAACATTTAAGGCGGAAATGAGGAAGCACGTTGCTTACCATGTGTCTGTTGCTATTGACATGTCTGCATCTGTGCAGCATGACTTCTGTGAGTGCACTGCTGGGAGCGGCATGCACGCACAATGCAAACATGTTGCTGTGCTCCTGTTTATGCTATAAAATTTTGTCCGAACGGGTGAGGTTCTGCTGCAGAAGACATGTACGTACGGAAAAAGAAAAAGAGTGGAATAAGCCAGTCAAAAGGAAGCTTGTGCATTCACCAGTGAAATGTCGGAAGGTCTCGTACAAGGTGAGCAAATATGCAGGGGATGGTACTGATAGTACTAAAGTAAGTAATCCTGTGAAAACATGCACAGTTAGTGTGGAGCAAACTGCCAGATTTTGGAGTCTTATAACCAACTTTGAGTGCTCAAAAGAAGTGAGGTTGGGAGCGTCGGGGATATTTATCAACAAAGGCAAGCAGCTTGACATTGCCGAGGATCATCACTACCTTAAAGAGGATCCAAGAGAGGTCATGGTCTCAAAGCTGCACAATGTTTCAGTGAAACAGGCTGAAGTTATTGAACGGAAGACAGTATCTCAGTCATCAAGCCACCTGTGGTTGAAAGAGCGCAGCATCCGCCTGACATCATCAAACTTTGGGCCCGTGATGCGGCTTGCTGATAATGGCAATGGAAGAAAGCTGGCAGAAAGGATTTTCCTCCAAACAAAGTCCCTGGCTTACCTTCCAGCCATCCAGTATAGAAAGGCCAAAGAGCCATATGTCAGGAAGCTCTTTGAGAGGATGACTGACCACAATGTCGAGAGGTGTGGTCTAGTCATAGACACAACGAACACCATGCTGGCATGCAGTCCTGATGGAAGGATCGATGGAAGGACAATTCTTGAAATAAAATGTCCCTACTCCGCAAGGAACAAGAGCCTGGAAGAAGCTAAGCTGCCCTACCTAAGAATGCGGGAGGATGGTAGATGGGAGCTTAAGAAAACCTCGAACTACTACTACCAGATCCAGGGGCAGTTGGGGATTACTGGAGCCAGCAGGTGTTATCTGGCGATATTTTCCCAGTAGAAGCCACATCCCGGGCACCTGGAATGGCTGGTAATAAGGAAAGTGCTCGGACTGTATCTGGATGTCATGGTGCCAAAGCTGCGCAAGTTTTATGAGCAGCATGCAGTGGAAATTCTACTGTCACGCTGAGCATGCCAGCTTTGGCATTTTGGACAGCCTATGTGCCTTTGATCAAGTCATGTTACATGATCTTGGACCTTGTGTGCTGCTTGGTTTTCCTACAGACAAATATGTCAATGAGTCACAGAAGTGTTGTGCTTACACACTGCTGTCCTTCCCATACCAGATGGCCAGCAGGTGACTCCTTTCTGCCAGCTCTCTCACCATTGTGGGTAGTTTCATTTGCACTTTTGAGGAACATGCAGCGAAGATTGTATTTTACTGTTCAAAATGCCAGCTGGATCATATTGTCTGACCTATGTTGTTGAGCAAGTTGTGCTATATTTTCTGGGACCTCGTGCGATGTACAGGGTTCTGTTGCAGACAAGCATACATTGAGTGTGCCAGATGTACACTTCAAACCAGAAATAAAGAGGAATAAAGGAATGGAAATATTTTCAATATCGGAATGGTGCTGGATTCAACAACTGAATGAATGGAATATGAACTCACTGGTACAGCATATGACTGAAACAGAACATATGATATAGGAAATAACATTGCAAGTAATTGGCTGAACATATGAGGATGGTGCTCGCAGTTTCCATTCATTCCACATTCGTCCTCTGCCCAGCGCATTTAAATACACCAACTGTTACTTGCACAATGTATTTGATTGCCATTCTGCAGATTACAAAGGACACAGCCTTGTGCACTGCATACAGTGCCAGTTTATTTGGAAACAATATTCTACCATTTTCAGCACCCGGGACAATCCAGGACAGTGTATTATCCTTGTGCAAGATACAAAAGATGCAGCCTCACACAATTATCACAATGCATGTTTTCATGCACAACATTATTCCACAGCTTTCAGAGCTCGATGCGAATCAGGATGGACGGATACACATCTGGCTGCCCAAGTAATTCCTTTCTGATGGGGAGGCTGTCATTACAATATTCAGTTGCCCCTAATATGGAGCAAAGCAAGACAATGCCGATGTATTTACCTCTCCACCTACAGTTACACGCTCTTCATCCATCATTCTCTTACTGTTCCGTGCTTGCCGCCCTGCTGCCCTGGCTTCTCGTCTCTCTTCACTTCACTCAGTTTTTGCTGCTGACCATTTAAAAACTGAGGGCATTGCACCAGACTTCAGCCAAATCCTGACTGGGTCGTCACCTGGAAAAGATGGAGATTTGTGTTGTTGGTACATAATATGCGAAATACTTTTTATCCACATCATACACTTATTCCAGATAAGTGCTTGAGCAGTACTCGGTTTGCACTCCATGGTAGGTGTTCAGGTTGTTAATTGCTCATCATAAGTAAGGTGCTGTAAAAATGTTATGGTTATAGCTAAAGCTGGTAAAAATGTATGTTATAGCTATGGTTCATCCACTTTTCAAACAGATAGCAGAAATGTATGCAGTACCTATCAAATACACTTAACATGAAATCTGACATCTGAATAGTCGGAGGGAAGAAAATGGTTGGCACATACTACTAAGTGCTTGGTAGGGCACCAGTTCTTCCTGTTGGGCGCTACTCTTCTCACTCTTGATATACAGATCAGTCGGGAACTATTGTTCTCAGGGAACTTATGACCGCCAGCAGTCCTACAAAATGGTACACAGCATAATGTTGGCATCTTCTTTTTCACTCAGCACACTTATTAACCTGAAAAATCCCCTCATTCTCAATTAAATACAACGAAAATCCGAGGATTAAAACCAAAATACACCCATAAAATAGAAGTTGGTCCAGTCTGTGAATAAGCGATGGTAGAGATGTCCGAACGAAAATATTCAACACGCTTTGATGACGTCACTGTAATTATTTCGGCACTAACTTCAATACATTATGTTAGTAGATTCCAATGTTACTGTGGAATAACAACCTAATTCACGTTTGTGATTTAGTTGTTGAATTTCTCTTTCGTTGTTGCACAATATATTGTTTTGATAATATGACGCAACGGGTGGACAATTTTTGAACGTTGACACCATTCCATTCAGCATTTAGTCAAATCTGGCGCTTATAATACGGTGGCGCGGCAAACTCACGATAACCGCTACGGTGACAGCGCCACCATCGGCGGAGTTTGTCCCTAACATGCCCCATTCGGGCACGTTCTGGAGTCATTCTGTAATTTTACTCGTAGTATGCTTTTCCAAAGCGCATGTTTTGAGGCCGTTGACGTCACCAATAGTCGAGCTTGCTGTCTTGATCAATATCCTAACGTGATGACCTTCGATCGCGGATAATTAGCTGGCGAGGAGTTGCAACATGGTCAGTGCCGCACTGTGTCGAGCTGTGCCGTGCTGTGTCGAGCTGTGCCGTGCTGAGTCGAGCTGTGTCGAGCTGTGCCGTGCTGTGCCGTGCTGTGCCGAGCTGTGCCGTCCTATGCTGTGCTGTGTCGAGCTGTGCCGTGTTGTGTCGAGCTGTGCCGTGCTGAGTCGAGCTGTGCCGAGCTGTGTCGTGTAGTGCCGTCCTGTCCTGTGCTGTGTCGAGCTGTGCCGTGCTGTGTCGAGCTGTGCCGTTATATGCTGTGCTGTGTCGAGCTGTGCCTTGCTGTGTCGAGCTGTGCCGTGCTGTGTCGAGCTGTGCCGAGCTGTGTCGTGTAGTGCCGTCCTGTGCTGTGCTGTGTCGAGCTGTGCCGTGCTGTGTCGAGCTGTGTCGAGCTGTGCCGAGCTGTGTCGTGTAGTGCCGTCCTGTGCTGTGCTGTGTCGAGCTGTGCCGTGCTTTGCCGAGCTGTGCCGTCCTATGCTGTGCTGTGTCGAGCTGTGCCGTGTTGTGTCGAGCTGTGCCGTGCTGTGTCGAGCTGTGCCGAGCTGTGTCGTGTAGTGCCGTCCTGTGCTGTGCTGTGTCGAGCTGTGCCGTGCTGTGTCGAGCTGTGCCGTGCTGTGCCGAGCTGTGCCGTTCTATGCTGTGCTGTGTCGAGCTGTGCCTTGCTGTGTCGAGCTGTGCCGTGCTGTGTCGAGCTGTGCCGAGCTGTGTCGTGTAGTGCCGTCCTGTGCTGTGCTGTGTCGAGCTGTGCCGTGCTGTGCCGTGCTTTGCCGAGCTGTGCCGTCCTATGCTGTGCTGTGTCGAGCTGTGCCGTGTTGTGCCGTGCTGTGCCGAGCTGTGTCGTGTTGTGCCGTGCCGTCTTTGCATTGCCTGCAACACAGCCGGATGCCGAATGACACCGTTTTATGGGTTCTTTTAACACGGAACACAACGTGCAATCACTGGTGCTTGTCACATTGACGATATTAACGGGCTATTTGTGTAGTGGAAGTAGAGCTGGAAATGAAGAGTTTGCTTGTAACAGTTGACTGTTAAATCGCGAATGGCAACGAACAATTATCACAAACGCCTTGTTTGATGTGCTGGTGTGCCATTACAATTCCCAGGTATCATCAGTATATTTCACAAGTAGTATCATCATTGATCCGTTTTCGAACTGTCCAAGTGACGAAATTGTCTCAGCCAGACAAAATAAGCCTGAAGTGGCATGCGTTATGAACGCTGGGCGCGTCAATGTCCGGGTAATCCGTCAGTGGCGAAGTCGGGTCGTGCGTCCTGCTCACCAGGGACGCCCCTTGTCAGAAAGGGGCGCCCCTTGTCGGAAAGGGGCGCCCGTCGTTGGTGTCATTATATAAGGAATACAATGGAGCATCAGCCGTTGAAAGGCGTGTGGGTGTGGATGATGCGGTCGGCAAATCAATTCTTTTTCGACATACCAAGCTTCTGTGTGTGTGTGGGGGGGGGGGGTCGGGGGCTCCAAAAGTGAATTCCCATTGGGTGGTGTGCCAGTTATTGGAAGGTGGGAAGTGGTGTCTTATTAAGCCCGCTGTGGGTTTATGTGGTGCCAGGGCACTATGCGCACCATGGCCATGCCACCCACACCTGAGACGTTAGCGGTCTCGCCAGTGTTCCATTGTCCTCACATTGCTCGGTTTATGTGGTGCCAGGGCACTATGCGCACCATGGCCATGCTACCCACACCTGAGACGTTAGCGGTCTCGCCAGTGTTCCATTGTCCTCACATTGCTCGGTGTATGTGGTGCCAGGGCACTATGCGCACCATGGCCATGCCACCCACACCTGAGACGTTAGCGGTCTCGCCAGTGTTCCATTGTCCTCACATTGCTCGCAGGCTGGTCGACTCGTTCTTGACCTTTGACCCCAACAAGAGCAGCCACGTGACTGCGACAGCGCACTCCATTTGTCCTGGCCTGTTGCTAGGCGACGGTATAGAACGCCTGACCGGCCGATGCTGACCCGCAATACATGGCAGTGGGCCATCTGGTAGGCGGTAGCTGTTTGGCGCTGGCTCACGTGAGCCAACATGCTCATACTGTATCGGCCTCCTATTAAACTCTGCTCTGACGTCGAGAAGCCAATGGGGATATGTAGCTACAGGCGACGACCTGGGAAACGTCTCCGTCATTGTTGACCTGAGGAACGTCCTCATCAATGTTGACCTAAGGAATGTCTTCGTCGACTTAGTTCTTTGACCATAAGTGGCAAGGAAGTAGTTTTCTACGGGATTCCGAGTCATGTTGGAATTTGTGGCAACGAGACTGCTGATGTTGCAGCAAAGCGTGCTGCTCAGGCTCCTTACACACGAAGTCTTCCCCTCCCTTCCTCCGACTTCTATCCAAAAATTAAGAACCTACTCTTCAAGAAGTGGCAGGCCCATTGGGACGCCATGATAGGCAACAAGTTGAGACAAATCAAACCATCCCTTGGCGAATGGTCTTCGTCATCACATGCAAATAGACGGAATGAGGTTGCACTGTGCCGCTTGCGAATTGGTCGCACCTACGACACACACTGTTACCTTCTGACCGGCAGCGACAGACCGATGTGTCCAAGGTGCCACGACGCACTGTCAGTACGGCATGTATTGATTTCCTGTCGCCGACTTAACAATGAGCGAATACGCCACTTTGGGCGTCCTCGGTCTCTCTCCCTTAGGGAAACTTTGTGCAACGAGTCTCCCATTGTTCAATCGGGCCAGCTTTTCCGCTACCTATCAACAATCATGTTTTTTGTAGCATATGATACTAACTGATTCTTTTACAGCCAACAAAATGAGATTCGTAGTATGGCATGGCATCGCGGTACTTGACCACGTACATGTTATTCGGACTGACTTTAGTTTGCACTTTACTGTTTGGTTGACAAAGTTATGGGCGCTACATGACCGACGTAGTCGATGCGCCCCTAAGCCCCAATAACCGACCAACGTCTTCGTCGATATTGAACTGGGGAATGCATATACTGATATTGACCGGAGAGCACTTTGGTTAATATTGATCGGTGGAACGCCTCCGTCAATAGTGTCATGTGAACGCCTTCGTCAATATTGACCCGTTAACGCCTCCGTCAATAGTGACCCGTGAACGCCTCCGTCAATAGTGACCCGTGAACGCCTCCGTCAATAGTGACCCGTGAACGCCTCCGTCAATAGTGACCCGTTAACGCCTCCGTCAATATTGACCTGTGAACGCCTCCGTCAATAGTGACCCGTGAACGCCTCCGTCAATATTGACCTGTGAACGCCTCCGTCAATAGTGACCCGTTAACGCCTCCGTCAATAGTGACCCGTTAACGCCTCCGTCAATATTGACCCGTGAACGCCTCCGTCAATAGTGACCCGTTAACGCCTCCGTCAATAGTGACCCGTTAACGCCTCCGTCAATATTGACCCGTTAACGTCTCCGTCAATATTGACCCGTTAACGCCTCCGTCAATATTGACCCGTTAACGCCTCCGTCAATAGTGACCCGTTAACGCCTCCGTCAATAGTGACCCGTTAACGCGTCCGTCAATAGTGACCCGTTAACGCCTCCGTCAATATTGACCCAGTTAACGCCTCCGTCAATATTGACCCGTTAACGCCTCCGTCAATATTGACCCGTTAACGCCTCCGTCAATAGTGACCCGTTAACGTCTCCGTCAATATTGACCCGTTAACGCCTCCGTCAATAGTGACGGAGCACACGAGGCGAATATTTCAGCCGAGAGCTGGTATGCGTCCGACGTGGGCGTGTCGTGTGCCCCCTTGGTCATTATATAGGTGTGCCCCGTGGCCATTACATATGTGTGCCTCCGTGGCCATTATATAGGTGTGCCCCGTGGCCATTATATAGGTGTGCCCCCGTGGCCATTATATAGGTGTGCCCCCGTGGCCATTATATAGGCGTGCCCCGTGGGCATTATATAGGTGTGCCCCGTGGCCATTATATAGGTGTGCCCCGTGGCCATTATATAGGTGTGCCCCGTGGCCATTATATAGGTGTGCCCCGTGGCCATTATATAGGTGTGCCACGTGGCCATTATATAGGTGTGCCCCCGTGGCCATTATATAGGTGTGCCCCCGTGACCATTATATATGTGTGCCCCCGTGGCCATTATATAGGTGTGCCCCGTGGCCATTATATAGGTGTGCCCCGTGGCCATTATATAGGTGTGCCCCGTGGCCATTATATAGGTGTGCCCCCGAGGCCATTACATATGTGTGCCTCCGTGGCCATTATATAGGTGCGCCCCGTGGCCATTATATAGGTGTGCCCCGTGGCCATTATATAGGTGTGCCCCGTGGGCATTATATAGGTGTGCCCCGTGGCCATTATATAGGTGTGCCCCGTGGCCATTATATAGGTGTGCCCCGTGGCCATTATATAGGTGTGCCCCGTGGCCATTATATAGGTGTGCCCCGTGGCCATTATATAGGTGTGCCCCGTGGCCATTATATAGGTGTGCCCCGTGGCCATTATATATGTGTGCCCCGTGGCCATTATATAGGTGTGCCCCGTGGCCATTATATAGGTGTGCCCCGTGGCCATTATATAGGTGTGCCCCGTGGCCATTATATAGGTGTGCCCTGTGTCCATTATATAGGTGTGCCACGTGGCCATTATATAGGTGTGTCCCGTGACCATTATATAGGTGTGCCCCGTGGCCATTAGATAGGTGTGCCCCCGTGGCCATTATATAGGTGTGCCCCGTGGCCATTATATAGGTGTGCCCCCGTGGCCATTATATAGGTGTGCCCCCGTGGCCATTATATAGGTGTGCCCCGTGGCCATTATATAGGTGTGCCCCGTGGCCATTATATAGGTGTGCCCCCGTGGCCATTATATAGGTGTGCCCCGTGGCCATTATATAGGTGTGCCCCGTGGCCATTATATAGGTGTGCTCCCGTGGCCATTATATAGGTGTGCCCCGTGTCCATTACATAGGTGTGCTCCCGTGGTCATTACATAGGTGTGCCCCCGTGGCCATTATATAGGTGTGCCCCCGTGACCATTATATAGGCGTGCCCCGTGGTCATTACATAGGTGTGCCCCCTTGGTCATTATCTAGGTGTGCCACGTGGCCATTATATAGGTGTGCCTCGTGGCCATTACATAGGTGTGCTCCCGTGGTCATTACATAGGTGTGCCCCCTTGGTCATTATCTAGGTGTGCCACGTGGCCATTATATAGGTGTGCCCCGTGGCCATTATATAGGTGTGCTCCGTGACCATTATATAGGTGTGTCCCGTGGCCATTATATAGGTGTGCCTCGTGGCCATTATAAGTTTCTGCTAGGCCTTCTCTCTTTTGCTAATTACTATCACATGATTAACTTGCGCCATATTTGGCATGCTGCAATGCTTAGTATGGGCGCTCGCTGCGAAAAGTCGAGTAATTAAATCCGATCATTAATTTCCTACTTCCCACATTTTCTGGTAGTTATGAAGTGCAGATTCCGTTCAGCTTTCACGCACCTGATATATTTGCTGCTATCCTCTCAGAATGGCTGTCGAACCGAGGCCCTTCCTCAGTGTTCTTTGTTGGACCCGCTGCGTCTTTCTGCGCAGCGGCTTAATGCATTTTCGAAACCCCTCCTCGTTTCAGTGTGTTGTTGCTTTTTTGGGCACCGATGATTTTTTGTCTGTCAGGGCGTTTTAGAAGATCTCGATGTCTTCATTTAACGCCCGGTGTTTTTGTTCGTTTTGGAACCATGTTGCCATTTTCGGCCCCAGCCTCTTTTCAGGCCCTGGTGCGTCATTATGACCTCTGTGTGCCATAAGAGCTTCTTGTGCATTTTTTTAAAGGTCCCGGCATGTTAAGGTCCTGTCGCTTTTTGGGAGACTATGTGCGTTTTGGAGGGGCAGTTGTATTGTCGGCCCCCGTTATGCTCTTAGGTTCCTGTTGTGTTTTTGGGGGCTTCTTACGCACATTTTTGGTGGTCCAGTACGATGTTGTGGCTTCGGTGCGGTGCTTCTTGGTCCCAGCGCCATTTATCGCGCCCAAGCGTATGGTTCCGGGGACCCAACGCCAGTTTTCTGGGCTCAACGTGATTTTCGTGGATTGTTTTTTGTTGTTGTAAATTTCGAATCCCAACCTGACTTTTCAAGTCCCTGGCGCCACGTTTTTGCATCTCACCTCGATTTTTTTAGATACGGTATGTTTTTCAATGCCATACGCAATTTGTGAAGGTATCTGGTTGCATGTTCGGCGCTCCAGAGCCATGTTCTTGAACAGGACATTTATTTTGTTAAATACATTCTGATTTTGGAAGGCTCCAGCTATTTTTTTTTCGGATACCGATTTCGTTTTTGTGGTCACACTGTTCTTGCGTGTGGGCTTAAACGCCAATTTTGTGGAGCTTCGACGGGACTACCGATGGGAATTGTGGATCCAGAGCGCGATATTTTGGGGGACAGATTTTACTTTGTGGGAAGCGTTGTGCTTAGCTGTTGCCCCAACGCGATTTTGGCGGTTCCTATTGCAAGTTTTCGAGCCTCGGAATGAGTTTTCGGGGGCCCGAAGTACTTATTTGGAGATCCCTGCGCGAATTCTGTTGGACCGAAGCGAATTTTGGTGGCCCTAGCGCGAGTTTTGAAACCCCGGCACGATTCTTGAGAGCTTATGCCTCTCAGGATAGAGGGGGAATTTGCCCCTTTGATATGCCACTGCGGCCACTGAAGGGGTATATTTTGTCCCAGAGTGGCATTCCGGTTAAGAATTGATTTTTGGAGCAGCTGCAACTTTTGGGGCCCGGCGCGCCCTTCTGGGCCTCCAGGGTGACTTTCAAGGGCTGCGACGCGATTTTTTTATTTAGTGCAATGTGATCTTTTGGGCCCCGACGTCATTTGCTTGGATCCCTAGCGCGAGCTCTAGCTGCCTCGGCAATTTTTGGGGTTTAAAACGGTTTTAGGTTTGTTGGCGTCATTGTTGGGCCCCAGAGTTGGAGTGTTTTTGTGTGTTTTTTTTTGTGTGTATTTTTGTGAGTTGGACCCATGTCCGGAGTGTTTTCGTTGCTCTGGCTTCATTTGTTTTGGTCCCAATGAGACTGTTGTGGAATGGTACGACCCGTGTCGTTACACTATATATATATATATATATATATATATATATATATATATTCACATGGTCCGGTCGTAAGTTTTTGGTACACCCAGGCTCGGTGTGATTTTCCAGGTCCCCAGCCGGATTTTTTTGGTCCATGTCGTAACGTTGAAACACCCCGGCACGACTTTTACCATCTCTTAGAGGTTTATTGCAAATTATAGACCTCATCTTGCGTCATAAGTATCTCGTCCCATTTCCTTTACCTTCTTCTTTCCAGGTTTTCAACGTCTTATGTCCTATCCTCCATATTCATTGTCCTCCTCTCTCGTCTTGAAAGGCCTTCTCTTGCATCCTGGGGTCCTTTACCATGGCATGGGACTTCCTCTCATGTCCCAGGGGCATTATCTGCCAAATAAGGGGCTTCCCGCCACGCCTCGTGGGCTTCCTCCTTTATCCTGACAGATCCTTACCAGTCTTGAGGAATCTTACATTTTGGAAACCTCACACCCATTCATACCTGTTACCACTGCCATCTTAAGGGCCCCCTCATTTTCTTGGAAATCTTTCTGGTCTCCGGGGCCTCATTCAGTCCTGTAGACCTACTCCTTTTTGGGGGACTCCTCTCGAGTCCGGCAGGGCCCTTATTTTCCAGTCCTTTTTCAAATTAAAGGCCTCCTCACGTCTTGGGGACCTCTTGCTCTGCGTTTTGATTCGAACTTCGCCCATCTTAAGGGTGTTGTCCTATCCCCTGGTGGACTCCTCTTCTCTCTCAGGTTCCCCCTCTACCAAATTATACACAACCTTTCTTGTCTCAGTGGCCTTATGTCCCGGAGACCTTTTAGGACATCTGCGAGCCTTCTTTTCCTCCTGGGGGCTACCTCTCTCATCCAATGGCCTTTCTCTCCAATTTTAGGGCCTCCTCGATCATCATGGGGTCTTATTTCCAACCTTGTGTCGTCCTCTTCCGAATTAGGTGCCTCCTGCCATGTCTCTGGATCATCCTTTTCTATTTTGGTGGAACCTTGCTGGTTTTGGTGCCTATTTTTGCGTCTCCGAAACCTCATCTCATATCCACTGGCTTTATTTTCCGTCGTAGGGCCTCCTCTCACTTTCTGGGGCCTCCCTTCCCGTATTGGGGCCTCCTTTACAATTCTGGGGGCCTCCGTGCTATTTTGTTGCACTCTTGATTTCTGGGGCCTCCTACACTCTCCTAGGTGACTCCTTTTTAAAATCATGGGACTCCTTGGGATTATGTGCCTTCGTCCTGGAGGGCCACCTTTTCGTCCTGGAGGGCCTCCTTTTCGTTCTGGAGGGCCTCCTTTTCGTCCTGGAGGGACTCCTTTTCGTCCTAGAGGGCATCCTTTTCGTCCTGGAGGGACTCCGTTTCGTTTTGGGGGCCTCCTTTTCGTCCTGAGGTACCTTCTTTTCGTCTTGGGGGCCTCTTTTTCGTCCTGATGGCCTCCTTTTCGTCCTGGGGGTTTCGTTTTCGTCCTGGGGGCCTCCTTTTCGTCCTAGGGGCCTCCTCAAAATTCAGGGGGGCGCCCCCCCCCGGCCTCACGGCAGTGGGCAATTTCACCCGCTGTCCCCCCCGGTGGCGACGCCCTTGATCAGGAGCCTATCTGTTTTCTTTATTTACTGGGGTCTCTCTGATGTCCGCATTAACATTGCGTCTGACGCCTGACGCACACTGCCAGCAATATCGCACATCCCCGGAAGAAATATACAGAGATAGTAATTGTCCAGGGTAACCCCGTACACAATTTATTCCGCCAACTTTGGGCTCCACCAAATACCACCCCCACCATTCTCACAAACTGATAAGAGCCGATACGGTCAAAGTCTTGCCAACGTAAGAATTCCATTAAACCGGTTCTCACTATAGGAACACTACCTCATATTTTACCCTGAACACATGGTACCAAAAGGTCCAATTGGTCCTCAACTTGGACAAATTGGTAGCACCTCCTTGGGTGGTGGAAAAGTCCGCCTGCCGCTGAGCATTGGTGCCCGGCGGTATCGGGTGGTTGTGTACGTCCTCTATGCCAACGATCCGCCGCCATATACCGTGCCGTGCCACCGTATCTCACCGGCTGTCCAGCACGCCTCAGAACGGCTTCGGAGAAAGCAGCCATTCCGATTGCCGCCGCACATGCGATCCCATCGATCAAAATATGCCAGATTAGTGTCCATTTACCCTCCGGCTAGTCATTTAATCCGTGGCGGATCAACCGATCGGGTAATGACGGCGTTGGCGATGTCTTCCCGGGAAGTGATCACGTAATGGCAGCGTTGGCGATGTCCTCCCTGGAAGTGGTGTGGGACTATTTGAGACACCGTGGGACATTCGTTGCACACACGCTGATTTTAGCCAATTTCGTGGCTACGTAGCAACCAGTCTGCTATCAATCCGGATCAATATGAAAAATATGCATCGTTTCCTATTGATGCCCTTCGAATAGCTCTGGGTCGGGCACGTTTGCAATTTCCTCCACTTTGATGCCGTTTAAGAAAAGTGTGGAAATGCCAGCGCAGTTGTCAAGGTCACGTGGTCACTATATTTGGTCAATGATCTTCTGTACCTATTCCCAGTGATCTTCTCCTGTCCCTATTGTCAGTGATGTTCTGCTGCCACCGTTACCAGTCCGATCATTTTATTTTTATTTTGACTTTACCTTCTTCTGACGCGGTGAGGCGGAATGGCGAAAGTCTTATGACGCCAACATTATTTTTTTTGAAGGATTAAGCAGTCTCACAAGGTCGTCGAGGCGTACGTTTTGGTAGATTTTCAGCTACGTCTTGCACGGACATAGCTATTCTTCGTCGAGGCAGTGATTGTGGGTCATATCCAAGCGCTATGCTGTGTTCTATCCATTTTGCATTAAAATCACACATTACAGCAGGTAAGTAAACATGGGCCGATGTGTTTTACCCCAAGATTACATATTGCGTTAAATAAATACACATAAACCGGCGCGTTATACACCGAGATTACAGATTACGGCAGATAAATAAACACAAACCGGCGCTTTTGCACCGAGATCACATATTACGGCAGATAAATAAACCCGAACCGGTGCGTTATACACCGGGATTACATATTACAACAGATCGGTAAACATAAGCCGGCGCGTTATACGCCAGGATCGCCTGTTACGGTAGGCTCCTGTGCGTTGGATGCGTGAACAAGATGGGAGAGCACGTGGACAGGAATTCAACCAGTTGTTCACCCTATGTCAAAACTTCATTTTGAAGTCATATAAAGATATAGTGCAGCCTTCCTCTCTGCCGAATGCGCCCTCCCCGTGCCTATGCGATCAGTGCAAGTGCTGACGGCCGGCGCTGCTGATCGTGTCTAGAGTTCGACAGTTGTTTTCATAGAACGACAGTTGTACTTGCCGGACATCGTATCGGGTCCGTTGTAGCTGCGTGTGTCAGCGATGTGGCCCGTTGCGGCTGATGGCGTGATGCCGGATTTCCTGGACGTGGATTCAGGAAGTAGTCGTGAACTCTGGGATGACAACAAGCTTCTGTTGACTGCTAGTTCCCAGTTACGTTTGCAATTTGCAGTGTAATAGTATGCATCGTTGAGTATATGCAAGTAGTATGCAGAGCTGAGTATATGCAAGTAGTGTGCAGGGCTGAATATATCCAGGTAGTATGCAGAGCGGAGTAGCCGTATGCAGAGTAGTGGGCGGGATCGGCGCACCGTCGGTCAGTTCGCCCGACACGTGGCATCTGCACGTGTGGCGTCAGCTGGATTGTGAGGCGCGCGTGCGTCACGTGCCAATGGCGGGTGATGATGGCCGTGCCGACGCTGTAGGTGGTCACGTGCATGTCTCCGTTTCAGGTGTGATTCTCTACATCCTGCTGGTGGGATACCCGCCCTTTTGGGATGAAGACCAGCACCGACTGTACGCCCAGATCCGGTCGGGCGCCTACGACGTGAGTTTGCGTCACTACTGACCTTCGGCCACCCGGCCGCCCTTGCTAAGACTGCGACAACTGTCCGTCGCAATGGTCATGCTTAGCAGCATATTCAGCTTTAGGCAGCTGCGTGGTATGCATAGTTTGATACAAGCTATCTAAGCCGCCGCTGCTACACCCCTTCGCGATCATTGCTTCTCATGTCCACCTCTGGCAGCCATGTTCACCTCTGGCACAGCATGCGCCGCACTTTGTGCCATCATATTTCTGCCCTTGCCCCCCTCACCTCACTCAACCACCCCATCCCTACCCTCTTCACCCCACAAAAATTCAGCCCGGAAACAGCTGTGAGTCACGAACTGTCCACCGTCGCCAATGCTCTTCCTTCGGGAACGCCGGCAGCCACACTAGCCTGTTGGTCGGCTGAAAGGTGCCAAATGACGTGACCCGCTAGATCAGGTCTGGGGGGCAGGTGCTGGCGAAGGGTCTCATCCTCGGGTGCTGCTTGGTAGGCTATCTTGTCGATGAATTCCTACTGAGACTTGAACCTCTGGAAGAGGAGGACATCGGGTCCACTCGTCGAGCTCATCTGAGCTTGGAACGCTGCGGACAGGACCAGCTCCAGGATCCAGCTCCAGCTTCTGACCTGAATACGGCTTTTGCTGAATACGGAGGCCAGCCCCGATCGCCTCCCCGTATTGGAGGAAATCGTATCGAAGCACATCCCGATGACTCTCCAAGATCCCCCACTCCTCGCTACATGACCAGTGTAGTCGATGCGCCCTAAAGCCCTAATAACTAACTATCCCCCACTCCTCCAGGGCTGTGACGACGGCTGAGGCCTGGTTCTCTCCCGCCCATCCTCCAGGCAGCTTGGGAACTCAGCTTCTCCGTACCCTCTCCCGACACAATGATTTGGAGCCTATCTACATGTTGTTTGGTGGTGAGCTTCTCCATCAACTTGCCATCCCAATGAACCACCAAGGGAACATCTGCACTGAGGTCCCGCTTGACCACCTCTGTAAAATGGCTCCTGTTGCTCTTGCGACCTCGAGAGGTGGATGTCGGATTGATATTAAAGTCAGCGATATTAACATCGAGACTCTTGGCGGTTTCCGAGATCACGAAGGCAGCTTTCCTATCAGACATCTTAGTACGATCCAGAGCTAAAGCCAATAGCGGGGACATGATATTTTGTCGCTCTCTTTGGCGGCGGCACATCCAGAAGGTCCTGGCATCTATTGCGCTTCTGAGGCCTCAGGGGAGGTGGTGTTGCTGCTTGCTAATGCCAAGACAGCCGTTGAGGACTCCCCTTCCTTTTATCTGCTCCGCTGACGGCGCTGCTCCTCGAGGTCCTTTTCTACGGCGCTGCTCCTCTACCGCGCTCGAGTCTCCTTTCTAGCCAGGACCGTGTCCACACCGGCTATTGATCCCCTCCTTCATTTCTTCCGCTGTGCCAGCAGGAACTATTTGTCCTCCTCAATGGTTGTCATTTGCAGAGCATCCTGATGAGCCATATCGAAGAGGTCGTCCAGCCCATCCTTGATATCCTTTTCCCCCTGGCGCTGGACCGCGGACTCCTTATTTCCCTTCCTGAGAGATCTCCACGAGTTGAAGAGCCCCTCCAGCTTCTCGATAGTGTTTCTTTAGACGCACATGAATTCTGGCTTTATCCCAGAATGGAAGAGCAGCGCCAACTGCTCCCGCAGCCGCTTCATGAACGGTCTTCTTCTCTTCATTGTGAAGGTAGAAGAAGACTTGAAGAACCTCTCTCACTTGGAGTTGAGCTTGTTTTCAGTAATGGATGAGGTAGGCTTCCCTAACAAGTAAACATCATAAAAACGATTTGATGCCATCTGTGGAAGATAACAAATGCGTGGTTAACGAAATTCCGTCGTCCACTTATCCACAAATGGAGACATTATTATTATCATTAAGTAATAGCGAACCCCATAGGGGATAAACTTTGGACACTCGGCGCCACCAGTAAACAACATTCAATCTGGATAACATTTTAGCCACGCTGTTTCTACACCTAAAAGAACGTTTTTGAGGGGTGCCCGGGACACTTTTCAAGAAATAAAAGGTAAGGACCAGCCATATATGCATATACATGCATATATATATATGTATATATATATATATATATATATATATATTTATTTATTTATGTATTGGAATTTGGATCACGCTATGAACTAATTGGAAGATCAGGGCGGTTAAGCGTTGGTAGTGGGAATGCTGCTACACAGGCGGTAGGTGGGATTGAACTGTTCACATGCAAAATTTCTGGCCGTGCTCATTAACTTCTGTTGACGCCTGTGCGGCAATGCATGTGCATATGTCGCCTCCCTGGGATATTGACGGGGCTTGTCTCCTCCGTGGGATATTGACGTGTCCCCTCTGTGGGATATTGACGGGGCTTGTCTCCTCCGTGGGATATTGACGTGTCCCCTCTGTGGGATATTGACGGGGCTTGTCTCCTCCGTGGGATATTGACGTGTCCCCTCTGTGGGATATTGACGGGGCTTGTCTCCTCCGTGGGATATTGACGTGTCCCCTCTGTGGGATATTGACGGGGCTTGTCTCCTCCGTGGGATATTGACGTGTCCCCTCTGTGGGATATTGACGGGGCTTGTCTCCTCCGTGGGATATAGACGTGTCCCCTCTGTGGGATATTGACGGGGCTTGTCTCCTCCGTGGGATATTGACGTGTCCCCTCTGTGGGATATTGACGTGCCCCTACCACACGCCCCCACCACACGCCCCCACCACACGCCCCCACCACACTCCCCCACCATACGCCCCCCCGCCGCCGCCACACACCCCTCCCCCCCGGCTGCTGGTGGCAGGTGTCACGATGGCTTCTGGCCAAGTAGCTCGTCCAAGGGGACCGGTCGCCACGCCCCGCCTCGCTGTCGTCGCGTCCCATGCTGGTCCGCCGCCACTTCCCTGCGGAGGAAGGTTCACCATATTCCCCGCGTGCAGCATGGCACAAGTGTCTTTAATGAGCTGTTGGCGAGTTTATTTTGATTTACTTCTAGTTGTTTTTTTTTCTCTATTTATGTAGCTTCGCTCTGACTTGGGCTCCGGTTCCTGCAGTATGTACCAATGTGTGTCAACTAGTTGAATCGTGGTTCGCAGTTCGCAACGTTGGCGGCATGGCCCCAAATGACCCTGTAGTCGGCGTGCCCTTAATCCGAAATAACCAATCAAACGTTTGCGCCGATTATGGGATATGCTTCAAGACGGTGCGATATTTCCATGCGATATGATACGATGTATGGTTACGTTATAGCTCAGTGAACTGTCCCAACGCCTTGTCGCCACGCCTCTGCGCAGAGCCACGTCTCCTGCCGCGGCGTAACGCCCCCTGCCACGCCTCCTGCCGCGGCGTAACGCCCCCTGTTATGTCGGCACACCCCACGCCTATGACTGCTGGTAGCGGCGCCGGCCTTGACACCCGTCCCCTCCCCTCCCCCGTGCCACTAGTGCGGCGCCGCCGCCCCGACTTGTTTGTGTTGGGTGCTCGTACGGCGACAGGACACGTCTGGCGTCACCACTGTCAGGAGGGGGTCTCGTGCCTGCGGCTCGGGGATGAAGCAAGCCGGTATGGTGTGGACTGATTTTCCAAGGTAGGGGCAGTTGGTTGACAGAGCGGGCTTGAATATTGGTGTGAGAAGTAAGCCGGTAGTCAGCGGAGATGTTGTTCGTCTGGGGTCCAGGTGCCAGACGGGTAGGACTCATTTGATCCAGGGGACAGGTGGGTGGTCAGGGAGTATACTGGGTAGAGTGGGACCTAGCCAGGGTAGGTCGCGGTTGGCCCAAGGGACAGGCGGGCGGTTTGGAGACTGGCTAGTGTTTCACAGAAGCAGGCCGCTATCACATGCAACGGTGGTACGCTCACTCTTCAGTTCAGTGGTTCCACTCTCGAATATTTGTTTGCTTTTCAATCACTATGTGGATACACATAATACGAATGAGTGAAGATACGCATCCAATCCAAATCACACAATCCATAATTTCATTGATCACGTCCATACAGCATATTCACTGGATGCATTTTGACCGCAGCGTCAATTCGTATTTTGCATCGCCAACGGCAGTTAGTTAAATATGTTTGTTGTTTCTTCGTTTGGCTGGTTGTTTGAGTTTTAGGGCGCATTGACCAGGTTTGGTCATTCAGCGCCCATTTGTTGACCCTTCGCCTCGCCTGCATTTACCTGCATTGGTCATTCCCACGTTGCACGAGCCTGAAGACTGAGCTCATCTCAGTTCAGCGTCTGAGTCATATCTTAGCGTCCGTACCCTGGGGCTGGTGGTCCTGGTCTGGTACCTGGAATACCTGGCAGCAGGGTACCGTCCTTGGCGCTCGAGCCAGGGTCCGGGGCCGCTCTGTTCCACGATTCGACATGCATTTCCGCATGTACAGCGCTCCCCGTGTCCCGGGGAGACGTCACCAGCCTGCTGCAGGTCCTCATGTCCCGGAGAGACGTCACCAGCCTGCTGCAGGTCCTCATGTCCCGGGGAGACGTCACCAGCCTGCTGCAGGTCCTCATGTCCCGGAGAGACGTCACCAGCCTGCTACAGGTCCTCATGTCCCGGAGAGACGTCACCAGCCTGCTGCAGGTCCTCATGCCCCGGGGAGACGTCACCAGCCTGCTGCAGGTCCTCATGTCCCGGAGAGACGTCACCAGCCTGCTACAGGTCCTCATGTCCCGGAGAGACGTCACCAGCCTGCTGCAGGTCCTCATGTCCCGGAGAGACGTCACCAGCCTGCTGCAGGTCCTCCAGTGGCTGTCGCCATCCCTTCCGCAGTCTGACGTGATATTGCTGGCCGACTTGGCTCCGCGTCTCCTGTGCAGATTGTCCCAGACGAGTGCTGTGCAGTGCGGGGTATTTGACATCGCCACAACTCCGACCCCGCGGCCCAACTCCCTGTCGTTCGCAGTACTCTGGAGCCGCTCTTATTCCTCAATAGCGCATCAATGATTAAAGTGTTCTGCTGAGATAACCCATCTGGCATTTTACTGTGTTAGGAACTCGCTATGCCAGCAGGGCTTTTCCGGAGTATGCATAGGCTTATCATCGGTGCTTCAAATGCGAATGTCTGTGTGTGTATTTGAAATATTCAGGAAGGTCCCATGGGCGCTACATGACCAATGTAGTCGATGCTCCATAAAGCCCTAATAATTAACTAACTTCATGAAGGTCTCATGTTTGTCATGGTTAACTTTTCTTTTCATCATACCAAGTTGTAGGTATCCATCCACAAATATCTTATCCGAAAAAAAACCTGGTTGGACCGGTGCCCTGACGTGGGTCACTGGACAGCCCAGTGGTCGGGTAACGGTCACTGGCCACCCCAGTGGTCGGGTGACGGTCACTGGCAACCCCAATGGTCGGGTGACTGTTGTCACTTGCCAGACCGGTTGTCGGGTGACGGTCACTGACCAGCCCAATGGTCGGGTGACGGTCACTGGCCAGCCCGGTGGTCGGGTGACGGTCACTGGTCAGCCCGGTGGTCGGGTGACGGTCACTGGCCAGCCCAATGGTCGGGTGACTGTCACTGGCCAGCCCGGTGGTCGGGTGACGGTCACTGGCCAGCCCAATTGTAGGGTGACGGTCACTGGCCAGCCCGGTGGTCGGGTGACGGTCACTGGCCAGCCCAGTGGTCGGGTGACGGTCACTGGCCAGCCCAGTGGTCGGTTGACTGTTGTCACTGACCAGCCTAGTGGTCGGGTGACGGCCACTGGACAGCCCAGTGGTCGGGTGACGGTCACTGGCCAGCCCAGTGGTCGGGTGACGGTCACTGGCCAGTCCAGTGGTCGGTTGACTGTTGTCACTGACCAGCCTAGTGGTCGGGTGACGGCCACTGGCCAGCCCAGTGGTCGGGTGACGGTCACTGGCCAGCCCGGTGGTGGGGTGACGGTCACTGACCAGCCCAATGGTCGGGTGACGGTCACTGGCCAGCCCGGTGGTCGGGTGACGGTCACTGGCCAGCCCAGTGGTGGGGTGACGGTCACTGACCAGCCCGGTGGTCGGGTGACGGTCACTGGCCAGCCCGGTGGTCGGGTGACGGTCACTGGCCAGCCCGGTGGTCGGGTGACGGTCACTGGCCAGCCCGGTGGTCGGGTGACGGTCACTGGCCAGCCCAGTGGTCGGGTGACGGTCACTGGCCAGCCCAGTGGTCGGGTGACGGTCACTGGCCAGCCCGGTGGTCGGGTGACTGTTGTCACTGGCCAGCCCAGTGGTCGGGTGACGGTCACTGGCCAGCCCGGTGGTCGGGTGACGGTCACTGGCCAGCCCGGTGGTCGGGTGACGGTCACTGGCCAGCCCAGTGGTCGGGTGACGGTCACTGGCCAGCCCAGTGGTCGGGTGACGGTCACTGGCCAGCCCAGTGGTCGGGTGACGGTCACTGGCCAGCCCGGTGGTCGGGTGACGGTACTGTGCCGGTGGGTCACTGGCCAGCCCGGTGGTCGGGTGACGGTCACTGGCCAGCCCGGTGGTCGGGTGACGGTCACTGGCCAGCCCAGTGGTCGGGTGACGGTCACTGGCCAGCCCAATGGTCGGGTGACGGTCACTGGCCAGCCCGGTGGTCGGGTGACTGTTGTCACTGGCCAGCCCAATGGTCGGGTGACGGTCACTGGCCAGCTCAGTGGTCGGGTGACGGTCACTGGCCAGCCCAGTGGTCGGGTGACGGCCACTGGCCAGCCCGGTGGTGGGGTATGTGGCCGTGTTTCACCACCTCAGCCTCCTCACGGCCGGCCGTCTCAGGCCGGTGCCAGACACTCGGCGACTCGCTGGCCCCGTGCCCACTCGGAGACGTCACGTGACCCGGCGGTGGACAGTGTGGTCTGGCTGTCTGGCGGCGGCAGACGACGTCGCGCCGACCGGACTGCACAGTGGCACGTCGCGCCGACCGGACTGCCGGCCGTCGTCACAGTCGGCAGGTGTTCTCGGTCATTGAAATGTCACTCTAAGGCCACAAAAAAAAATTGCATCAAAGACCGGAAAAACGTCGGGCCCGGAAATAGACGTTTGGGGTACCGAAAAACGCACAGTTTGCCCGAAAATCGTACCGGGGCCAAACGTGTCACGCAGGAGGCTATAAAAATATAACTCTACCCCACGGCATCACAAATGGACTCCATCGAATCGACCCGAACACCGGAAAATTCGCAAGAGGTCCAGAAAAAAAGAAATATCCGAAGGGTCTGTCTATTCTAAAGGCTGATATCGGCTAAAAAAACGTTCAGCAGCCGAGGTGGCGTACCAATGAGGAATATTCACCTCCTTCCCTGAAAGGGTGGGCTCCCAAGAATCGCGCCGGGTTCCCCGAAAATCGAGCTGGGGCCATATATTCATGTCTGGGTCCCATCATACGTGTAGGTGGCTCTAAATAGATGCAGCGGGTGCCAAGAAACTCTCACCCGGCCCTGGAGTTTGCGCCGGGCCCGGCTAAAATAGTGTCCAGCTAAGCACACGATCGTGCTCACCGAATCACAGATGGTGCTCGTGCACCATCTGTTAGAGCTGAGGCGTGCGCTGACCCGTTCCTATGTGTCGCAGTACCGGTCTCTGGCGTACGCTGACCCGCTCCTATGTGTCGCAGTACCGGTCTCTGGCGTACGCTGACCCGTTCCTATGTGTCGCAGTACCGGTCTCTGGCGTACGCTGACCCGTTCCTATGTGTCGCAGTACCGGTCTCTGGCGTACGCTGACCCGTTCCTATGTGTCGCAGTACCGGTCTCTGGCGTACGCTGACCCGTTCCTATGTGTCGCAGTACCGGTCTCTGGCGTACGCTGACCCTCTCCTATGTGTCGCAGTACCGGTCTCTGGCGTACGCTGACCCGTTCCTATGTGTCGCAGTACCGGTCTCTGGCGTACGCTGACCCGTTCCTATGTGTCGCAGTACCGGTCTCTGGCGTACGCTGACCCGCTCCTATGTGTCGCAGTACCGGTCTCTGGCGTACGCTGACCCGCTCCTATGTGTCGCAGTACCGGTCTCTGGCGTACGCTGACCCTCTCCTATGTGTCGCAGTACCGGTCCTGGTCCGTTGTCTCTGGCGTACGCTGACCCGTTCCTATGTGTCGCAGTACCGGTCTCTGGCGTACGCTGACCCGTTCCTATGTGTCGCAGTACCGGTCTCTGGCGTACGCTGACCTGTTCCTATGTGTCGCAGTACCGGTCTCTGGCGTACGCTGACCCGTTCCTATGTGTCGCAGTACCGGTCTCTGGCGTACGCTGACCCGCTCCTATGTGTTGCAGTACCCGTCTCCGGAATGGGACACAGTCACGCCAGATGCCAAGAACCTCATCAACTCGATGCTGACGGTGAACCCGCAGCGCCGCATCAACACGGCCGAGGCGCTGAAGCACCCCTGGATCTGCGTAAGTCCCGTACTGGTGCAGCACCCCTGGATCTTCGTAAGTCCCGTACTGGTGCAGCACCCCTGGATCTGCGCGAGAGCTGTGCTGGTGCCAGCCGTGTGGCGGCCCTTTCAGCCTCGAGATTAGACAGTCCCGAACGGGGCTTTTACGGCGGTTGTTTACGGCCCCTTGGAGTGTCAAGTCCACTCGGCATCGCTAATCCCATTGGGTTAATGATCATTTGGGTGAAATTTCCCCGGGGGCAACTGGGTTTCGAACGCGTGACCTTCCGGTTGGCAGGCGGAGATATCACTAGGTGCAGGGAGGTCTTGCCGGAGTCGTATTCCGAGGATTAAAGACCGATATTTGTGATGTCTCTTGAGCATCCATTATAGAAGCACGTCAAAAGTACTGTAATGTGAGGGAAGCTATGATTTGGATGTTTGAGTGAACTATCCAAGCTATCAGATGAAAATTGGTCGTGATGTTTGCAGATCTCGCCCTTTTAACCTGTTGGCGCTTGACCCCAAGTTGTTTGAACAACTAGTAGCCTTTAGCTCGTAGTTTTGCAGCTTTTGCTCGTGCCTAGATCAGCTTAACTAGATTTGAAGGTTCAGTTGATTTGTACAAAGCTCTTGACTGCTCTTGTACAAAGCTCTTGTACGAAGCTCTTGACTTTGAAGCTCTGCATTATTTTGAATACAAGTTCTCGTGGCGCCTTAAAACGCTACCGTCAGTCAGTAGCGTCTTAAAGTGTTCCCGTCAGACAGAGTACAAGCATAGCATTTAAGTGCGTCGACATTCTCTTTTCTAAGCGCGAGTTGCTCTTGGTCCCGACTGTGGGCGACATGCTGGACGCCTGGCGGTGGTGGTTTTACCTCTGCGACGACACGCCTGGTGCTTTGAAGTCAGTGAAAGTACTACGGCAATAGTCTCAGGACGGGTGAAAGTACTACACCAATAGCGATGCTTTCCTCAAGTAAAATAATTGTGTCAATGTCTAACTCGCTCAATCCACAGTCTTTCTGCTCAACCTGCAAAGTTTTGTTCCCCCGGAGGGTCTTGTCATTCAACCCGCATATATTTGTGATTCACCCTGCATAGTTTTGTGGTCCACCCTACAGACTTGGTCCGCCCTACAGAGTTTTGGTCCACCCTTCAGAGTTGTGTGGTCCACCCTGCAGAGTTTTGGTCCACCCTACAGAGTTTTGGTCCACCTGCGGAGTTGTGTTCTACAGAGGTCAGCCAACACAATTCGCCAGCTGCCAGAAGGGTACCGCCGGACCGACTCGTTTCTCGGACGTCGCCATGAGCGAGTTTAACTCGCGTTTTCTATTCAGGCGATTTCGACATGATTGGTGGATTTTGGTTGACGCGGAGGCCCGGGTTCTGCTGGCCGCTGGCGGTTCTCAGTTAGTCCCCGCCCTCCCGGGGCGTGTCGTTACCGACACCCTTAAGGGTTTCCGTGGGTAGTGAAATAACGGCTCGCGGCATTGTGCCGACATTTGGCATACCTTTTCCCACATTAATTTGGCATGTGTCAAAAGTTATAAGTCAGGTCGTCTAGGGTCAATTAATTAGTCGAGGTTAAGTGAGGTCACATCCATATAAAGTTCAACCAGTCGTCACGCCTCAACGGATGAAGATATTTTAATGTAACTTCCAGCGTTTGCTTATCTTTAGGAATGCAACAAAACGTAGAGTAATTTTTATTTGTTTACGTTTTGAATTGCTTGGATTACTTTTTGGATATTTGCCCATTAGAGTTCAAATAGAAGATTCTGGCTAAAGTAAGCATTTTTATGGGAGCCATTTGGCTTCGAATAACGTTTTTCGGCACGCTCTTTCAATTAGAAAAGAAAACAATGAAAACATGGAAGCTCAAAATTTTGAAATTTCAAACTACAAATTTATTTCTGGGTGGCCAAAATGTGTATGTTCCTGGTCGATTTCGCTTTCTTTTTCTTGTTACAAACAATTTTAGTATTTTTTTCAAATATCCCCAAAATTAACTCCCCAAGGCCAAAAACATGACGTATGTCGTGAAAACTTAGGCCCCCTTAGTGACGTCACTTTTTGGAGGAAAAAACAAATTCGGGTGGTGTCGGGGCCATACGCGTAGAGTGTTTTCCAATGATACCTCTCGTTTTCGTGCGACGCTTAGTTTGGAGATTAGAATGGGTCCTATCCCCCCGAGACTGGGTGTGAGGATATGACCGGAAAGACGAGCAGGGTTAAGGACTGTCAGAAGTTGTGTTGGCCGCTGGCGTTGCTCAGTTGGCGACTGGCAGGGCCCGGGCCGGCCGTTTTGTCGACACCATTGTTTGCCGAGTACGCCTGCCCCGAATGGCCAGCGTGGGCACACTGCGCCGCCGCTTGGTATTATCTCCGACAAACCTCGGTCGGCCTGAAACGAGGTCCGCCTCCGTCCTGCGCAGATTGCCTCCGCCGCGCACCGGAGATGCGCTCGATCGGAGAAAAACAAGGCTGTGCGTTAGAACGCCACGGACTGCCGGACACTTTGGCCTCCATGTTATCCTATCGGAGTTCAGTGATGCTGTTTGCATTTGCCCGATGCTGCGCCTCCCTCGAGCACGCCGTCGATGCGCCGAATAAGGCCGCAGTAGCTGCACTGACTGAACTAACCCTCGAATACGCCGTCGATGCGCCCTAAGGCCCAAGTAGCTGCACTGACCGAACTAACCCTCAAGTACGCCGTCGATGCGCCCTAAGGCCCAAGTAGCTGCACTGACCGAACTAACCCTCAAATACGCCGTCGATGCGCCCTAAGGCCCAAGTAGCTGCACTGACTGAACTAACCCTCAAATACGCCGTCGATGCGCCCTAAGGCCGAAGTAGCTGCACTGACTGAACTAACCCTCAATAATATGGCAGTGGCGCGGCGGCACTTCCAGGTCTGCTGGCCGCTGTGGCGCGCTGATGTCGCCGTGAGCGATGCGCCCTAAGGCCGAAGTAGCTACACTGACTGAACTAGCCCTCAATAATATGGCAGTGGTGCGGCGGCACTTCCAGGTCTGCTGGCCGGTGTGGCGCGCTGATGTCGCCGTGAGCGATGCGCCCTAAGGCCGAAGTAGCTGCACTGACTGAACTAGCCCTCAAATACGCCCCCCCCCCCCCAGCTCCAACACTTTAAGAGCCCAGCTAGCGATGTGCAGTCTTCGTCGGGCGGTGAGACCATGCAGGATACACGGGGGCCATTTCCCCCATGCACCCTTGGGTGCGAACCCAAACCTGGTCGGTGCGCCCTAAAACTCAAATAACCAACCAATCAACCTCAGGTACAAATATAAACGCAAAGTTCAATACAACGTTGTCTACCGTGATGGTAGTCGACTGGTGCGGTAGGACACGTTGACTAGTGTCACGTGATCGTAGTCGACTGGTGCGGTAGGACACGGTGACTAGTGTCACGTGATGGTAGTCGACTGGTGCTGTAGGACACGGTGACTAGTGTCACGTGATGGTAGTCGACTGGTGCGGTAGGACACGGTGACTAGTGTCACGTGATCGTAGTCGACTGGTGCTGTAGGACACGGTGACTAGTGTCACGTGATGGTAGTCGACTGGTGTTGTAGGACACGGTGACTAGTGTCACGTGATGGTAGTCGACTGGTGCGGTAGGACACGGTGACTAGTGTCACGTGATGGTAGTCGACTGGTGCTGTAGGACACGGTGACTAGTGTCACGTGATGGTAGTCGACTGGTGTTGTAGGACACGGTGACTAGTGTCACGTGATGGTAGTCGACTGGTGCGGTAGGACACGGTGACTAGTGTCACGTGATGGTAGTCGACTGGTGCTGTAGGACACGGTGACTAGTGTCACGTGATCGTAGTCGACTGGTGCGGTAGGACACGGTGACTAGTGTCACGTGATGGTAGTCGACTGGTGCGGTAGGACACGGTGACTAGTGTCACGTGATCGTAGTCGACTGGTGCTGTAGGACACGGTGACTAGTGTCACGTGATGGTAGTCGACTGGTGTTGTAGGACACGGTGACTAGTGTCACGTGATGGTAGTCGACTGGTGCGGTAGGACACGGTGACTAGTGTCACGTGATGGTAGTCGACTGGTGCTGTAGGACACGGTGACTAGTGTCACGTGATGGTAGTCGACTGGTGCTGTAGGACACGGTGACTAGTGTCACGTGATGGTAGTCGACTGGTGCGGTAGGACACGGTGACTAGTGTCACGTGATGGTAGTCGACTGGTGCGGTAGGACACGGTGACTAGTGTCACGTGATGGTAGTCGACTGGTGCTGTAGGACACGGTGACTAGTGTCACGTGATGGTAGTCGACTGGTGTTGTAGGACACGGTGACTAGTGTCACGTGATGGTAGTCGACTGGTGCGGTAGGACACGGTGACTAGTGTCACGTGATGGTAGTCGACTGGTGTTGTAGGACACGGTGACTAGTGTCACGTGATGGTAGTCGACTGGTGCGGTAGGACACGGTGACTAGTGTCACGTGATGGTAGTCGACTGGTGCTGTAGGACACGGTGACTAGTGTCCGTGTGTGACTGGACACGGTGACTAGTGTCACGTGATGGTAGTCGACTGGTGCGGTAGGACACGGTGACTAGTGTCACGTGATGGTAGTCGACTGGTGCGGTAGGACACGGTGACTAGTGTCACGTGATCGTAGTCGACTGGTGCTGTAGGACACGGTGACTAGTGTCACGTGATGGTAGTCGACTGGTGTGGTAGGACACGGTGACTAGTGTCACGTGATGGTAGTCGACTGGTGCGGTAGGACACGGTGACTAGTGTCACGTGATGGTAGTCGACTGGTGCTGTAGGACACGGTGACTAGTGTCACGTGATGGTAGTCGACTGGTGCGGTAGGACACGGTGACTAGTGTCACGTGATGGTAGTCGACTGGTGCGGTAGGACACGGTGACTAGTGTCACGTGATGGTAGTCGACTGGTGCTGTAGGACACGGTGACTAGTGTCACGTGATGGTAGTCGACTGGTGCTGTAGGACACGGTGACTAGTGTCACGTGATGGTAGTCGACTGGTGCGGTAGGACACGGTGACTAGTGTCACGTGATGGTAGTCGACTGGTGCTGTAGGACACGGTGACTAGTGTCACGTGATGGTAGTCGACTGGTGCGGTAGGACACGGTGACTAGTGTCACGTGATGGTAGTCGACTGGTGTTGTAGGACACGGTGACTAGTGTCACGTGATGGTAGTCGACTGGTGCGGTAGGACACGGTGACTAGTGTCACGTGATGGTAGTCGACTGGTGCGGTAGGACACGGTGACTAGTGTCACGTGATGGTAGTCGACTGGTGCGGTAGGACACGGTGACTAGTGTCACGTGATGGTAGTCGACTGGTGCTGTAGGACACGGTGACTAGTGTCACGTGATGGTAGTCGACTGGTGCTGTAGGACACGGTGACTAGTGTCACGTGATCGTAGTCGACTGGTGCTGTAGGACACGGTGACTAGTGTCACGTGATGGTAGTCGACTGGTGCGGTAGGACACGGTGACTAGTGTCACGTGATGGTAGTCGACTGGTGCGGTAGGACACGGTGACTAGTGTCACGTGATGGTAGTCGACTGGTGCGGTAGGACACGGTGACTAGTGTCACGTGATGGTAGTCGACTGGTGCGGTAGGACACGGTGACTAGTGTCACGTGATGGTAGTCGACTGGTGCGGTAGGACACGGTGACTAGTGTCACGTGATGGTAGTCGACTGGTGTTGTAGGACACGGTGACTAGTGTCACGTGATGGTAGTCGACTGGTGCGGTAGGACACGGTGACTAGTGTCACGTGATGGTAGTCGACTGGTGCGGTAGGACACGGTGACTAGTGTCACGTGATGGTAGTCGACTGGTGCGGTAGGACACGGTGACTAGTGTCACGTGATGGTAGTCGACTGGTGCTGTAGGACACGGTGACTAGTGTCACGTGATGGTAGTCGACTGGTGCTGTAGGACACGGTGACTAGTGTCACGTGATGGTAGTCGACTGGTGCTGTAGGACACGGTGACTAGTGTCACGTGATCGTAGTCGACTGGTGCTGTAGGACACGGTGACTAGTGTCACGTGATGGTAGTCGACTGGTGCGGTAGGACACGGTGACTAGTGTCACGTGATCGTAGTCGACTGGTGTTGTAGGACACGGTGACTAGTGTCACGTGATGGTAGTCGACTGGTGCTGTAGGACACGGTGACTAGTGTCACGTGATGGTAGTCGACTGGTGCGGTAGGACACGGTGACTAGTGTCACGTGATCGTAGTCGACTGGTGCGGTAGGACACGGTGACTAGTGTCACGTGATCGTAGTCGACTGGTGCTGTAGGACACGGTGACTAGTGTCACGTGATGGTAGTCGACTGGTGCTGTAGGACACGGTGACTAGTGTCACGTGCTCGTAGTCGACTGGTGCTGTAGGACACGGTGACTAGTGTCACGTGATCGTAGTCGACTGGTGTTGTAGGACACGGTGACTAGTGTCACGTGATGGTAGTCGACTGGTGCTGTAGGACAAGGTGACTAGTGTCACGACAAGACATGGCTGGTCATTTTGCGGGCACGATTTTCTTGGCGTGTCCCAATATTTACCAGATACTCCAGACTGGTTTCCCGAGACGGCACGATCTGTCTCTAGACAGCTCGTGCTATTGCCAGTCATCGCGCTGCAAAGTCGTCGGCGAGATCAGCCAGCGGCTGGCAGGTGGATCGGAAACATTCGCACTGGGCCCGCCCGTTGGCCGCAGGCCTCCTCTGTGCCGCTCGCTGCGGCCCTCCTGTCTCGCTTCGGCAGATGACTGGGACACATTCTGGCACCTACCGGTACCATCTCTGCCGCGAGCCGTGCGATTTTCCAGGCGATATATGGGGAATGGCGGGGCGCGTGGTCTGGCTTGGCGAACGCTACAGGGCGTCCGCCCGAAAATAGAATCGGTCTGCCGAACGTCCGATAGAGGCTCGATTAGCGCGTTCGGAGCCTCTGACATGTCCAGCCCGTGCGCCAGTTTACACGTTGCTGCGTCATGCACTTTTCAACATTGGTGTTCCGTTATACCCCCCCCCCACACACACACACACGCACACAATTATTTTCCCTCCGTGTTTATCAAATGCCGTGCGACGTTTTCGTGAAGCATGCGTCTCAGAAAACAAAAGCCGATCGAACGCAGCTCAATTGGTTAGAGCGCTGGCCTTCATTGATCTCTCCCATCGTTGCAAGACGAGGTTTGGGTCGCTTCACCCTTTCGCACTTCGCACTTTGCAAAATGCTGTCATTGACTCGTAATTCACGGACATGGTGGTGCGGGCAGGGTGCACGCAACATACTGGGTAATTGAACTCTGGTCCATGAAGCCACTCCAGCAAGAACTCGGACAAAATGAAAATTAAAGCGTATCCACCAACCATGTGCATATGCTAACAAAGATGCTCGTCCGGGAGCATCTTTGGTAATATATATATCAGATGACGCAACACAGCGAACATACAATGGTACTGTGGATGTCTGCTGTCCAGTTGGTACAGCCGGTGGTACCTGCCGTCCAGTTGGTACAACCGGTGCTACCTTCCGTCTAGTTGGTACGGCCGGTGGTACCTCCCATCCAGTTGGTACAGCCGGTGGTACCTCCCATCCAGTTGGTACAGCCGGTGGTACCTGCCGTCCAGTTGGTACAGCCGGTGGTACCTTCCGTCCAGTCGGTACGGCCGTTGGTACCTCCCATCCAGTTGGTACAACCGGTGGTATCTGCTGTCCAGTTGGTACAGCCGGTAGTACCTGCCGTCCAGTTGGTACAGCCGGTGGTACCTGCCGTCCAGTTGGTACAGCCGTTGGTACCTCACATCCAGTTGGTACAGCCGGTGGTATCTGCCGTCCAGTTGGTGCAGGTTGTGGTATCTGCCAGCCGGTTGGTACAGCCAGTGGGTTCAAGCACGCTCCAGATTGCAACAGCTGTGCCGAAAAAGAAACAATGCGTAAGAGCGAGATTCGCGCCTGCGTCCATTTCTTCTCTGCTGCAGCGTGCAACGGAAAATGTTGAAAATATGCCTGGGCATATGTCATCAGCTTAAGCCCCCCAACCCTCTCGCTCCTTATCATGTGGCTGCAATCGAGGACACTTGTCCGCAGGGGTGAAGGATCCTATCCATTTGAGAGCGAGAGGGTGCTTTTCAGCCTGTGTCCCCAAACAGACAAATGAATCAGTATGATCTATATATGGCAGCAATGTCTCCCCACCCCTCCCTCTTCCATGTGCAGCACTTGAAATTGTATTCGATTTCTCCACATCACGTTACGACCACACGTCGCTGGCCACAAAATGGTCTCAACACTGCGCCAGCAACTGACGTCTGAAGCCACGGCAGGCATTGGTGGCTCTGAAGCCATGGCAGCAGGTTTAGATTTTCGTTGCGTAGGATGCCCTGGTCAATTTTTAACAAAGGCACACCATTACAGTGTAATGTGCCGGCTCGTATTTGAGGTATCGACGAAAAGCAGGAGAAATGGGGATTCCTCCACCCCACCCCCTGACGTGGGCGTGCTAGGTGAACCGCTCTGAAGAGCAAACGTAGGTACTAGAATATCCCTCATGTTTTCAATCCCAAAGTGTTCAATTTCACGACGACAATATGTCTGCCGCGAGGTTGGAATACTGTCACTCGGGCGAACTTGTAGCATTACCAGGGACCTCCAGATCTAGATCATCACCCATTGCAGGATGACAATGTGGCCCGAATTCGGAATGGTTTCACTTGGGCGAACTTGTAGCATTATCAATGACCTCTAGGTTTAATAATAATTATCCATGAAACTTTTCGCTTTCGTTTGCCGTTTAAACCAACGCGATTGATTACTGGTTGGAATGCAAAACGACCCTCGAATGCTGGCATGTGTCGAAAATTCTGCATCGGTATTAGGTTACCATCAATCCATCTCTAACGATTTGCAGTGATCTCAAAATATACGCCGCAAGCGGCTTGAATACCACGAAGCCTTCTATAACACATTATGCTACCTGCAATACAACCTTATGCATTTTCGCAATTTCCTCCCCCTAGCAGGAAGTATTTATTAATGCAGACCCAACTTCAGTTACCTTTCCACATATATGATTGGAACACCCGACGGAAATAATGGAGCATCCCGGGGAGCGCCGGCGCCCCCACCCCCCAAACTAGTCGCGGGTGGCCCAGCTGCGCTGGCGTTGTGGACTCCGTCAGATGGACTAGCAGCCGGCCAGACGGAGGGAGCCGTTGTGGACTCCGTCAGATGGACTAGCAGCCGGCCAGACGGAGGGAGCCGTTGTGGACTCCGTCAGACGGAGAGAGCCGTTGTGGACTCCGTCAGACGGAGGGAGCCGTTGTGGACTCCGTCAGACGGAGGGAGCCGTTGTGGACTCCGTCAGACGGAGGGAGCCGTTGTGGACTCCGTCAGACGGAGAGAGCCGTTGTGGACTCCGTCAGACGGAGGGAGCCGTTGTGGACTCCGTCAGACGGAGGGAGCCGTTGTGGACTCCGTCAGACGGAGAGAGCCGTTGTGGACTCCGTCAGATGGACTAGCAGCCGGCCAGACGGAGGGAGCCGTTGTGGACTCCGTCAGACGGAGAGAGCCGTTGTGGACTCCGTCAGACGGAGGGAGCCGTTGTGGACTCCGTCAGACGGAGGGAGCCGTTGTGGACTCGGTCAGACGGAGGGAGCCGTTGTGGACTCCGTCAGACGGAGAGAGCCGTTGTGGGACTCCGTCAGACGGAGGGAGCCGTTGTGGACTCCGTCAGACGGAGGGAGCCGTTGTGGACTCCGTCAGACGGAGAGAGCCGTTGTGGACTCCGTCAGATGGACTAGCAGCCGGTCAGACGGAGGGAGCCGTTGTGGACTCCGTCAGACGGAGAGAGCCGTTGTGGACTCCGTCAGACGGAGGGAGCCGTTGTGGACTCCGTCAGACGGAGAGAGCCGTTGTGGACTCTGTCAGATGGACTAGCAGCCGGCCAGACGGAGGGAGCCGTTGTGGACTCCGTCAGACGGAGGGAGCCGTTGTGGACTCCGTCAGACGGAGGGAGCCGTTGTGGACTCCGTCAGACGGAGAGAGCCGTTGTGGACTCCGTCAGATGGACTAGCAGCCGGCCAGACGGAGGGAGCCGTTGTGGACTCCGTCAGACGGAGGGAGCCGTTGTGGACTCCGTCAGACGGAGAGAGCCGTTGTGGACTCCGTCAGATGGACTAGCAGCCGGCCAGACGGAGGGAGCCGTTGTGGACTCCGTCAGACGGAGGGGTGTGGACTCCGTCAGACGGAGGGAGCCGTTCGTGCCGTTGGTGGGTGGGGGGTCGAAGCTAAGTAGACGGATGGTTCAATACGGATAGTAACGTCACGCGAGCGTTCAATGGGCGGGGTGCGTGGTGCTGGGATTGCGGAACAACGCCGCTGTGTGTAATCACGGTGTGTGGTGTGGAGTGTGGCTCGTGGCAAAGGGTTGTGAGGGTTGTGTACCGTTATTGCGGTGACGTTGTCAGACACTGTTGTGGTGGGATGTGGCAAGCTACATGGGACTGTGTGGAGATCCGCTCACATGACCCGGCCTTGTGTAGTGCTCCCACGTGACCGGGCTTACAGTTGAAAGTGGCCTGTTCCTGAGTTTTTGTTTTTCATGAAATATCCTCCGAAGAATTGTCATCTTATTCTTACTGGTCACTGGGTTGGTGATGTTTGACAGTGACTGTTACACGCGTTAACTCCCCGGTTAAGGGGAGGGGGCGGAATCCGCCCAACCTCATGTTTGTCCGACGATACCTCAAACGGACGGGGTCATTGTAGTGAAGTCTCAAACGGACGGGGTCATGGTAGTGAAGTCTCAAACGGACGGGGTCATTGTAGTGAAGTCTCAAACGGACGGGGTCATTGTAGTGAAGTCAAACGGACGGGGTCATTGTAGTGAAGTCTTGCTCAAACGGACGGGGTCATTGTAGTGAAGTCTTGCGACAAACGGACGGGGTCATTGTAGTGAAATCTTACGACTTTGTTAACATTTGAATAGCGCATGCTATGCATCAATTCGAAATACGTTGGTAAATGTAGGAACTGCGGGGGTACAAAGTTAATCGACCGGCCGGCTGCCGAGCGTTCGGGTCACAAAGCTCCGGTCGGTATGGCTGGCCGGCGTGACTGGCGATCTCGATATCATTTGATATCGATAATCAAATATCGATTATTCGATATCGAATCTCGACATCATTTGATCTTGGAGACATGGACCTAGTGTAATGAAATCTGTACCGAAGCAAATTGACAACAGCCGTAATCTACCATCCATTTTTTTTTTACTTCAGTAGTTCCCGAGATGTTAGCTGGGGTGAATTCGCCCCCCACCACACCACGCCACACACACACCTGCCTCTGGTGCACGTTATGTGAGAGATCCTTGGGCGCTCGCGTTGGCCTACTGATTATGGTTAAAATGTCTAGTACAAAGGGGAAGTACAAAAGGGAATATCCGATGTGCAAAGGAGAACGAAAGCTATCTTTTCCTTCTTGGAGGACCAAGATGTTGCATCTCCACATCCTGGATCGCAAAACAAATCCAACTACAGCGTCACGTACGTGTAGCTAGTGTTTGTGTTGTGCAATGGTGCTGGTTTATGTGTTGCAGGTGACATCATATGCAGCCCGTGTGTGTGTGTGGTGCCGCCAGGCTTGCTAACATCGTCGTCGGTCTTTGCAGCAACGCGAGCGCGTGGCGTCCGTTGTACACCGGCAAATGACAGTCGACTGCCTGAAGAAGTTCAACGCCAGGAGAAAGCTAAAGGTGAGACGATTCTACTCGATGGGGAGGAGTATAATCACGGCAGACTACCAGTGGGATGGACTGCTGAGCGACGCCCGGCTGGGTGACCAAGTGCACCAAGTTGTTGGCGGCAGGTAAGCCTCGTCGTCGTGGCCTCTCACGAACATGAGGACAGTGGTGATGGCTACTGCTGTTATGTTGGCGGGGATTTGCAGATGTATCTGCCGATGTGATGAGCATGCAGATCAGATGACGCAAGCGTCGTGGTATGGTGTTGAATGTTGTCGGTGGTGTCGGTTTACAGAAGTGGCGATTTGCCAGAAGTGTGCCTTGCCGGACGAGCTTCACTGTCGGATTGAGCGGCGTGCCGGGGTTGGGGGCGTGGTGGTGCACTTGGTCATTAGTCGGTTCACTTGGTGGTGTTCCGGAAGATGATCGGTACCGTGGTGGCTGTCTGAAGGTGATCGGTACCGTGGTGGCTGTCTGAAGGTGGTCGGTACCGTGGTGGCTGTCTGAAGGTGATCGGTACCGTGGTGGCTGTGTGAAGGTGATCGGTACCGTGGTGGCTGTCTGAAGGTGATCGGTACCGTGGTGGCTGTCTGAAGGTGGTCGGTACCGTGGTGGCTGTCTGAAGGTGATCAGTACCGTGGTGGCTGTGTGAAGGTGATCGGTACCGTGGTGGCTGTCTGAAGGTGGTCGGTACCGTGGTGGCTGTCTGAAGGTGGTCGGTACCGTGGTGGCTGTCTGGGGGTGATCGGTACCGTGGTGGCTGTGTGAAGGTGATCGGTACCGTGGTGGCTGTGTGAAGGTGATCGGTACCGTGGTGGCTGTCTGAAGGTGGTCGGTACCGTGGTGGCTGTCTGAAGGTGATCGGTACCGTGGTGGCTGTCTGAAGGTGATCGGTACCGTGGTGGCTGTGTGAAGGTGATCGGTACCGTGGTGGCTGTCTGAAGGTGATCGGTACCGTGGTGGCTGTCTGAAGGTGATCGGTACCGTGGTGGCTGTCTGAAGGTGATCGGTACCGTGGTGGCTGTCTGAAGGTGATCGGTACCGTGGTGGCTGTCTGAAGGTGGTCGGTACCGTGGTGGCTGTCTGAAGGTGATCGGTACCGTGGTGGCTGTCTGAAGGTGGTCGGTACCGTGGTGGCTGTCTGAAGGTGGTCGGTACCGTGGTGGCTGTCTGAAGGTGATCGGTACCGTGGTGGCTGTCTGAAGGTGATCGGTACCGTGGTGGCTGTCTGAAGGTGATCGGTACCGTGGTGGCTGTCTGAAGGTGGTCGGTACCGTGGTGGCTGTCTGAAGGTGATCGGTACCGTGGTGGCTGTCTGAAGGTGGTCGGTACCGTGGTGGCTGTCTGAAGGTGATCGGTACCGTGGTGGCTGTCTGAAGGTGATCTGAAACTGCAGAGGCTGTCCCCCCCCCCCCCGCCCGAGTGATTGACACCTTAATTCGTCTGGCCTGTGTCAGGTATTGACGACGGGCTGTTCCTTCCAGGGTGCCATTCTCACCACCATGCTGGCGACGAGAAGCTTCCCCAGTAAGTGCTGTTAGTAATTGCGGTGCCACAGTAAGTGCATTACCTCATTAAGTGCTGGTAGTAATTAAGTGCGTTGCCCCAGTAAGTGCTGTTAGTAAGTAAGTGCCGTACCCCAGTAAGTGCTGTTAGTAAGTAAGTGCGGTTCCCCAGTAAGTTCTGTTAATAAGTAAGTGGGTGCGCCAGTAAGTGCTGTTAGTAAGTTAGTGCGGTGCCCCAGTAAGTTCTGTTAATAAGAAAGTGATGTAAGTAAGTGCGGTACCCCAGTAAGTGCGGTTCGTAAGTAATTACGGTGCCCCAGCAAGTTCTGTTAGTAAGTAAGTGCTGTGCCCCAGTAAGTGCGGTTAGTAAGTAATTGCGGTGCCTCAGTAAGTTCTGTTAGTAAGTAAGTGTGGTACCCCAGCAAGTGCGGTTAGTAAGTTAGTCCGGTGCCCCAGTAAGTGCGGTACCCCAGCAAGTGCGGTTAGTAAGTTAGTCCGGTGCCCCAGTAAGTGCGGTTAGTAAGTTAGTCCGGTGCCCCAGTAAGTGCGGTTAGTAAGTTAGTCCGGTGCCCCAGCAAGTGCGGTTAGTAAGTTAGTCCGGTGCCCCAGTAAGTGCGGTTAGTAAGTTAGTCCGGTGCCCCAGTAAGTGCGGTTAGTAAGTAAGTGCGGTGCCCCAGAAAGTGCGGTTAGTAAGTTAGTCCGGTGCCCCAGCAAGTGCGGTTAGTAAGTTAGTCCGGTGCTCCAGTAAGTGCGGTTAGTAAGTTAGTCCGGTGCCCCAAAGGTTGTAAGTAGGGCCCCAGTAAGTGCGGTTAGTAAGTTAGTCCGGTGCCCCAGTAAGTGCGGTTAGTAAGTTAGTCCGGTGCCCCAGTAAGTGCGGTTAGTAAGTGCGGTTAGTAAGTTAGTGGTGCGGTGCCCCAGCAAGTGCGGTTAGTAAGTTAGTCCGGTGCCCCAGTAAGTGCGGTTAGTAAGTTAGTCCGGTGCCCCAGTAAGTGCGGTTAGTAAGTTAGTCCGGTGCCCCAGTAAGTGCGGTTAGTAAGTAAGTGCGGTACCCCAGAAAGTGCGGTTAGTAAGTTAGTCCGGTGCCCCAGCAAGTGCGGTTAGTAAGTTAGTCCGGTGCAAGTGCGGTTAGTAAGTTAGTCCGGTCCCCAGTAAGTGCGGTTAGTAAGTTAGTCCGGTGCCCCAGCAAGTGCGGTTAGTAAGTTAGTCCGGTGCCCCAGTAAGTGCGGTTAGTAAGTAAGTGCGGTACCCCAGCAAGTGCGGTTAGTAAGTTAGTCCGGTGCCCCAGTAAGTGCGGTTAGTAAGTTAGTCCGGTGCCCCAGCAAGTGCGGTTAGTAAGTTAGTCCGGTGCCCCAGTAAGTGCGGTTAGTAAGTAAGTGCGGTACCCCAGCAAGTGCGGTTAGTAAGTTAGTCCGGTGCCCCTGTAAGTCCGGTTAGTAAGTTAGTCCGGTGCCCCTGTAAGTGCGGTTTGTAAGTTAGTCCGGTGCCCCAGTAAGTGCGGTTAGTAAGTTAGTCCGGTGCCCCTGTAAGTGCGGTTAGTAAGTTAGTCCGGTGCCCCAGTAAGTGCGGTTAGTAAGTTAGTCCGGTGCCCCTGTAAGTGCGGTTAGTAAGTTAGTCCGGTGCCCCTGTAAGTGCTGCCGCTGCGGCGCCGCTCCCCGGTCGGCGTCGCGCGAGTGTTGCGTGTGTTGAGTTTGTGGGCGTGATACGGAACATCCACAGCTCCAGCACTGGAGTAGTTGAGCGTAGCTGGCCCTAGCGGCGCTCGCGTGCTCTCGGTAGCCTGATGGTCAGCTCTCGGTAGCCTGATGGTCAGTTGGGAGCCCACGAGCGCCGGGGTCGCCCGGTCCTCCCGCAGCTGTGCCGTGCGCCAGCCTGGTGCAGTGCTAAAATAACTGCTCGTTAGGTGTGAGATGTCGAAACGAGTACAGCGGGATATCGAAATCGCTGTGTATGGGACGAGTAGCCTAGGGGTAGACCGCTCGTCCCACAATCGAAAGGTTGTGGGTTCGAATCTCACCTGTCGCTACTCTTCGCCCGCGACCAATTGGCCTGAGAGATTGGCGACGCTATATCACTCAACGGTCGATGTGTTGTAAAGCCAATAACGAACGAACGAAATCGCTATGCACGTAATGTCATATACAATATCGCTAAGTCCTGCAAACCCAGTTTTAAAACAATTCCGCACATATGACTGTCTCTTTTGTGCGTGTTTTGAAAGGCACCGAATTTGAGCATATCGCTATCAACGAAAACGATACAAATACCCATGATATAAACTGTTATGTATAACATAACACAGCATTGGTAATCCCTTCATCTGTAATTACGTTACGGGATGTTCGTTGTCACGATCCCGGAACCGTTATGGTGAACAAAGGTATGATATTCATATATATATATATATATATATATATATATATATATATATATATATATATATATATATATATATATATATACACCGGATACAGTTAGACACCAGGCACGGAGTCTTCACAAACACGGAAAAGAAACACGATGTTGATTCTTCGTTCAGTAAGTGGTATATTCCACCCTATTTCGCGAATATTTTATCACTGGGTTGGAGATATTGCATGGTCTAGCAGTCGATTATGTTGCAAAGAAGTACGGGGTTCTTTTTCTGAAGCTTTTGATCTGCGGCGGCTGCGAGCTGTGTATTTTGTTAACGTTGGGACTGTCGAGCTGTGGAGTTTGTTAACGTTGGGACTGTCTAATTGTGGATTTTGTTAACGTTGGGGCTGTCGAACTGTGGAGTTTTTATAATTTGCCTCCATGGTGGAGTGTTGACCCGTGTAATGATGGGTTCAAGCCGTGTGCTCCCAGGGAGAACGACTCTCGGCTGGTCGCGAATGATCAATTCTGGTCGAGGCGCCCTAAGGCCCAAATAACGACTCTCGGCTGGTTTTCGTTTAGCCCGTGCCGATCCGAATTGACCCTTGTGACGACTTCAGGTCGCAGTATGATGGCCAAGAAGGGCGACGGCTCCCAGGTGAAGGAGTCGACAGAGAGCAACACTACCGTCGAGGACGACGACTGTAAAGGTAAACATGTGCGCAGCGTCACCACTGTGATGACGTCACCCTTGTGTCAGGGATGACGTCACCGCAGAGGTGTGGCACGCTGCGTCGAGCTACGTCGGAGGGCCAAGGACTTGGTAGTGCTAGATAGCCGTCGATGTGTGTGTATGTGTATTCTGACACGGCGAGGGTATCGTGTGTAGCGGTGTCGTGTCGTTCACCGGCCGTCGTAGCAGGGGTGTCGTACTGCCGTTGCAGCAGGGCGACTGGTTAGTTCGGTGTCGTACGCGACCAGTCAGAAGCTACGAAGACACACCGGCAGGTGTCGAGTTGGGAGAGCAGGTGCAACACACGGCCGCCTGGTCCGGTCACGGCTGCCTGGTCCGGTCACGGCTGCCTGTTCCGGTCACGGCTGGCTGCCTGGTCCGGTCACGGCGCCTGGTCCGGTCACGGTGGCCTGGTCCGGTCATGGCTGCCTGGTCCGGTCACGGCCGCCTGGCCCGGTCACGGCCGCCTGGTCAGGTCACGGCCGCCTGGTCAGGTCACGGCCGCCTGGTCCGGTCACGGCCGCCTGGTCAGGTCACGGCCGCCTGGTCAGGTCACGGCCGCCTGGTCAGGTCACGGCTGCCTGGTACGGTCACGGTGGCCTGGTCCGGTCACGGCTGCCTGGTCCGGTCACGGCCGCCTGGTCCGGTCACGGCTGCCTGGTCCGGTCACGGCCGCCTGGTACGGTCACGGTGGCCTGGACCGGTCACGGCTGCCTGGTCCGGTCATGGCTCCCTGGTCCGGTCACGGCTGCCTGGTCCGGTCACGGCCGCCTGGTCCGGTCACGGCTGCCTGGTCCGGTCACGGCCGCCTGGTCCGGTCACGGCCGCCTGGTCCGGTCACGGCTGCCTGGTCCGGTCACGGCTGCCTGGTCCGGTCACGGCTCCCTGGTCCGGTCACGGCCGCCTGGTCCGGTCACGGCTGCCTGGTCCGGTCACGGCCGCCTGGTACGGTCACGGTGGCCTGGACCGGTCACGGCTGCCTGGTCCGGTCACGGCCGCCTGGTACGGTCACGGTGGCCTGGACCGGTCACGGCCGCCTGGTCCGGTCACGGCCGCCTGGTACGGTCACGGTGGCCTGGACCGGTCACGGCTGCCTGGTCCGGTCATGGCTCCCTGGTCCGGTCACGGCTGCCTGGTCCGGTCACGGCTGCCTGGTCCGGTCACGGCCGCCTGGTACGGTCACGGTGGCCTGGACCGGTCACGGCTGCCTGGTCCGGTCATGGCTCCCTGGTCCGGTCACGGTGGCCTGGACCGGTCACGGCCGCCTGGTCCGGTCACGGTGGCCTGGACCGGTCACGGTGGCCTGGTCCGGTCATGGCTCCTGGTCCGGTCACGGTGGCCTGGACCGGTCACGGCTGCCTGGTCCGGTCATGGCTCCCTGGTCCGGTCACGGCTGCCTGGTCCGGTCACGGCTGCCTGGTCCGGTCACGGCCGCCTGGTACGGTCACGGTGGCCTGGACCGGTCACGGCTGCCTGGTCCGGTCATGGCTCCCTGGTCCGGTCACGGTGGCCTGGACCGGTCACGGCTGCCTGGTCCGGTCATGGCTCCCTGGTCCGGTCACGGCTGCCTGGTCCGGTCACGGTGGCCTGGTCCGGTCACGGCTGCCTGGTCCGGTCATGGCTCCCTGGTCCGGTCACGGCTGCCTGGTCCGGTCACGGCTGCCTGGTACGGTCACGCGGCTGACGGCCGCAGTAGCGTAGCTGATGTCGAGACCGGCTCACGTTGTCGCACGGCAGACCACATCTGTGTCGCAGCACACCACTTTTGTGTCGCAGCAGGCCACTTGTGTGTCGTGGCAGGCCACGTGTGTGTCGTGGCAGGCCACCTATGTGTCGCAGCAGACAATTTGTGTATCACAACAGGCCACTTGTGTGTCGCAGCAGGCCACTTGTTATGTGTCATAGTAACGCGTCAGTGAACTCACAGACCGACACGTATAGACGAGAGGAGAGCAGTCTTGTGTCAGAGTCAGTGCTGGCGTTGAGACAGAACACGTCTCCGCAGCCAGTCGCGGAGCAGATGTAGCAGCGTGGCGGGGGCGGGCGGGCGTCCTCCGAGCGTGGCGCTCCATCCTCCGAACGTGGCGATCCGTGAGCCCGGCGACGTTCAGTCGCCGGCCTCTAGCCGTCAGCTGTTATTGACTAGAACTCGAGTCGTTCACACGGGAGTCCAGCTGCCGAGTAACTTGCCTGTCCCGATCAGCAGAGTATGCGGTTGAGGTGAGGCGCTTGGACCAGTTGCCGAGTAACTTTCCAGTCCAGGTTGACAGTACATGCGGTCGAGGTGAATCGTTTGGATCGAGTGCTGTCTCCGAGGCGCGCGTCTGCACACTCACGCTGTGTGAGGGGACCGAGACTGCCTGAACTCGCAGTGCCGTCGGCACGCCGGCCATCCAGTTGGTGTCAGCTTGGCTAACGGGTATTGTCTGGCGCTGCCGTCTGCTGCCCCAAATTTACCGTCGGCGCTCCACACCTACCCCGGTGCTGCTATTGCTCCGGTGTTGTTACCCTGATATTACTGTCAGAGCATTAGTTTGATGTAGGCCACTGATTGCACCATTTATGCTTATATCAGTTAAACGGGGTTTCGGCGCCATCAGAAAGGAAAGTACGCGTAGCCGTTCAAAAAAAGTGATTTATGCTCGAGCGATGAGGCTAGTGTGTAAGAGTGATATGTCTCGGTGGTTTGCTGTCTACTCAACGGCGCATCATTGTACGCGTAACTGGCGGCAGCATCTCAGCAGAGACTAGCTCGTGATCAGTGTTGTCCAGACTGTGTCGCCGGTTAGAGGCAGGCGTCGGACCGCCTTGTCTCGGGTGTCGACGTGTCCGGCGCCGTTGGGTTCCCGGCTCTCGTCTGTGTCGCTGGATGTTGCTTCCTGTCGTCTGCCTTGGCTTGCTGTCGATGTTCGGTGTTGGCTGCCGGGCTGGCGATCACTGTTGCAGTAGAACGTGTTGTGGCGTTCGTTGTCGAATTTTCTATTGGCGGCATGTCTAGAAAAGCTGACGCTCCAAGCATTCCGTCGTGAGCGTCCCGGTAATCTGTGGAAGACGTCGACTGTGTTTTAAAGCGTGGCGATTTAGTGGAGTGTTCTGAGCTGTCATGTGTTGACTCTAAAAGGAATGTATATGAGAGCAGTTTTTCACGGCGTTCTGAGATTATATGTTCGTTCAGCGGTGAAAGTTGCGCTGGCTCAGGGTTCGGTATTGTTGAGCCTCGGCGTGTGTGGCGAGGTTTTGGTGGCGTTTGGGAAGATCGAGCGTCTGCGACAAAGCTGCAGTCGTGCCCATCCTGCGTAAAACTGGGTTCGATATACAGGTCATGAAGCTCCTTTTGGACGTATTTAGTATTGTCAGTTATGAACAAAGACAATGTATAGATCATGCTTGGAGGTCCCTGGGAGGGTCGAGCGTTGGAACGCCTGATTTTGTACCCCGCTAATGTTAATTTGTCATTTTCCTCGTACAATCTGAAAATCTCCGGATCTAAACTATCTCCCACGCCATCCCGGCTTGGAGAGAGCTCTCCAGTCTTGTGCGAGATCAAGCGTGACAAAACTAAAGTCAAAGGCGAACTCCAACTATACGACCAATCCGTTAATGCGTCTTACCCGACCGTCGCCTGGCGGCCGCTCACAACAGCTGTGATGTGCGCTGCGACCGCCAGAGGCGCTGCCGGCGGTGCCGGCGCGAGCCGCTGCCGGCGGTGGGCTGGCCGGCGCGCTCCGTAGAATGGTGAGCAGCCAGCCGGCGGCGTCCGGCGCAGCGGCAGTGGCGGTGACGGTGGCGGCGGCGGCGTCCGGCGGGCCCGCGCTGGCCGCCCTGGTCAACGGCGCTCGCGGTGAGACATGAGAGGCTCGCGCCGAGCCACTGCTTGAGGATACATCCCCAGTGAGGGCGGCGGCGCCGGGCACACCCTCCGGAGCGGGCACCGTGCGCCGTGCCGTCGAGTGCTGAGGTTACCCGGCCCCCTGTCACACCGCCGCTGCTGCCCAGCTCGGGTTTTGTGGGGGCACGTCGCCGATTTTATCCGAAAGAGCAGTAGCGGTAGTTCACCTGCTAGAGCCTACGACGCACATATCCCTACCCCGACACGCGTGTCTACACCGCACACATCCCTACCATGACACGCGTGCCTACACCGCACACATCCCTACCCCGCCACGCGTGTCTGCACCGCACACATCCCTACCCCGCCACGCGTGCCTACACCGCACACATCCCTACCCCGCCACGCGTGCCTACACCGCACACATCCCTACCCCGACACGCGTGTCTACACCGCACACATCCCTACCCCGCCACGCGTGCCTACACCGCACACATCCCTACCACGACACGCGTGCCTACACCGTACACATCCCTACTACGACACGCGTGCCTACATCGCACACATCCCTACCACGACACGCGTGCTTACACCGCACACATCCCTACCACGACACGCGTGCCTACATGGTACATGCCTAGTGTGATGGTAATCAAACTCTACGTACGTGAAGAACTCGATTGCGTACGTAGTCTCTGCGTAGTTGGAAGTGGTTTTGCCATTGGTTAGTTTCAAGTGTAACGTGAGAACCATCTGTCTCCCCGGGCGTTCCAAATATGTTTGCCATGTTAATGCTCCACCATAAGTTGTACTCTACAACACCTGGCCCTTTTACATTTGCATATCGGCTCAGACTATAATTGGGTATGGTGCCTGTTGGTTCTGCACGAACAATGCAGTCGTTGCGCCCTAAAGCCGAAATAACTGCGTCTGTTGGCAATACTACTAGTGCACAAGTACACATATGCACAGACCTTACAACTGGAGCACTGATAACACCTGGTGAAATGTTCACCGCTGACAGTTGTTCCATTCCATGAATCAATATTGTCCTTCGTATAGATTAGCTTTCCAATTAAGAAGAGCGATACGCTGTGGAGTCCAGTTCTATACTAGGGGTAATTCAGCATATCATAGATGAATCAGTTCACTTGCAAAAATTTTGATCTACTATAAATGGCTGAGATAAACCGCATATAACATCGGCAACTGATGCCCTTCTGGCGGCCCAATGAGGTAGTATAGACTTATGGTCTAGTTACCTGAAGTGTTTCATCCAAGTAGACTCCCAGAACTGGCCACCGTATGTTTTAAACAAGGGCACGTGAGATGGATACCTGTCGCGTACCGAGGCGATGGCGGCGACCTGTGGAGACAATTCAGTATCTCGTGATAGTGCCAGAAATACCGCTCGTGGTGCCAAGAAAATTGGCGATGGAAATGCATCAAGGACTCCATTTCACCTCCAAATGCCGGAGAGCCATGTTTTCCGCCTCCGTGTGTATTTTCTCTCGTTCCTTTTTTGTTGGACGTTCTGCATGGTATTAGGTTCTGCATGTACAGCTTGGCGGATGGCTTCCGACGTGCCGCCTCGCCCCGCGCGGCCTGTGTCGTGTTGTGTTGCGACTTCTTCGTGCGCATGGGGTGCTCCGTGTCAGGGATGTGTTCTGCACACTCACTGACAGAAACCCGCTGAACACCTTGTGACTTGCCCTGTGCATGGTGTTCTGTGCCAGGGATGTGTTCTGCACAGTCAATGACAGAAACCCGCTGAACACCTTGTGACTTGCCCCTGTGCATGGTGTTCTGTGTCAGGGATGTGTTCTGCACACTCACTGACAGAAACCCGCTGAACACCTTGTGACTTGCCCCTGTGCATGGTGTTCTGTGCCAGGGATGTGTTCTGCACAGTCAATCAAACCGCTAACACTACTTGCCCCTGTGCATGTGTTCTTGTCGGGATGTGTTCTGCACACTCACTGACAGAAACCGCTGAACACCTTGTACTTGCCCTGATGTTCTGATGTGTTAGTCAGTGACAGAAACCCGCTGAACACCTTGTGACTTGCCCCTGTGCATGGTGTTCTGTGTCAGGGATGTGTTCTGCACACTCACTGACAGAAACCCGCTGAACACCTTGTGACTTGCCCCTGTGCATGGTGTTCTGTGTCAGGGATGTGTTATGCACAGTCAGTGACAGAAACCCGCTGAACACCTTGTGACTTGCCCCTGTGCATGGTGTTCTGTGTCAGGGATGTGTTCTGCACAGTCAATGACAGAAACCCGCTGAACACTTTGTGACTTGCCCCTGTGCATGGTGTTGTGTCAGGGCTGTACGCTGTACAGTCAAGGACAGAAACCCGCTGAACACCTTGTGACTTGCCCCTGTGCATGGTGTTGTGTCAGGGATGTACGCTGTACAGTCAGGGACATCAACCTGCTGAACACCTTGTGACTTGTCCCTGTGCATGGTGTTGTGTCAGGGCTGTACGCTGTACAGCCAGGGACATCAACCCGCTGAACACCTTGTGACTTGCCCCTGTGCATGGTGTTGTGTCAGGGATGTACGCTGTACAGTCAGGGACATCAACCTGCTGAACACCTTGTGACTTGTCCCTGTGCATGGTGTTGTGTCAGGGCTGTACGCTGTACAGTCAAGGACAGAAACTCGCTGAACACCTTGTGACTTGTCCCTGTGCATGGTGTTGTGTCAGGGCTGTACGCTGTACAGTCAAGGACAGAAACCTGCTGAACACCTTGTGACTTGCCCCTGTGCATGGTGTTCTGTGTCAGGGCTGTACGCTGTACAGCCAGGGACATCAACCCGCTGAACACCTTGTGACTTGCCCCTGTGCATGGTGTTGTGTCAGGGATGTACGCTGTACAGTCAGGGACAGAAACCTGCTGAACACCTTGTGACTTGTCCCTGGTACTGGTATTTCAATCTGATACTCGTTCCTCAGTCTGGTACTCGTTTCTCAGTCTGGTACTTGTGTCTCAGTCTGGTACTCTTATTTCAGTCTGGTGCTTGCGTCTCAGTCTGGTACTTGTGGCTCAGGCCGGTACTAGTATTTCAGTCTGGTACTTATGCCTCAGTATGGTATTCGTGGCTCAGTTCGGTATTCGGATCTCGGCGCCACCCATGTAGTTGCAGTGAAGTCTGTTAAATAGCAATTGCTATTGTGCATTGTGATGTGCCATCAACAAAATACGATCGTTTCACAGAGCATAGCCCACAATTGCAGGCATGGTATTGAACTAGTATCTGAATGACTTTGTGCCCGGCCGCCAGTATGTAATCGCTTGTTTGAGGGTTCATGGACGGTGCGCTCGCTTTTCGTTTCAATGTGTGCGCTGCCAGCTGACGGCAAGATATTCGGCCTAGGTGGCCAGTGGCTCGTCGCGCTTCGCGTCATTTCCGTACCATTTGGTGTGTTGGCTTCCTAGTGCGTGTGTGCTGTGCTGGTTCTGCTGCGGATTGACTGCGATGGAGGTGCGTGGTCTGCAAGGGCCAGCGCGCCGCCAGACATGGCATCACCGAAGCCGCCGACGCTTTGAAACGTTGTGCGTCGTGCACGTTAAGCTCGTGCTCCTCTGGGCGCGTTAAGTGCACACTTTCGTCAGTTTCAGAGGGGCATGCTGAATTGTGATGTCGCATTTCGTTGCAGGCCACACCTTGGTGTTGATACCGATCTCTTGTTCGCTCTGTCTCAGGTGTGTGATTTGAGTCCATTAAATTGGGTAACATTCACGGAAATGATTGATGATCCAAGCATTGGATTCGACCATAAGGTGAACTCATCGCGGTCCCGCTCGTACGACTTGATGTTAATTGTTTGATATATGGGCTCTCGAGTCAAAATTTGGAGGAGGATTTCAAGGTGCCTAGCTCTCTACCGGTGCCGTGCCTGCGTACGCCGTTCTGTTCTGGCTCGCTTCCGTTGTGTCGCATCCAGCTTGCAGTTGTGGCTGACGCATTGGGCGGCGACTGAGGCCGGGCCGCCGGCCTGTCGCACATCAGGCGCCGTATGTGTGCGATGTGGCCGGTGACGATGGTGGACGAGTGGCTGACGGCTGGTGTTGTTGCCCCCTCTGTTGGTCTGTGCTGTGGCTCAGTCGAGGACCGCAAGGTAGACCGGTCGTCGACAGTCATCGCTCGGGAGCCAGAAGGTACGTGACCTGACCTGGCCTGATCGGAGCCGGCCTGACCGCACCCGACTGTCCCCGTCTCAGAGGACTCGATCCCAATCTGATCTGACTGTCCTGGTCTGAGCCGAGCCGACCTCGACCTGATCTGACCTGACCTGACCTGGCCGGGTGTGCCCAACCGACTGACCATTTTGCCTGCCGTAGTTGTTACCCAGTGCATTTGCGGTTAATATCTGCATTGCTTGGTAGCTGTTGCCCGGAGCTGGTTTCTTGCACCCCTTGGGTGTGGATCAGGTCCTGCCCCTTGGGTGTAGCTGAGGTACTGCGGGCACCATCTCCCGGGCAGTTTTCAAATAACATCCCCCTCGCAATATATTCAGTTTCCCGTATGTTCCCCTGAGGTTTCGCTTGTAAATTGCACTAGCATTCGCACCCCGAGTTGGGTGCGAAACCCAGCACAGCCCTCGGCCGGTGGCTTCTCGATGCTAAATGACTGTGTGGTTAAGCCCATGGCGATTTTTGTGGTTGTGAAATATTTTCATTAGCTTTAGACTGGATGTGATAATTGTGCTGCGGTGTGCTCCCATCTCCGTTTATAAGCCAACGTGGCTAGTATTTTGGTTACAAATCCCCATCTGTATGCTAACGTGGCTATCATATTTACTACCATCTCCCGTTTATAAGCTAACGGGGCTAGCACTTTTGCTACTAATTCCCGTGTATAAGCTAAAGTGGCTAGTATATAGGCTACCAATCCCCGTCTATTAGCTAGCATAGCTAGCATATTGGCTACACATCTTTCAGCGGGGTATGCCGAGGCTAATTTCCGGTATTCCAGAAAAAAGGAAGGGCACGAACATTTCATTATGTTGAAGTAGAAATATTGGATAGGTTGGACTCTCCTCAGGAAGACGTCTGGTGATACCATACCGTTTCAATGGTGTTCTGGGAATGGCAGGACTCTTGTGGCGTGTTTTCAGGCTTGTTGCCCTACGGCCGATGGGATGTATGCAGTACGTATTTACCGACCCAGCGAACAGATATTTAAATTAGTCGATGGGTTCACGGTCACGCTTGCAATCCTTCAATTTGCCGACAATTGTAGTGTGGAGAGGTAACAGGAAGGTGGTAGGAAATTGAACTTTCGGCTGTTTCCTCGTGCATTTAATGCATTTGCATGGGCGCATGCAAGCATAGTTTAGTTAATGAACATTGCTTAGTTGAATGTCGTAGCGCTTTAACATGCACGTTGCATTGTTTGGGCGAGTGGTGGCACGACATTGTGGTTGTTAAAATTATTGGAAGTCGTGTCGTTCTCATGATGTCCTCTGGGTGATGTATGTTCCATTGTGTGATCAATTTAAGGATTGTTTGCTTAGCCACGTATTTTTGCGCTCAACTTTTGCATGAACAGAAGTGATTGATTTCAGAGTGAAGTGGATTCTGTCAATTAGTCATGCGCAAAACGGCAAAATATCTCACAATATTCGACATGTGGCACAGTTAATTAATAATGATAATGCAATCGATGTGTGCATCGGCACATTGAAAATGAACCCGCTCCTGCTGGAATGTGTCTGATTATTATTGATATATTCTGGTGTAGAACCCAGTGTATGTCCTTGTCAGTTCGACGCTGTATGGTGGACTACTGACTTCGGTGAATGGTTTTCAGAGGAAGACGCGCCCTGTTGTTCAAATGTGCCACAATGATCCTCGTATCTGCTGGCGCTCGCTACAGCCAGCGGCGCGTTGTTACCGACTATGTCCTCTGAACCCAGGTGGACGCAGCTTGCATTGGAGCATAAGTGCATCAGGGGATCGGTTTCGCCATCGCTCCCTCACCAATGCAGCATGCATTGTTCACCTCCCCGGTCCAAGAGCTGTAGAGTCCTCTGACATAGCAACGGTGGAATCTTTTGGCACAATAGCCATAGCAAGGACAGCTGTTAGGTTTTTCGAGTGCTGTATTTATGTAGATGTGATGTGTTGTTTTGTGCATTAAACTGGTAAGCACATGCTGTGCATCCGCACTTGGCAATGAAAATATATGTACGTTGGGCTATCGGTCACCACCACTACACACCAGAGGTCGTAAAACCCAACAAATTCTCACCCGAAATTATTTCCGATAGTTCCGCGAGGCTAAATGACGGTAAATAGGATGATCGTTGTTTGTTGTGCATTTGATTTTGCTTACAGCTCTCTTTGCGATCGGAAAGTGCTTAACCTGAATTCAACATCAAGAAGACTTTCGGTACTAAATACAGTCACAGTTGTTTAGCTGCTTTACTCAGAAGTACGATGCACATGGAATATGGATAAATATGTCTCAATTTCACTTGTATGTGATAATCTTGCAGTTGATTACTTCGCAAGTTGCATTGCATCCCCTGGCTAATTAGCCTCAGTGGCGGTTTTTGCTGCCGAGTTCAGGTGCGGGTGATACATTCCTACCCGGCTCCGTCTCGCTGCGCTCAACCACTCAACCTAGTCACCGGCCGATGGGTCCCAGCTGACCTGAATGTGACCTGATGTGATGTGGCTAGAGCTGACGGCAAACTGGTGTGCTGTGGTAACGAGTGGTGATGAGCTGGTGCGTTACAACAGGTGGTTAGTAATGTGTTGGTGCGTTACGACAGAGGTCAATAATGGGATGATGCGTTATGACAAGGGTTATTAATGGGCTGATGCGTTACGACAGGGGTTAGTAATCGTGTGGTGCGTTGCGACGAAGTTTAGTAATGGGCTGGTGCGTCATGACAAGGGTTTATAATGGGTTGGTGCGTTACCACAAGGGTTAGTATTTGGATGGTGCGTTGCAATCGTTGGTAGTGGGCTGGTACGTTACAACAACGGTCAGTAATGGGGTGATGTGTAACGACACTCGTTAGTAATGGGTTGGTGTGTTGCAATTGTTGGTAGTGGGCTGGTACGTTACAACAACGTAATGAGGTAGTGCGTTACGCGGGTGATTAGTAACGGCTTGGTGCCTTCCGTGGATGGTTATAATGGGGTGGTGCATTACGTGAATGGTTATAATGGGGTGGTGCATCATGTAAGTGGTTAATTGCGGGTAGGTGCGTAACCTGGATTATTAGAATGGGGTGGTGCATTTCAGCAAGCGTTGGTGACGACCTGGATCATTTCGTTGCTCGTTTATGGTGGACTGGCTGGTAGTGCTAACGACTGATAGTGAGATTGCGCGTCTCATTACAAATTAATGCCCGACCAATGCGTTGTGTTGCATGCTGAAGGCAGAGTACGGCAAGTGGTAACATAGCATTAGCATTAACTGAACGTCAAACTGGAGCGTCACGTCACGTCACGTCACAAGTGAGTGGTGGTGCCGCCGTCCGCCTTCCGCCGTCACGTGCTTGGGTGGGGGACGTGTAGTCTAGGGGTAAGTTGCTCGTCTCACAATCGCAAGGTTTTGGGTTCGAGTCTCACCTGTCGCTACTCATGTCATGTCATCACTCATGTCAGTAATTCAACGCTACATGACTCGACGGTCGATGTGTCGTAAAAGCCAGTAACCAACCACGTGCTTGGGTGGGTGCGGTGTGTTGTTGCTGACGCGCTTCGGTGAAGGTCTCTCGTCTGCGACGTCGGGCAGTTGGTGTTTGGTCCTGGTTGATGGTGGCGCGTCTGGTGGGCTCTGTGGTGCCAACTGGTGTGTGCTTGTGCTGGCTACACTGGTGCAGATAACCTGGTCAGGTGGCTTTGGCTGGGCGGGAGCCGGGTGGCGCCCGGCCCCGGCGACCTCCGATCTGACCCGACCCGACCCGACCCGACCCGACCCGACTTGAGGCTACCACTGCGTCCGCAGAGAACGGGCCGGGGAAGTGTCAGGTGTCACTGGTGCCGGTCATCCAGCGGAACGACCAGGTGTTCAATGGTGAGTCTGACGGGTCACTGACGCGGGGGACCTCCCCCCCCACACACACACACTCACACACACACTCACACACACACTCACACACACACACACACACACACACACACACACACACACACACACACACACACACACACACACACACACACACACACACACACACACACACACACACACACACACACACACACACACACACACACACACACACACACACACACACACACACACACACACACACACACACACACACACACACACACACACACACACACACACACACACACACACACACACACACACACACACACACACACACACACACACACACACACACACACACACACAGACACACACACACACACACACACACACACACACACACACACACACACACACACACACACACACACACACACACAGACACACTGCACGTGCCGTCCGGCTGCGCACCGTCGCTGGCAGGGTGTGTCGTGTGCGGTCTCCGACGGCAGGTGCAGAATGGTAGGTGTGTGTAAGGTGGTGTCACGAACAGGAATTGATCACGTCGCCCGCCTCGTGCGACAGATATGCTGACGAGGTACTGGTACTCGGCACGACTGGGGGCTGGTACTCGGCACGACTGGGGGCTGGTACTCGGCACGACTGGGGGCCTCGGCGGGGCGTACCCTTCTCCCGCGAAACGTGTGCATTGATTGGCGTGAATAATACAGTAGCAAATGGTATACGAGTTGCATGCGCCATTTGTCGTGGCTTGTATCATAAATCGCATGAGGGCATATTCGAAGTAGTGTTTATTGAGGCCGGATACAATTTGTATCCCGCTACACATTGTCCTTTATTTGAGCTATTAGTTGACACGACAAAAGCAGTCAGTCCTGAACAGAACAGATCGTCCAGGATTGACCATGGCCCTTTTGATATACGAGTAGCTTTGCAACCAATTCCTTGAAATCACGAAATATGCACGAATATATAGCTTGGTTATCCAAGAGCTCGTTTTAGCTTGAAGGTCCTGATCAATGCACTTTTCGTACATAGTCGTTCTGACAAATTTTGAAGTTTTGAACTAGTGTAATTGTTCAACAGCGTGGTGTTTGCAGGTGGAAGTTTGAATGGTGCGTTTGACTGCGTCTGCGAGCATGCTGGAATGTAGAAGGCACATTTAGGATGATTTCCATCGCGAAGTTACCAAATATTGCCAAAAAGAAATGTTCATCAAAATCACATCTCAAACATGCAAAGTTCACCCTGGAGACCGTGAAATGGGTACGTGGCTGACGCTGTCCGACCGGTCGATACCAGGCAAACTAAACTGAAGAGAAGGCTACGTGGCCGCATTAGTATAGCAAATCCCTAACAAATCCCAATGCATGTGCAACAAATTTCATCACAACAAAATCCACGACTCCACATTACTATTCAAAGCCGATTTTCCGCCGCTGTAATAGGTGTGTAATAGGTGTACTTCTGTGTAATAGGTGTGAGCTTTGCGGGCCCGTGATGGTAATGTCGGTGGCGGTGGAGACGTCAATTCGGTGACTAAAACTGCTAACAGGGACATACTAGTTATAGGGTTATGTGCGCTGATCGTGCCTCTCGTAGAAGGGATCTATGCAGACGAACTCGTGTCTGTCCCAGTTGCCCAAGTGATGGATGTTAGGGGTAGGCTGGAAAGGACTATACGGGTAAGCAATGGTAAGCAATGAGTTAGCAATGCGATTCGTCCATGTTGGTGTTAATTCGTTATCCAGTCCGTATCAATTTATGTTCACCAAATTATATCCAACCCGCAGCGTTATCTATATCAGACGGATATCCGATCCATGCGATACTCCTCTACCCGAGCCCCGTGTCCGTACCGTACCACCCGGATGTCCGGCCAATGCTTCACGCCATTACCACGGTAACATGTCGGACTTGGTGCGCAACTGGTTCAGTGGCCAGAGTGCAACCAACAAGGGCAATTGTGGCTGATAGTTGAACTGATCTAATATGTCTTTATGTCTTCATGTCTGTACACTTTTCGGTCTGTGCGGCCGCATTGGGGTACCCTGCATCGTCTATCTTCTCGTGCGGTCTGCTGAGCTTGTCGGCGGCAGTCCCACCGACGAGACTGTCACACGAGTATCAACACTTGGTGACTTCTCAAGTTCTGCGGCCAGAAATGTGATGGCTTCAACGCCGGACTGTCGGTGGGATGACATTGGTGGTTCCTGTTGGCATCCTCAGACACGGTCGGATGTGTGACGGCTTAATGTCTGCCACCCTCGTCTGGCTCCCACAGTCCCCCTAGGCTACTCGACAGGGGACGAGTAGCCTAGGGGTAAGTTGCTCGTCTCACAATCGAAAGGCCGTGGGTTCGAGTCTCACCTGTCGCTACTCTTCGCCCGCGACCAATCGGCGTGAGAGATTGGCGACGCTACATGACTCAACGGTCGATGTGTCGTAGAACCAATAACCAACCAAACCACAGTCGCCGTCGTCACCTGTCTGTGTTCGACTTAGTTGCGGAGCTCGCGCTGCGGGGGTGGCATTCTTGGACTAATGGTCGTTGTTCTCCGAGCTTGAAATTATGTTGCGTCATGGCGTGCACGACGTTTGGCGTGGGCGGGAATCCCCTCGCACTGTTGCAGCGAGCGATGACTCATTAGCCAGCGCAACGACAATTGTTGTCAGTTGGTCAGGGAGTGCCTCTGGTAGGACTCGGCTGAGTGGGGTCCAGCTGGTGTCAGCGGCGTGACACGCGGCCCGATCCTGACTGTATCGCACGCCGATCGCGTGAGTCACAGTTGATGCGGATGCGAGTACCGAGAAGTGACGGAGGATGGCTGGCCGGCGCACCAACGTTTCCGGCCGATAGTCGCTAGTGTGGTGCCGGCACGTGTTTCGGCCGGGCTGTGACTGTGGCTGGGGCGACGCACGTGGCTAGACAGCATGTGGCTCGAGAGGGGCGTCAAGAGGGCCGCGGAGCTAGCGGCATCCTGCGGCGGCCCCGGGAAACAGCGCTGCACGCTCGCCAGCCAGGCAGGTCAGTGTTGGCGCCGATCGCGGCCACCCTGGCGTCTTCAACTTCTAAGGTCCAACCAAGTTTCGAAGTTGCGACTGGATTTTAGCACCTCGTGGATATATATACGAGGTCTTTCTCAAATGTATCCGACCTTTGGCCGGGAAAAATATGTTACGTACCTTACGGGATTGGAACCCTAATCCTCTTCAAAGTAGGCCCCTTGCGCCTGCACACACTTAGCCCACCGACACTTCCACTTCCGAAAACACTTCTGGAAAACTTCTATTGCAATGATGTTCATCTCCGCCGTCGCGTTTTGCATTATCTATTCCCTACTGTCAAACTCCTTTCAATGGCGACTTCAATTTCGGAAACAACCAGAAGTCGCAAGGAGCCATGTCTGGAGAGTAGGGAAGTAGGGTCATCTCAGGTCAGGTGACCAGGTCAGGCGAAGTGACCCAACTGCACTCGGAGTTCTAGGTGGCATAACTTCCACAATAATTGGGCGATTGATTTCAAACTTATAGCATGGCATGATCTCATCAGGGACCATGTATATCGTTTTTTTCGTAGCATTGACCTTAGGTCAGGTCGCTGCCATGGCTTCCCCATTATAGGGCTATGGTAAAATATGCAAACGTTTCCTAGTTACATATTTGCGCTCGGAATGATCTCACAACGGTTGTGGCATGTAGATGGAAGCTATGCTCAATGTTACCGCTGACATTTTTGCTCAGTGACCTTACCAAGGTCTCTGAGATCACCTGAGATTACCATACATTTATGCGCACTGCATTGAGCTAGAAGGCTGAAATTGCCGTCATTGTGCTGGTATCGTCAAGACGTGTCGATTGATGCATTACATGACCTCCATAGACCTTGACCTGAGGTCATGACTTCCTGACCTTGACCCGTGTTTCGGTTGGCATAACTTTAAATTACACCGCGTATTGTCGGTAGCGCATTTCAAGGACTGTCGAATAGCGTTCGCCGTTTGTTTCTATCTGTTACAGGTCCTGAGATATATGTCAATATCTGAGGCACACCTGATATGGTCGAATTTGACCTATGATGACCCAGTGACCTGACTGTTGACCTGAGCGAAAAAATGACCGAAATACTTTCGATGGAGCCCGTTACCAGCTATCCAACGCCGTTTCCCGTTTATCGCTAGCTAGCATAGTTCGAGAGATCTTAGGGGGCAGACATCTGCCCCCCCCAGGACATGCGAAATTGGCGCGGACCGCCGGACGTGCGAGTGTTAGCGACTGGAATTCCATGTTTGAACAAGAAATTTTCGATCAGGTGCGATGAATGAGCTGGAGCATCGTCATGATGCAACTACCGGTTTTTCGCCGTCCAGAGATCTCGCCTTTTGCGCCGAGCTGCATCGCGGAGTCGTTTGAGAACTTGTTGATATTATTCTTGTCATTGTTTGTCCTTCCGGTGCGTATTCATGTTGCACAATTCCACGGATATAAAAAACAGTTAGGATCACTGGTTTTGCTTCGCACCTGTCGCGCTTTTTTTCGGCCCAGGGGAAGCGGGATGCTTCCATTGCGACGACTGTGCTTTTGTTTTCTGTTTCCGTGTCGTACCCGTACACCAATGACTCATCTCCAGTTATCACGGTGTTCAGAAACTCAGGATCAGTGTTGGCAGCGTCCGGCATGTCCTGTGCAACCTGAAGACGGTGTTCTTTCTGTTCCACCGACAGCAGCTTGGGCACACATTTCGCAGCCACTCTGCGCATGTTCAAATCATCACGCATAATTGCATTTGCCAAATCTTTACTGATCCCAACATCTTCGGCAATCTCTCCTACGGTCAAACGCCGATCTCTCATTACCAGATCTTCCACCCTCGCAACAACAGCTGCATTCCGAGCGGTTTGTGGCCTCCCAGAACGCTCGACACTCTCCACCGATGTGCGGCCATTTTTGAATCGGTTGAACCATTCCTTAATTTGTGTTACCCCCATAGCATTGTCTCCAAACACCTGCTGAATCTTTCGAATTGTTTCGCTTTGAGAATCACAAGGCTTTTGACAAAATGTAAGTCAGTATCTTTGCTGAACTCGTTCAGTCATCTTGAGAGAAATCGAAAATCCGACGAACATGTATCAGAGCACCTCATTGAGCGGCCAGTAGGCAGCGACTGACACACTCACAGGCAGATAAAAAATTCACGCATGCGCATTAAGCTGTCTTCTTCCACTGTGCACTGCTTCCATTGTGCCTTAGCATCACTACGGTACCCGGGAAAATTCAAGGTCGGATAGTTTTTGGACAGACCTGGTGTGTGTGTATATATTATATCAAATGCAGTTGATGTGCGACCGTTGTACCAACTCGACTGTGCCCACACGGCCAAGTTACGGCTGGATTTAACTCTTCTTGGATATGTCTCGGTTGCGTTTAGGTTGATGCGCGACCATTGTGCCAGCTGTGGCCTTAGTATCCATCAACTCGTCCGTGCCAATGTTTTCGCCAACAATGAGATCGAGTTCCCCCTCCCCTGTGCATGCGAAGTTGTTCAAAGAGTTAGTGCCCACCCACAAAGAATCACCCACAGCCTCCGCAGCCTTTACAGTTGCTTAAATGTGCGGAATGACCCAAACTGATGACGTATCCCGTCAGAGCAAAACTGTTTACATATACGTGTGACATGTAGGCGAAGTGACCACGGGTATTTTACGTGCCGAAAACTAAGATATATATATATAGCGTATGAATGTTCTTGGACTAAGAGGTGTAGTCTATGAATGATCTGCTGTGATTGGAAGGCCACTCCTTGATGTGCGATTTTGTTTTTGTCCCAAGGTTTTTGAATCTAGAGAAGTTTATTGTTCCCTTATTTTGGCTGGTTGAGTCGATGATATCGTAGATAATGATGAACGTAAAGTGTCACTGACACTGAACATGTCAAATAAGCTGGGAGGTAAACTTATTGAGCTTGTTTAGATGATTCCCAGAATATATGAGCATCACTCACTCAAACTGGAAAGACATCAATATAGACCGTCATTTGATTATGATTTACACGCAAGTGTCAATTGGCTCATAATGACCTCGGTAATCGAAGCTCTATGAAATCTCCAACCACTGCCACCACTAAGTATCAAAGTTAAGTTAATATACTGATGTACTTATCAGTGAAATGATACACTCCGAAAAGTACATTGTCCTTACCGTTTCAGAAATGCTTTGTTTTTCGAAATTCCTGAAGCCATGAAAGATAAGCGCCTGGCCTCGGTAGCCAGAGATGGATACTTCATGTGCCTTCGTCAGAAACTGTTGGCCCTTTTCTGCAGCGTTTATTTGACTGGTATTTACTGCGCATGATGGAGGTGGAAATATTGTCCAGATTTTGTGTTCACTCCCTCAGTTCCACTCGTGATTACAACAACCAACTTGGTCGCCGTAATGACCGCCTCAGTTCCGCTCGTGATTGTAACGACCGAGGGAGTCGCCGTCAGTTTCCGCCGTGCAGTGGCGTGGCCGAAATGTGAGGTAGTTTGCGTGCTACCGGAGTAGCTACTGGTGGCGGGACGCCCGACCGACGCCGATGGCCCGGTCCGACCCGACCCGACCTGACCTGACCCACCCGACCACACACGACCCGACCACACCCGACCCGACCTGACCTGACCTGACCTGACCTGACCTGACCTGACCTGACCTGACCTGACCTGACCCGACCCGACACGACCCGACCGATGACATCTGATCGCGCGATAAGCTCATGTGCATAGTACATGGCCAACGGAAGCATGCATGTGCAAGCATTGTGCAGCGCGCACCGCATGAGGCGTTGTCGGCTGCCACGCCAGGAACAACAGTGAACTGCTATCTGCCGTTTTCGTCACTGAGACCTCCGTGCCGTGTGGCCACAACTGCATACCGATGTGCAAGTGCGTCGATGTGACGAGAAGTAAAGATGAATGGAGTCGATTTTGAACTGAACAGGTTTTTGTGTACACACGGATTCGAAATTGGGGGAGGACAAACCCGGGACGCAATAAGTTTGAACAGGATAGAGGGACCTAGACCAACATTCCCTCCCCTCCCCGAAAACAGATCCTTGGATTTCAGCCACTTCTTTTTCAATGCCATTTTCAGGCACTTCAATTCAATGTTAAGTGTATTTAATTTTTCAGATGTACCATTGTCAAAAATGATATTTTTGGGACTAAATATTCCACGAAAATTAGCAAGTTTCACTACTTATAGCTCCCTATTAGCCCGTTCCGTCTCTCCGATCAGCTCCTCGCACCCCGTATCGGGGGGAGGGGCTGATAAGAACCCACCCCTCTAATATCTAAACTAAGCGTCGCTCGAAAATAAAAGAGGTGTCATCGGAAAGCGCTCGACGAATAGGGCCTGACACCGCCTCCAAAAACAACTTTCCCTGAAGTGACGTCACTAGGGGCTAGATTTTCCTGACTTGCATCGTGTTTTGGCTCTGGGTGATTCTTTTGGGAATATTTGAAAAAGCCAAAATTATTTGGAATCAGAAAAGAACAACGAAATCGACCAGAACTACACAATCTTTTCGCCACCCAATTTTTTCTTTTAATTTCGAAATTTTTAGCTTTCAAATTTTCCTTTTCTAATAGGTAGAGCTGGGCGAAATCCGATAAGTTTTTTTTGGGGGCGGGGGTCCAGTACATTTCGCGCCCCCCCCCCCCCAATATTTTTCCAAAATGGACACCCCTGTTGTTGCCCAGCAAAGCACAGTTCCCCCCCCCCCCCCCAAAGCGAAAACATAAGATGGTCAAGGTTCATGTTGTTCAAGAATTGGCTGGAAAGATGATGTTTAACGTTTGCTGATTTACTATTCTGGTATTTTGTGACGACTGATAGCCTGTGAAACCCGTTGATTGGCTAGATCAGCTTTTAGTATTTTTACTGATTAGCTTGCATATATATTTTCACTTCATGAATGATGAAGTGGAATTTTGCGGCGATGACACTCATGTAGCTGAGGAGAAAAACAAGCCGTTTTGCTGCCGACAACAATCCAGAAAATATGTTATATTCCATAAGATAAAGATTCGTTAAATCGTCTCTAACAAAGGCATGAATTTTATTTCCTTGCAATGATATGAACACTCATCTCTATGAGCAATATCAGTATTGCTTCTTTTTATTGTCCGCTACGTTCAGGCGTAGTTTGTCTAGGACTAGGGTGTTGGAGGGTGGAGGGTGTTCATGACTAGGGTGGAGCACAGTGCCACAGCCAGGATTTTCCCGAGGAGGTTCCGACAACAAAATAAAGTGTGTTGCGTGGTGAAAATGCCAGTTCCTGGTTTCGTCAGGTATATTATGGTTGCTAGGGAATAGGGCGAGCATCCTACCTCCCTCCCCCTGGATGCGCCTCTGGTCGGCACATATTGTTGCGTTTTTCAACACCATCATACCGTCTCAAAATGAAGGGTGTATGCAATGAAGGGTGAATGGAAATGGGTCCCTTCACAAGCCTTGACAGCCTTTCTAACTTCAAATGCGCTTAGACATTGGCCCCCAGTATTGCTCACAACTATCGTTTCCCTTAGGGACTCCGCTAAGATCGTAAGGGCTCTGGAAGCCTTCAAGGGCCCTCTCAAGCTGCTAGTTATATACCTTATATTTAGCTATGCCCATAGTTATAGAACCCTTCCTAGTTATAGACAGCTCTTGTGGTCTCAAGAGCATTCCAGCTATGATGCCGGCCTTCGTTATTCCTCACCTCAATCGCCAGCCAGCAGTTTTTTCCCCTCAGTGGACGTTGTCCATCCATCAGGGGCTGGTCTCGACCTCAGAAGAATCCCAGTCTAATCCTCTCTGGCTCTCACGAGATCCGCTTCATCCCTCAGGGCCCTCTCCTGTTTGTAGGGGCCCATCTAGTTTTTACTAGTCTTGTCGGGCTCTCATCTCGGGGACATTTGAGGTCTGATATGGGCCCTCACTATCCCTCAGATCACTCACTAGTCGTCTTCAGTTCGTCAGGGTCCTGTTCGCCCCTCCGATGCCCTTTCAAAACCAAGGATCATCCCGACCTTCGCTGACCCTGCAGTGCCCTGTTTATTGCTCAGTTGCTAGGGGTCCATTCCAGCCGAGAATGCTCTTTTTAGCTGGCTGGGCATTCCAGCCCTCGGGCGGGTCCTCTTTCGGCTTCACTGCCCTTGCTAACCCTCAGGGTAGGCGTCTTCAGGTCTTAACGGCCCTTTCCACACAAGCTGTTAGATGCATTAACATTTTTCGTCGGTTTTATCTCTGCTTCTCAGGATGTTCGCCTGGGGGCCCATCGGTCTATTCAGGAAGGCGGGTGCCACTTCAACCCGTGGAAGCGCTACTACTGTTTAACAGCATGTACCCACAATGGGCTTGGAGGCCCTTCACATTGCACCGGAAAGCCTCCGCTTCATCCCGGATCGTCCCCATAGCTCGGGAGTCTTTTGATCGGGCTGATGCCCGCTGACAATTTTGAGCCCAGGGGACCTTGCGTGACCCAATCACGCAAGGGGACCTTGCGTGATTCCGGCCCAGGGGCCCTTGCCCTGGGCCACAAATCTAGGTCCTTCCGAAGGTCCTGAGGCTAGGCGTCCTCTCCGTCGGTGCGGAGGCCCTCCTTGGCGATCAAGATCCTCCCCTGCCAGGCCGAAGGCCCATCAACAGCTTGGACCCCCTCCATCAGGCCAGTAGTCCTTGTACGGCTTGGGCTACATCCGTCAGCCCAAGAGCCCTTTCTGACGCCTGAGTTCCTTTCAAGGGACTAGGGCCCCTCTCGTTTTAGGGGCCTTTTGACGACCCAGGGCCGTTACCGGCAAGCCGGAGGCCTCTTTTGAAACGCTCTGGTCCTGTCCATCAGATTATGGGCCCTTTTTCGGCTTGGGCTTCGCCGACAGCCCATGAGCCCTTCATATTGTTTCTGGCCATCTCCGGCAGACAGGGTCCCTTCCAACTATCCGGGCCCCTCCATCGATCTAGGAGTCCTTCACGTTATCCCAGCAAAAGGCCCTCAACACCTTCCTGGTGGGAACTCTCCGTTGACTTTGGCCCTGTTCATCGGCACGGGGTCCTTTCAGTCAGTCCGGGTCTCCTTTCGTCGGTCCAAGGGCCCTACATGTCGGTCCCGGGGGGGGGGCGTATGGGCCACCCGGAGGCCCTCTTTGACCTTCTAGGTGGCGGCTGCCCCTTCCTCAGGCTACGCCACTGGTTTAGGGCCCTTCATGTTGGTCCGGGGGCCCCTTCACGTCAGCCCCGGGGCCTTTCAAGTCAAGTCGATGCAGAGGAACTTCAAGTCGGCCCAGGAGTCCTGCACGTCGCCCCAGGCGCCCTTCACGTTTGCCCAGGTTCCCTTCACGTTGGCCTACGTTCCCTTCACGCCGCCCCAGGTTTCCTTCACGTTGGCCCAGGTTCCCTTCACGTTGGCCCAGGGTGCCTTTACGTTGGTCCAAAAGACCTTTACGTCAGCCTAGAGCCCCCCCCCTGTGCCTACGACCCGAGGGTCTTGCGGCTCCTCGAACCCGGCTGTCCCTTCCATCCCCCACACCCCCACCCATATCTTGGCTACGCCACTGCATCAAACGTGATTATTCCCTTGTTCTCGTGCACAGTTCCTCAGTAATCCTCCGAGGAATTTACAGCGCTGTCAACCGGTTATTTGCGTGCGTCAACCGCGCGAAGTTCACTAGTCAACGTCGGCGTGCTCCAAAATAAGCAACCACTCGGCTGCACGTAGCACAATCGGGTGATTTCACATGAGCTATTCTTGGGAACGTCCGCCGTCGGCCGGCCGCGCCCGTGTCTGCAATCGGCACTGTCGTCGTCTCGTTTGGAGGGGGCGGGGCGGTCGGGGAGGAGCTGCCGCCTGGCGACCGACCTTGGCCGGCCGGCGCCTGCGTTGACGTCCGACGGCGGGCGCGGTCACGTGCTGCCGCCGGGTCACGTGACTGCGCCCGTCGTCGGCGCCGCGGTGTCACGTGACCGTCGTGCCGGAGCGGCAATCAATAACGTAGCGCGGCGGCGGCCGGCCGACTGACTGCGGCGCCGGCCGTTGCACTGGCATCGCGGCCGGCCGCTGAGCGGCGTGAGTGGGTGGCGTGCTGAGTGGGTGGCGCCGGCCGCACGTGGATGTAGCGGTGACACTGGTGTCGTCCCTGCTCGTGGCTGCGCAGGTGGCACGTTCCGTCAGCGAGGCGTCCGCTGCGCTGGTGTTTTGCTGAGCTGGGCACTCGAGTGGAGCGTGCAGCGGCGTAACACGGGCACATCTGCCTCGGTCGGTGCGGCGAAGCGCCGTTTTTTATCGTGAGCGGTTCTCGCAAGAGGCGCCGGTGCGCCGCGCGGCCGTCCCGTCGACGGCCGACGTGTGCCAGGGGTGGTGGTGGCGAGTGGTGCGCCCCACCTGGACGGCGGCGGGGCGGGGCGCCGCTGGGGGAATGTCCCAGCGGCCGTCGCGGGTCGAGGTCGGCCTGACGCGTCGCGGCACCGTCTGCCTGCTGATCGACGGCTACCCGTTCCAGAAGATCCGCGACTCTCAGCAGCGCAGCTACTGGCGCTGCGCACGCCGCCAGTGCAGCGTGCGCGCCGTGCGCGAACGCGACGCGGTGCGCTCAGTGAGCCACCTGCCGCACCAGCACCCGCCGCCGCCGCCACCGCCACCGCCGCCGACGGCGGGCCTGGCGAAGGTGGAGCCGCTGCCGGCGCCGGCGCCGGCGCAGCAGCGGTACATCGCGCCCGCGCCTCCGGCCGACCCGTCAGGGGCCGGCCAGGCGTGCCATCAGCAGCAGCAGCTACTACTGCAGCCGCAACAGCTGCAGCATTACCTCCCGCAGTCGGTGGCAAATGTGGAGCTGACACTGGTGCAGCATCAGCAGGTAGCGTCGCCCCCAGTGGCGTCCGTCTCGGCTCGCCTCGCCGTACAGCCTTCGCATCGGCTGACGACGCATCCTCAGCTCGCCGCCGGGCCCCCGCCTGCCACCCGCCTGGTGGTGCCGTCGTCGACGAGGCGGGACACCGGGACGTTTGCGCAGGCCGTCGCCACGGTGTCGTCGCCCAGGCGAACTCCTTCGCCGTCGGCGACTGTTGTGAAGAGCGAGCCGATGCCGGCGCAGCAGCCGGCCTCGTCGTCCAATTCGAGCTCGCCGGGAGTCCCTGCCAGCACCGCCACCGGTGCCGCGGCCGCTCGACAGTTCCACGCCGTGGGCCGGCCGCCCGCCGTCCCCGGCACGCCCTCCAACACCGCGACAATCGCGTCGAACGTCGGTGCCAGCTCATCGGCGTCGACCCGCTCCTCCGCCATGGAGAGCGCAGCGATGATCGTGCTGGCCAACCGGAGCACCGGCCGGCTGGCGATGATCGTCGACGGCTACATCTTCGACCAGACGTGCGTGACGGCTGGCGTGACTCTGTGGTCGTGCGCCGAGCGGGCGGGCGCGGCGTGCTCGGCGCGCGTCGAGACCACCGGCGCGTGCGTGCAGAGTCTGACGGGCGTCGGCTCTGGCCTGCCGCACACGCACGCGCGCAACTTCGCCACCTTGCCGGAGAACATGGTGCCGGCGTCCGAGCTGCCGGACGGCGAGCGGCACGCGCTGGAGACGGTGTGTGCCAGCGGGCTGCGTGGCAGGACGTCGGCGGGCGATGGTGCGGGTGTGGCCGGCGAGCCGGCGCCGCTGGTGGCGCGCGTGCGGCCCGCCTCGCCGTCGGCCGACCCGGCCGTCAAGCGGAGCCGGCCGACGCCCGAGGCCGGGCTGCCGCCGGCGCCGCCCAAGTCGCCGTCGCCGCCCAAGAAGCGCGCGCGGCTGGTGGTGGAGGCGGCCGGCCACCAGCCAGACCCGTCCGCCGAGATGGTGACCGGGCCGGCCGGCGGCGCCCAGCTGCTGCTCGAGGGCAACTGCTTCTCGCGTCAGGCCGAGTGCGTGACGTCGGACGGCGGGGTGACGCACTGGCGCTGCGTGACGCCCGGCTGCGCGGTGGAGGCGGCCGCCTGCGGCGACCGGCTGACGGCCGTGTCGGCGCTGCCGCACCGGCACGCGCCGAACGCGCCGCACAACGTGTTCAGCGCGCCGATCGTGGCGCGCCGGCCCGACCCCCCGGCCGTGCGGGTGTGCGTGCAGATGGGCGGCGGCGCGGCGGCGGCCGTCAAGAGGAAGCCGGCGTCGGTGCCGGCGGCGCAGGAGAAGCGCAGGCCGGCCGGCTCCGGCACGCCGTCCACGGAAGGTTCTGACGACGTGTTCATGCCCAGTCCGGAGACGGTGGTGCTGAGAAGTCCGGCCGCGCCACGCCCGGCCGCCGTCACTACGACACAGGTCAACCGACTGCCAGCTAACGGTCAGTGGCGCGGTCACCGCGACACAGGTCTACAGATCTGACCGGCGGTCACCGCGACACAGGTCTACAGATCTGACCGGCGGTCACCGCGACACAGGTCTACAGATCTGACCGGCGGTCACCGCGACACAGGTCTACAGATCTGACCGGCGGTCACCGCGACACAGGTCTACAGACCTGACCGGCGGTCACCGCGACACAGGTCTACAGACCTGACCGGCGGTCACCGCGACACAGGTCTACAGATCTGACCGGCGGTCACCGCGACACAGGTCTACAGACTGACCGCAATTAACTGACCGGCGGTCACCGCGACACAGGTCTACAGATCTGACCGGCCGTCACCCCGACACAGGTCTACAGACCTGACCGGCGGTCACCCATTTCTGACCGGCGGTCACCGCGACACAGGTCTACAGATCTGACCGGCCGTCACCGCGACAAAGGTCTACAGATCTGACCGGCCGTCACCGCGACACAGGTCTACAGATCTGACCGGCCGTCACCGCGACACAGCCAGGACATCGGTTGTTCATCCTCAGGTCATGCATGACGTGGAATTTGATCGTCAACCTAATGATCGATTAGATTAGTTCCCGCCACCAACCGGCGGTAGCATTGATCGCAATGTGTGGCTTGGATTCTGTTGGCAGACGTGGCCAGCGCGCCTCGGAACCAGAATACAGCCCGCGGCACTGGGGTTACCCTACCCGCCTGTCGCTACCCACCAGGCATACCGTTGGAATACAGCCCGCGGCACTGGGGTTACCCTACCCGCCTGTCGCTACCCACCAGGCATACCGTTGGAATACAGCCCGCGGCACTGGGGTTACCCTACCCGCCTGTCGCTACCCACCAGGCCTGCCGTTGGAATACAACCCGCGGCACTGGGGTTACTCTACCCGCCTGTCGCTACCCACCAGGCCTGCCGTTGGAATACAGCCCGCGGCACTGGGGTTACTCTACCCGGCTATCGCTACTCACCTGCCCTGTCCTGTCCACCTGACTCACCTGTCGCTATACCACCCCAGTCAACTGGCCGCACTTCAGAGGAGGTGAAGTTGGTTTGCACTAGTTCCGGTATCTTTACAAACGGGAGCTGAATTGTTGACCCTGTCCGCTCATTAGCTGTTGGAAGGTCTGCTGTGATATCGTGAAGGGTGCAGGAGGTGGCTGTTAACAATATTAGTGGGGGCCATAGCAGCGTGGGAAAAAGTGGTTCGCTGACCTGGAGTCGGACAATAAAAAATGTGTATCGGAGCCCTCCAAGAAAAAGAAGATATTCCTGCTCATGGAGTCGGAGAATAGAAAAACATTGCCTCGGACCCCGCCCCCCCCCCCCCATAAAAAACAGAAAGCTACTGGTGTCGGAGCCCAAAAAAGATTGCTGAAAAGCATACAAGCCGCTTACTTACAAGCATACTTACACCCATTTACTGGACCCTAAGTCACTTCAATCACGCCCACTTAATTCACTCGCACTTACTAGGTTTTTCTCCGGAAAGCTCTCAAAACTTTGTCTCAACCCGAGTATACCCAACCAATCGAGACAAAGATCTTCGCACAAAGGGAAGGGGACAAAGCAGCGAGGCGAAACGCGCGGTCAAAGTGTGGTCGCTGTGTAAACATGACTGCAATATTTACACAATTTCAAGACCGCTGCTTGACCTCAATTCCTGTCGCCTTTAATAGGAATTCATACGTCAATACGGTGTTACCTTTTTTCTTCAATTATATGGGAATCAATACACTGAAGATATATGTTCCTAATCATGAAATTACGTTGTCTTTATCCTAGATCAAAACATGAATCGGGCGAGACCGTCCCAATAATTTGTTAATTCTCCTACTCTAGTACGGATATTGTCCTGTCCTGACGGCGACGTATCCAAGGGTGGTCAAATGATGAAATGATAGATTTTTCGTAACTATTTTAAATGACGTCTCATTGTGACCATAAATGGCCCGGAGAACGTAATAACTCCGTACATGCACGGTTACTGCAGTTGCTGAAGTGATAAAGCTACTATTCAGATGCTTTTCTCTTGATGGGTTACTGTAGTTTTGCGAATTGAGGTGGAATTCATACTAAAGTAACCCAAGGTCTTTTGCATTTTTTAAAGCATTTACATGGCTCCCAAAAATAGGTCTTCTGCCATCAATGATGTTCGCTAACTGGTGCTATTTTATGCATTTCAATTCGAAATTGAATGCTCTATTTCATGAAGTTAACAGAATTACTGAAAACGTTCTGAGATGTCCAGAATTACGTTCTCCGGTAATCTCCGATTGGAATGCGGCTGGAGAACAGGACCTCGGGTCCGATATGCGAGTATATGACGTCATTGTGCATATTTCGAGTTCCACTATGGTCGCAAGATATGGCAGCAATACGAGAGGTTTCGTAATGGAGATTTTTTGGTGTAACGCCAGTATTTCCCGGAATTATGAAGAAGAATCGTGGTATATTCCAATATTTCCTTCTGAAGCGTCATTTCGACAGAATTCTGAAGACATACAAAAACCTAATCCCTCATATCTTTGTTATTTAGAATGAGACGAGATTGACGCGAGCCGAATGACGATTCATCTGTGGTTAAAGAGTGATTGATACAGAGTGCTGGGCCGCCGTCCTGCCAGTGTGAAAATATCCTGGAGGGTAATTGGCTGAGGTAATAACTAGTTCCGAAATTTGCATTATTTTTTTCTCTATTGTTTCTATGCTATGTCGATGCTTTTGTTTCGTTCGGATTTGGAGGCATCGTGCACGCCAACGATTACCTGAGTAACCCCCCCCGCGAGTTCGGCCTTGATTGGGGCTTAGACTGAGCCAGGACATAGTTTGTAACTGTGCGATCCGTACCTATCTGATATAAACAAGGTCCCCACCACAAATGTGTGGGATTTTGCAGCAACATTTCCTTCATGTCATTTCCTTGCACCTTCAATATCAGTTCTTCCAGGCAAAATAAATATATGTATAGCCAGAGTTGAATGTATTTATTAAAAGCATATTTGCAGATTCATACACACATGCATAACATGCAATATGTTTGACACATGCACAATGCAATCCAAACAACCAGCACAAACTTGTAGGTATTCTGATATAACATAATATGCTTCCTGGGCAATTGAGTGCAACCTGCATTTCATGCCTTATGACCTGCTATGCCATACTCTTCTGTTCTGTTGTCCAGGCTTCTAATTTGTATGATGGACTGGAAACTGCAACTGCATTTTTGGAGCTGTACTGAGATCCTGGAAACAAAATGTCATCCATTATTGACACGTTTCATTCGGAGAATAAAAAAGTTCAACATTTGCAGTCACAATCCTGGAGAATAAAATGTCCTTAGGTCTCCATACTCCAGGAGAGGCCCAAAATTCCCACCCTGGGCCATAGTGGCGTCGCACTGTCGGTGTTGAATCTGAAGCAGTTTGGGGATCAGTGTGTCAGCGGCTGCTGTTGCGCTCCGAACTGCGCGCGCGCGACGTCAGCTGTACGCAGAACAGAACAGAACAGAACAGACATGTATTAAGGCCATCCACAATTAGCTCGTGGCTATTATAGCCTCACGTCATGCAAATAAAAAAGATGTCGGCAAAGGTATCATACATACAGTTAACGTATACAAACAGTCATAAAAGCAGACACATAAATAAGGCGTTAAGTGCCTCCACAATCCGGGTTCCTACGCAAGTGACGTTTTAGGTGCGGCCCAAACAGGGGGACGGGTAGCCGAGTCAGATCTGGCGGCAAGGCATTATACAGTCTAGCCGTACGACTACAAAAACGTCGCTTGCCCATGTTCGTTCGCGATCTGGGCACATGCAGATTGCTGTCTTGCCTGGTGGTCCTGTCGCGCGTCTGTGATACCAGAGCAAATTCGCAGGCTAGTGAGTCTGGCTCTCCCAGGCGGCGCACCTTGTGCAGCAAGGTCAGCGTGTGGTACTGAGCGAGGTCCCGCGCGTTCAGCCAGCCCAATTTCTCCAGCAGGTCCGATACATGATATAATTTTTTGCGGCCGAAGATTACTTTTGCTGCATAGTTAATAATGTTTTGGATGCGAGACAGATTCTTTTCCGTTCCATTGCCGTACACCGAAATACAATACCGGGTCTGTGACAGTACCAAGGCATTGACTAAAGCGGAAATGACAGCGGGCGGCAGGTAGCTCCTCAGATGCGATAGACCACTCAAAGTACCGAAGCAGCGCCTAGTGATAGTGGAGACATGGGAGTCCCAGCTGAGAGAGCGGTCAAAGATGAACCCGAGATTTTTTGCTTCCGAGATGGGAATTAGATTGTGATCACGAAATTTTACGGTAATTTGGTGGGTGTGGCGCAAATTTTGCTGACTCCCCAGCAGCATTAGTTGCGTCTTTCCGGCATTCACTTTGAGGCCGTTTGCACGAAACCAAGAGTCAAGAGAGGCCAAAACATATTCCATCCTCGTGACGATATTTCCAAATTCCGATTGTTTACCACTAACCAAAATTTGGGTGTCGTCCGCATATTGGACTACCACTGCACCTTCAACGAACAGACTGAGGTCGTTGGCGAAGATGCAGTAGAGGAGCGGGCCGAGAGCAGATCCCTGAAAGACACCAATGCCGTTGGGAAGCGGAGTAGACTTTTTGAGATTGCCCAGATTGTCAGTGAGGCTGACACTCTGGGTATGATCGCAAAGGTATGCAGACAACCAAGAAGTGTCGATACCGTGGATGCTTAATTTAGTCAAGAGTCTTGAGTGATCAATCACATCAAAGCATTTGCTCAAGTCCAGCAGGCAAAGAAGGGATAACTCTCCTCGATCATTGGCGGATAGGATATGATCGGAGATGGAAGTCAGCGCGGTTTCTGTCGAGTGACGTGGACGGAAACCGTGCTGGGTTGAGGACAGGAGGTGGTTTTGGGACATGTAGTTGTAGAGCTGTTGGTAAATGGCACGCTCAACAATTTTGGCAATGACAGGAACTATGGAAATAGGACGGTAATTAGAAGGGCTGGTAGGATCGCCAGACTTAAAAATAGGATGAACTAGGGAGTGCTTCCAGGATCGAGGAATATCAGAGAGGGAAATGCTGGAGTTGACCAAATGCAGGAGCATCATGCCGATCGAGTCAAAAGACAGGCGCACCATGTGTATGCTGACCCCGTCCTCGCCGCAAGCCGACGAGCCATTCATCCCAAGGATGACGGTCCTTAGCTCTGACAGCGTCAGAGGTGCCACCGAAAACGTACAGGCGCCAACACGTGGTAGACGGCATGCTTGGTCTGGCATCTCTCCCATCTCTCTCACCTCACTCGCAACACGCGGACCAATGCCAACGAAATAGTTGTTGAGTTCGTCAGGCGTGGTGTCGGGCACCTTACAGACAGGCTTCCCACCACTGACGGTGGATCTGATGTGCTGCCACATCGATCGACGTCCGTCCTCCTGGATGCGCCGCTGAATGTCATTGCGGGTGCCACCGCGTATGGCGGACCGTACCGCTCTGTTTAGGACGACATATTCTTGTGACCTGTGACCGTATTCAGTCAACGCCACGCGACGGCGAGAGATTATATTTTTGGTTGGCTCGGTGACATAAGGGGCGCTGGGATTACGAATGGACACGGCTCTGACCGGAGCATGAGCGTCGAAAATCGGTACAAACACATTGAGAAAACAGTCCCACTTTTGAGTGACAGTTGACAATGAAAACACACCATGCCAGTCAGCATTAATAAGGTGAGCATGAAGCGCAGCTTGGTCGACCCGGTGGAGACAGCGAGACCGAACAGCTAATCGGCGCGGGCGAGAGCGAGGTACATTGATCAAAGCACGGATAAAATAATGTGGACTAAAATGACAGAATTGGGTTACGCAACGTTTCACAAAATCGGGGCAGTTGGTAATTAATACATCAAGTAGGGATCCTGTTGAGTAAGTAGGAGATGAAACACACTGAGTCAAGGAGTGGTCAGATATAAAATCACAAAGCATCTTTTTGGCGGAGTCGTGATCAGATTTTAAAAGGCAGCAATTAAGATCACCGTAGATCAACACCTTTGTCTGAGTATAATACACCACACTGAGTCAGAAACACACTGAGTCAGACGTGTGCACCACTCAAGTTGAATGAAGAATCGACTCATTAACGAGTCGTTTTTGGATGAGTCGCGAGTTGAATCGGTTCTTTTCCCCAAAATATATCTTGAGTAGTGAGTTGAATCACTTATTTTTAAAAAATGGGTTGAATCATGAGGCCGTTGTGTTGTCAGTTGCCATTGTTGGGGGTGTCACTTGGGCGGCCCGTCCCCAACTGATGGTCGGAGCCGCTCCGTTGTGTTGTCAGTTGTCATTGCTGGGGGTGTCACTTGGGCGGCCCGTCCCCAACTGATGGTCGGAGCCGCTCCGTTATGTTGTCAGTTGTCATTGCTGGGGGTGTCACTTGGGCGGCCCGTCCCCAACTGATGGTCGGAGCCGCTCCGTTGTGTTGTCAGTTGTCATTGCTGGGGGTGTCACTTGGGCGGCCCGTCCCCAACTGATGGTCGGAGCCGCTCCGTTGTGTTAGTTGTCATTGTTGGGGGTGTCACTTGGGCGGCCCGTCCCCAACTGATGGTCGGAGCCGCTCCGTTGTGTTAGTTGTCATTGTTGGGGGTGTCACTTGGGCGGCCCGTCCCCAACTGATGGTCGGAGCCGCTCCGTTGTGTTAGTTGTCATTGTTGGGGGTGTCACTTGGGCGGCCCGTCCCCAACTGATGGTCGGAGCCGCTCCGTTGTGTTGTCAGTTGTCATTGTTTGTTGGGGTGTCACTTGGGCGGCCCGTCCCCAACTGATGGTCGGAGCCGCTCCGTTGTGTTGTCATTTGTCATTGTTGGGGGGGGGGGGGAGTGTGACGGGCGACGCGGCAGTCCTTCCGGGCGCAATTTGCACGAGCTGATTGCAAGGTTCGTTCACGTTCCGTTGCAGAGTACGTTGCATGGCTGGGAAGCGGTGTGCAGTAGAGGCCACCACACAGCTTAGCTGGTGTTCCTAGCTGGTATACTTTGGTCGATATGACTTGCCGCCTAACCAAAGAACCAACCGACTAACCATATCTCTGACAGCTCATTGCATCACCAGGTTCATATCTGTATGGAATGCGTTTTTGTTTTCTATCACCGTGATACACTGCATGTGTTCCCTAATATTACGAACTTGGGACATATTTCGCAGAGGACACCGATGGAATAATTCGCGAACCGAACCGTGGGTTTTCTTCATGCTCCCTGGGTGTCCATTGGTCTTCATTTTGTATATGTATCAATCTTGTTTGTCTCACACAACTCTCAGTAAGCAAACGCCAGCCGACTCGTATCGAGATGAACGCATCTGGCGGAGTCACCGTCGCCCGCACGTGGCAACCCGTGGAGGTCATGCGATCATTATGGTCGGTGCGCCCTGAAGCCCAAATAACAAGCAGGTGGCAACACTAATGCGCGCACGCGACGATTGTACGTCCGCTGTATAGTCCCGAGCGGCGCTCTCCGCCCACTTCTCCGTCCGCTGTGTAGTCCCGAACAGCGCTCTCCGCCCACTTCTCCGTCAGCTGTGTAGTCCCGAGCGGCGCTCTCCGCCCACTTCTCCGTCCGCTGTGTAGTCCCGAACAGCGCTCTCCGCCCACTTCTCCGTCAGCTGTGTAGTCCCGAACAGCGCTCTCCGCCCACTTCTCCGTCAGCTGTGTAGTCCCGAGCGGCGTTCTCCGCGCACTTCTCCGTCAGCTGTGTAGTCCCGAGCGGCGCTCTCCGCCCACTTCTCCGTCAGCTGTGTAGTCCCGAGCGGCGCTCTCCGCCCACTTCTCCGTCACCTGTGTAGTCCCGAGCGGCGCTCTCCGCCCACTTCGTCAGCTGTGTAGTCCCGAGCGGCGCTCTCCGCCCACTTCGTCAGCTGTGTAGTCCCGAGCGGCGCTCTTCGCCCACTTCGTCAGCTGTGTAGTCCCGAGCGGCGCTCTCCGCCCACTTCGTCAGCTGTGTAGTCCCGAGCGGCGCTCTCCGCCCTTCCGTACCTTGTAGTCCCGAGCGGCGCTCTCCGCCCACTTCTCCGTCACCTGTGTAGTCCCGAGCGGCGCTCTCCGCCCACTTCTCCGTCACCTGTGTAGTCCCGAGCGGCGCTCTCCGCCCACTTCTCCGTCAGCTGTGTAGTCCCGAGCGGCGCTCTCCGCCCACTTGTCCGTCACCTGTGTAGTCCCGAGCCGAGCGGCGCTCTCCGCCCACTTGTCCGTCACCTGTGTAGTCCCGAGCGGCGCTCTCCGCCCACTTCGTCAGCTGTGTAGTCCCGAGCGGCGCTCTCCGCCCACTTCTCCGTCACCTGTGTAGTCCCGAGCGGCGCTCTCCGCCCACTTCGTCAGCTGTGTAGTCCCGAGCGGCGCTCTCCGCTCACTTCTCCGTCACCTGTGTAGTCCCGAGCGGCGCTCTCCGCCCACTTCGTCAGCTGTGTAGTCCCGAGCGGCGCTCTCCGCCCACTTGTCCGTCAGATGTGTAGTCCCGAGCGGCGCTCTCCGCCCACTTGTCCGTCAGATGTGTAGTCCCGAGCGGCGCTCTCCGCCCACTTCGTCAGCTGTGTAGTCCCGAGCGGCGCTCTCCGCTCACTTCTCCGTCACCTGTGTAGTCCCGAGCGGCGCTCTCCGCCCACTTCGTCAGCTGTGTAGTCCCGAGCGGCGCTCTCCGCCCACTTCGTCAGCTGTGTAGTCCCGAGCGGCGCTCTCCGCCCACTTCTCCGTCAGCTGTGTAGTCCCGAGCGGCGATCTCCGCCCACTTGTCCGTCAGCTGTGTAGTCCCGAGCGGCGCTCTCCGCCCACTTGTCCGTCAGCTGTGTAGTCCCGAGCGGCGCCCTCCGCGCACTTCTCCGTCAGATGTGTAGTCCCGAGCGGCGCTCTCCGCCCACTTCGTCAGCTGTGTAGTCCCGAGCGGCGCTCTCCGCCCACTTGTCCGTCAGCTGTGTAGTCCCGTGCGGCGCTGTCGGCCCACATGTGCGGACCTGGCTGTGGCCGGGCTGCTAACGACGTGAGGCACCGTGTGACGCCGGCGGCATCAGGTTCACGGTCCGATGATCGATCGCCGCCCACCGCGTGTCGTCACAGACCCCGACACTGGCTGTGCACGCGTGCCTCGCCGCTGGTGCTATCCTAGCGCGTGGGATCTGGCCTCGCCGCTGGTGCCATCCTAGCGCGTGGGATCTGGCCTCGCCGCTGGTGCTATCCTAGCGCGTGGGATCTGGCCTCGCCGGTGGTGGTGAAGTCGGCGGCGCGGCGTCATGTCGGAGTTCCGGTGTCTGTTGCCGACGTCCTGTCGGGGTTCGGGTGTCTGTTGCCGACGTCCTGTCGGGGTTCGGGTGTCTGTTGCCGGCGTCCTGTCGGAGCTCCGGTGTCTGTTGCCGACGTCCTGTCGGAGTTCCGGTGTCTGTTGCCGACGTCCTGTCGGGGTTCGGGTGTCTGTTGCCGACGTCCTGTCGGAGTTCCGGTGTCTGTTGCCGACGTCCTGTCGGGGTTCGGGTGTCTGTTGCCGACGTCCTGTCGGGGTTCGGGTGTCTGTTCCTATCTAGCCGTCTGTCGACTTCGCGATGGACCTCCACGTAACTTCTACGCCTTACTTCGTGATGGCCCGCTGGCTCGTCATGTGGTGTAGACGGTGACCTTGTGACCCAGGCCGTCGCCGGCGGGCACGTCTGACTACAGTCTGGTGGGCGCCCCACGCTCGAGTCTGCGCCCTGCCCCTACACGCAAGGTGTGGTCTGTCGAGCTGTCCTTGTTGGATCATACCACCTGGTCTCTCGACCCACTGTCAGGTGCCACCGGTCGCCACGAGTGGGACTAGGTGGGGCTGGATTGATAGTTGATTTTGAACATTGATTATCGAGATCAGATGTGTTTGTTGTATAGCCAGCGACATGATAGCCCTAGCCAGTAGTAGCCAGCAGTAGCCAGTGATAGAGCGCGTGCCCCGACGGCTCCCGGCGTCGAACCACGAGCTGACACCGATGGGTTGCTACATGTGTGCGTATACGCTATTGAACGATGTGTGCGCCACATTGGATCTCAGCGCTGCGACGGTCTTAATGAGCAGAGCGCGGAAGAGGTCTCGGAGCCGGGAAAGGCTGTTTTGAAGACGTTCGCTCCCTTGCAACGCTCATGGGGTCAATGGATTGATCATGAGTTCAAATCTCAACTGTCCTGTACCTTGCCCCTACGGCACTGATCACGAGCTCCAATTTCAAGTGTTTTGCACTCTCACCTCGCCCCTACGGCACGGAGCATGAGTTACAATCTGAAGTGTCCTGCACCCTCCCTCGCCCATACGACTCTGATTGTGTAACGCAATCAGTATTTCGCGATGATCGTCACGGGTAGAGCTAGAACTCGCGCTGCGTGCCAGGCGCTGAGTGCGAGCTGTTCAGAGTTGGCTGCATCAGCACACTCGCCAGCAGCCGTCCTGACGGGCTGAGCCAGCTGCTGCCGTGCGGCTGCAGCGGCTGCTGGCGGAATTTCCGCTACTTGGGGAGATGTCTCGATGGCATGCTGGTTCAAACTTGTTCAGTTGTGGCGTGTTTCTTGGCACCTCCGTGGCGGAAGGGGATGTTACTATGGCAACACGGGCCGACGCTGCAGTTGTGCGACTTTATGCTGGAAGTTCGCGCACTGTGCCGCCGGGGTTACGTCTGTGGACTGTGCCGCCAGGGTTACGTCTGTGGACTGTGCCACCAAGGGTTACGTCTGTGGACTGTGCCACCAAGGGTTACGTCTGTGGACTGTGCCACCAAGGGTTACGTCTGTGGACTGTGCCGCGAAGGGTTACGTCTGTGGACTGTGCCACCAGGGTTACGTCTGTGGACTGTGCCGCCAAGGGTTACGTCTGTGGACTGTGCCGCCAAGGGTTACGTCTGTGGACTGTGCCGCCAGGGTTACGTCTGTGGACTGTGCCGCGAAGGGTTACGTCTGTGGACTGTGCCGCCAAGGGTTACGTCTGTGGACTGTGCCACCAAGGGTTACGTCTGTGGACTGTGCCGCGAAGGGTTACGTCTGTGGACTGTGCCACCAAGGGTTACGTCTGTGGACTGTGCCGCCAAGGGTTACGTCTGTGGACTGTGCCACCAAGGGTTACGTCTGTGGACTGTGCCGCCAAGGTTACGTCTGTGGACTGTGCCACCAAGGGTTACGTCTGTGGACTGTGCCGCCAAGGGTTACGTCTGTGGACTGTGCCGCGAAGGGTTACGTCTATGGACTGTGCCGCCAAGGGTTACGTCTGTGGACTGTGCCACCAAGGGTTACGTCTGTGGACTGTGCCACAAGGTCAGCAAGGGTTACGTCTGTGGACTGTGCCGCGAAGGGTTACGTCTGTGGACTGTGCCGCCAAGGGTTACGTCTGTGGACTGTGCCGCAAGGGTTACGTCTGTGGACTGTGCCACCAAGGGTTACGTCTGTGGACTGTGCCGCCAAGGGTTACGTCTGTGGACTGTGCCACCAAGGGTTACGTCTGTGGACTGTGCCACCAAGGGTTACGTCTGTGGACTGTGCCGCGAAGGGTTACGTCTGTGGACTGTGCCGCCAAGGGTTACGTCTGTGGACTGTGCCACCAAGGGTTACGTCTGTGGACTGTGCCACCAAGGGTTACGTCTGTGGACTGTGCCGCCAGGGTTACGTCTGTGGACTGTGCCGCCAGGGTTACGTCTGTGGACTGTGCCGCCAAGGGTTACGTCTGTGGACTGTGCCGCCAAGGGTTACGTCTGTGGACTGTGCCGCCAAGGGTTACGTCTGTGGACTGTGCCGCCAAGGGTTACGTCTGTGGACTGTGCCGCCAAGGGTTACGTCTGTGGACTGTGCCGCCAAGGGTTACGTCGTGGACTGTGCCCCAGGTTATCTGTGGACTGTGCCGCCAGGGTTACGTCTGTGGACTGTGCCGCCAAGGGTTACGTCTGTGGACTGTGCCGCCAGGGTTACGTCTGTGGACTGTGCCACCAAGGGTTACGTCTGTGGACTGTGCCCCAGGTTAAGGGTTACGTCTGTGGACTGTGCCACCAGGGTTACGTCTGTGGACTGTGCCACCAAGGGTTACGTCTGTGGACTGTGCCGCCAAGGGTTACGTCTGTGGACTGTGCCGCCAAGGGTTACGTCTGTGGACTGTGCCGCCGGGGTTACGTCTGTGGACTGTGCCACCAAGGGTTACGTCTGTGGACTGTGCCGCCAAGGGTTACGTCTGTGGACTGTGCCGCCAAGGGTTACGTCTGTGGACTGTGCCGCCGCGGTTACGTCTGTGGACTGTGCCGCCAGAGTTGCGTCTGCGGATAATAACCTAGCCAATAGGCCCTACATGCCCAATGTAGTTGATGCGCCCCAAAGCCCCCTAGCCAAGAGGCGCGTTATAGGAATGACCTAGTCAAGGAAGGGCCCTTAGTGGATGCCTAAGACTTCGGAAGAGCGTTTGAGCAGTGTGTTATTGATGTCAATTAAATAGCAATGTCCTTTATAGCGGCGCAGCGGTATACACCGTTTCCTGACCGTGGAAGGGTCGCTGTGTCGGAGACTCGCTGACCGTGGAAGGGTCGCTGTGTCGGAGACTCGCTGACCGTGAAAGGGTCGCTGTGTCGGAGACTCGCTGACCGTGGAAGGGTCGCTGTGTCGGAGACTCGCTGGCCGTGAAAGGGTCGCTGTGTCGGAGACTCGCTGACCGTGGAAGGGTCTCTTGTCAGGGACACGCTGACCGTGGAAGGGTCGCTGTGTCGGAGACTCGCTGACCGTGAAAGGGTCGCTGTGTCGGAGACTCGCTGACCGTGGAAGGGTCGCTGTGTCGGAGACTCGCTGACCGTGAAAGGGTCGCTGTGTCGGAGACTCGCTGACCGTGGAAGGGTCGCTGTGTCGGAGACTCGCTGACCGTGGAAGGGTCTCTGTGTCAGGGACACGCTGACCGTGGAAGGGTCGCTGTGTCGGAGACTCGCTGACCGTGGAAGGGTCGCTGTGTCAGAGACTCGCTGACCGTGGAAGGGTCTCTGTGTCAGGGACACGCTGACCGTGGAAGGGTCGCTGTGTCGGAGACTCGCTGACCGTGGAAGGGTCTCTGTGTCAGGGACACGCTGACCGTGGAAGGGTCGCTGTGTCGGAGACTCGCTGACCGTGAAAGGGTCGCTGTGTCGGAGACTCGCTGACCGTGGAAGGGTCGCTGTGTCGGAGACTCGCTGACCGTGGAAGGGTCTCTGTGTCAGGGACACGCTGACCGTGGAAGGGTCGCTGTGTCGGAGACTCGCTGACCGTGGAAGGGTCGCTGTGTCAGAGACTCGCTGACCGTGGAAGGGTCTCTGTGTCAGGGACACGCTGACCGTGGAAGGGTCGCTGTGTCGGAGACTCGCTGACCGCGGAAGGGTCTCTGTGTCAGGGACACGCTGACCGTGGAAGGGTCGCTGTGTCAGGGACACGCTGACCGTGGAAGGGTCGCTGTGTCAGGGACACGCTGACCGTGGAAGGGTCGCTGTGTCGGAGACTCGCTGACCGCGGAAGGGTCTCTGTGTCAGGGACACGCTGACCGTGGAAGGGTCGCTGTGTCAGGGACACGCTGACCGCGGAAGGGTCTCTGTGTCAGGGACACGCTGACCGTGGAAGGGTCGCTGTGTCAGAGACTCGCTGACCGTGGAAGGGTCTCTGTGTCAGGGACACGCTGACCGTGGAAGGGTCTCTGTGTCGGAGACTCGCTGACCGTGGAAGGGTCTCTGTGTCAGGGACACGCTGACCGTGGAAGGGTCGCTGTGTCAGAGACTCGCTGACCGTGGAAGGGTCTCTGTGTCAGGGACACGCTGACCGTGGAAGGGTCGCTGTGTCGGAGACTCGCTGACCGTGCAGCCTGTCCGTTCCACGTCACAATTCGTCGTGAAAGACGTGCTGACTGCATAGTCTCCCCGGTCCCTGCCACCATATATCGTGAGAGACATGCCATTTCACCAGACGTCGGCATAGCGACAGTGTCACCTCGACATGTCATTTCACCTCGACAAACATCTACTATCGGTCGCCAGACAAGTGAACACTGCGCTTGGCGGCCCTCAGCGCGACACTAACCTTATCAAATCGCCAGATCAGCTACTGTGTCAAGCGCAGGCAGTTTTTTTGCACGTAGCCCGCGGCCGTGGCAGCTCTGCTACGGCCTGCTGCGGTCTGCTGCTACGGTGGTGCTACTGCGGTCCGCTCCAGTAGTGTCTGTTTGCCTTGTTGGTGGTTTGCTATATGGCCTGATAACATGTTGAGAAAAGCATTGCCAGCGGCCGTTGATACGTCTGGTTGCTCTACACTGTTAGTTGCTTGGGTTATTGGGCACTTCGTGTCGCTAAAATCGGCCGGATGTGAGTCGAAATAATCGGCCAGGAGCGGCCAGGCTGTACCTCCTGTACCCCGTGTGCCTCTGCGTGTACCTGCTGCGCCTGTCGTGCAGTGTTGGCTGCTCGATACAGCGCTGCAGGTTAGCGTGCGAGGTATTTGTGGCCAGCTGGCTGGGTGTGGCGCCTGCCTCCCAGGCCCACTCTATATATATCTCTATAATAGCCGCGTCTGGGTGGCTGTGACAGCTGGTTGATGCCATTTTTGTCGTCCCAGCCCTGTCCAGCCCGAGCCAACCCAGCCCAGCCCAGCCCAGCCCAGCCCAGCCCAGCCCAGCCCAGCCCAGCCTGAGCCCAGCCCGAACCCACCCCGAGCCAACCCAGACTAGCCCAGCCCACCTCAACCAAACCCTGCCCGACCCCACCCAACTGAACCCAACCCTATCCGCCCCCTTCCAACTCAACCCAACCCCCACTGCACGTGGAGGGCATGTATTGTGAAATAAATAAAATAAATAAACCCTGTCCGGTTCCAATCCAACTCAACCAAACCTAACCTAACCTAACCCAACCCTGTCCGGCCCAACCCAACCCAACCCTGTCCGGCCCAACCCAACCCAACTGAACCCAGCCCGGTCCGTCGCAATCAGACACAATCCAACCAGCCCAACCATGATTTTCTCGATTTCTAGCCTGACCTGACTTGACCTGACCTGACCTGACCTTGGTGCTCAGCAGTTCTGTACTGTTGGGACGCACCGGTGTAGTCGTCCTCATTACCACCGATGGGCCCGGCATAGTCGCTGTATGAGCAACGAAGTCGATGTACCCTCAAGCCCAAATAACTTAACTGGTGGGCCTGGATCGGCCGCCACCGGGAACCAGAGGAGGAGGGGAGGGGGGGGTATCTGCCGGTCGACCGCCTGGGAGTTCACAGTGACCTTGCTGTGGCTGTTATCTGTGGACCGGGCCGGCCGTCTTTGGCTGAGACGGCGGCGGCGGTGGTCGTGGCAGGAACGCTGGCCAGACCGACAGACGCGTTGTTAGTGTCGCGCGGGTGGGGTACGTCTCTGGCGCGCGTCGTTCGTGTCGCGGGAGAGACGCGCAACCGGCGCGCCGCAGCGTGACGTGACGTGATGTGACTTGAGATGCGAATGTGACCGGCCGCGGTACGACTGTGCAGGTGTGGCGGACCCACCCACACCCGGCCGCACTGTACGCTGGGGCCTGCGCGGTCACTAGGCACACATAACACACTCACACAACCGGCATACGCGGACACAGCACACTGACGGGCACAGTCCGTGACATGTCTCAGACTGTGGTGACTCTGACGCCGGTCGGCACGGCACACAAGCCAGAGTCGCAGCTGCACGCCGCCAAAGGTGAGCCACATCTCGTCAGCACGACGCTGACTGGTTGACGTGTGCGTCGCAGCTGAGACACGAGGTACGCTGCATCCGTCTGCATGTGCGCTGACTGCATCCTGGTCAGCTGACTGTCGCTGGCCACAGCTACTGCAGTGCGGGCGGGAGGGGGCGGGGGCGTGCAGGATGGGGTGATGCCGGGTGCGGTTGTGTTATGAATGTTAGACAAAACGGCTTGTAAAGTACCAGAGGCTCCTCGTGACCATATCGGTGCGAATCTCGTTGACTTAGATGTGGCCATGGTGGCAGAGCCAGTATATCTGTACCCCCTTGACATTGCGTGACCTCTATTCATGTTCGAATGTGCGTGGGTACTGTTTCTGCTTACTAATAATGCCCCCCCCCCCCCACATTTTATTACTTTCCTGCCTTAAAGAATGTGAATTTTGATGCGCATGGGTGTTTGCATAAACAAGCCTATCAAGTCGGCATCACAAATCATTTTTCAATGTGACCGTTTTGTGAATGATTTATATTTAAGGACGATATTTTTTTGTTTGTCTATTGGGTGGTTCACGACGCACTTTATGCACATCCACAGCTGATGGCGCCCCCCACACTGTTTCGCCGGTGAGCCGCTGGATTTGGAAAGTCCCGAGCGGCGCGAGTGTCGAACCCGGGACCTTTGGCACCCAGAGCCGAACACTTTAGCCACTCGGTCATCCCCGCCCCACGATATTTTGTTAACCCCAATTCAGCTTTTTCGCCAACAGAAATCACTTGACGGGGTCTGCCCGCAGTGACGTGCTGTGACGTGGTGTGACTGTGTGTGCTTGTGCTGTTGTCGCCAGTTCCTGCATGTGGATTGTGAAGGCTGTTCGGCGCCGGGGGTAGCCGTGATGAGTGCACCTGTGGGTTGTTAAAAGACATAAAGACATAAAAAGATCAGTGCAGTGCAACTATGGGCCACAAGGGCCCTTCTTGGTTGCCCTCTGGACACTCAACCAGTTGCCCACCAAATCCCCCACCAAATCCGTCAATCAGCCCTCCGTGGAATACTGAAAAGCAAGCCCTGTTTTCATATAATGATTATCTATGCTGTTTTTTTGTGTTCAGTGTGCTCCTACTCACAATGGTTTCTGACAGCTGGTTCCAGTGTTATATTACCCTGTTGGTTAAGAAAGACCGTCTTAATGTTTTCCTGATGTGGTTAACTAATTTTGAATTGATGACCTCTAATTGCATCATTTCTGTTAAATTCAAACATTTCCCCGAGATGTCCCTTCTCCTGACCATGAATAAATTTAAAGACTTCAATGAGATATCTTTTCAGCCTTCTATATCTAAGTGCAAACATATTCAAGTTCTTCGATTTTTCCTCATATGCCAGGGTGCTTATACCGGTAACCATTTTTGTTGCCCTCTTTGTAGTCTCTCTAAAAGCAAACAATCTATTTCATAACTAGGGGACCATGCTTGGCTGCAGTATTCCAAATGTGGTCGAACATATGCGCAGCAAAGGCTTCCTGATGACTTCCTCACCTTTGTATGATACATTCCAGTGTATTGCCCCAAGCATTCTTAGTGCCTTCTTCCTGGCTTCTTTTTGTCCTGATGGTCCCGATTTTGTGTTCAAAATAACACCTAAGTCCTGCTGCTTAGTCGCAGATAGAACTGGCCATCCGTCAAGTGTGGAGTCTTCATATGCTGCCTAGCTACATGCATTATTTTGCACTTCACAAAATTAAATTTCATTTGCCATTTTTCGGGCCACTTCACAAATTCGTCTAAGCCTCTGCAGCGAGGTATGCTCATTATAACCTGCAAATTGCAAAACCTTACTGCTTAGGCCGCTTTCAATGCTATTTGCAAATATTGTGAACAGTAGTGGCCCCGTTACGGACCCCTGGGGGTCTCCACTAATAACATCTTGTCATGATGACTTTGTACCATTTAGCATCACTCTCTACTGTCTATCTGAAAGCCATAACCCTATCCATTTTAGGATGCTACCTACAATACCATGGGCCTGAAGGTGCATCGTTAACTTTTTATGAGGTACCTTGTCAAGGCCCTTACTAAAGTCAAGGTATGCTACATCAAACTGATATCCTTGATCAAATTGTTTTGTAGCGAAATTAAAAACGTCGAAGAGATTTGTGACACACGATCGCTCTTCCCTAAACCAATGTTGAGTATATGGAATCAATCTGTTTACTTCCGGAAACTATTATATCCTTGAAAATTGATTCGAGTACCTTGCAGACGAGGAATGTGAGGCTTACTGGTCTATAGTTTTCAACTTTCCCTCTTTTCCTTTCTTGAAAACAGGAACTACATTTGCCCTGTTCCAATGTGTTGGAATTTAATTTTAGGAAACTGAGCTACACAATATTAAACTAAGTTGAATGGAATTTCATTTTATGAAACTGAGCTACAAAATATTATACTAAGTGGAATTGCCAGTTCCTTTTCAGCCTCACGCAATACCCTAGCATATATTTCATCAGACCCTCCCGCCTTGTTTGGCTTTACTTTTCTGATGTGATATATTAACATTCAAAATGCATCATAGCCTTAATTGCTTGTCGAATCTGGCATAAGCCATACTGGCTTTCCTACGCTTCTTTTGCGCCTTTGCTTTTGGAGGAAATGTCTAACCCGAATTTCCTTTAAGTAAGATTTGAACTTCTCCCACATTTCACAGGCATTTAAAGTGGAGAATTCGTTGTTGTGCCACACATGTGAATGTTTCAGACCTAAGCTCAGACCCAGTCAAAGGTGTTTGCCCGGGACAAACACACCAGCATGACATTTCTCCTGCTGAGCTGCAGTTGTAGGAAAAGTTCCATTGTGATGTAAATCATATGTTGGATAAATTTTAGCGATCCTATGATTTTAATGTTACCTGTCCTACCTGCATAACCTGTCGCAATATCCCTATTGTGGATTATTTATTATTTGTAAACCCTTAGTTTAGGTGTTATACATCGATTTTATTCCGATATATTTCAGTTCGTCCTCTTCTAATCCCATTTTTCCAGTCCAAATTGCATTTTAGAAGAAAGAAATGTCCCAAGGGTTATCGACTTCATCATCCATCACCTTCACGACGGCGATGTCTTAGATGTGATGCATGTGCCTGCTCAGGATCAGGATCAAGCGTAAGGGCGCATTTCCCGCAACCTAACTGTTGGTTATATGTCTACTGAGCTTGAACTTGCACTGTGTAGCTTCTAAGTACCCCTGGTATTCCAGTACTTTTCAATCTGTATATTTTTACAAAAATCGTTTTGAGTTCATGTCATTTGTACTGCAATACCGTATATGCCTAAGTTCACTCTACCTAGATTAGTATGCTCGAAGTCAGCCGGCTGGATCCACCCCTGACCTCCCCATCACCTTCTACTCCCTCCCCTCCTCTCTCCATCCTCTTTCTTCCATTCCCCTTCCATTCTCTTCCCTTATATTCCCTCCACTACCCGCTCCCCACTTACCCTCCGATCCCCTTCCCATCTGTTCTTCGTCTTCCCAAACCCCTCCCTCCCTCCCTCCCCTCCTTCCCAAATCCCGTTGTTGGTTTATCCTTCAGTTAAGATCAGATTTATACTGAACCAGCGTGCATCAATATTTCACCTGATTTGGCTTGCCTTTGCTGCATTGCGCGTGATTCCGTTGGTTATCCACCAATATTATGCATCGCTTTTGCATCTCTTGAAACTGGCTCGCAATGGCTCTAGTGCGACCGAGTGCCATGGTGCGTCTGTTTGCGCCGCTTTCCGTTCACTGCGACGTTGGCGCCACCTATCAATTAACGCTGCATGTGGTGTTCTTTGTGTCGCCGCTAGATGGCAGTGCACGCGGTAGCAGCTCTCTGGACCCTGAGGAAGAGGGTAAGCTCATCGAAATGCCTCTCATCGTTGACCACTAGCTCAGCCCTAGCCATCATTCTGACAAATGCATCCAGTTCTGCAGCTCATTCGTTGCAATTACACTCGTGATTACAAGCCACGTATAATTACACTCATAATTGCAAGCCACACATAATTACATCACAATTTCATGATTACCAGTGATAGACAAGGACGACCGCCGGTATGTGTGTATGACTCTCGGGCCGTGGCATTTTGCAACGCGCTGACGACGCTCTAATCTACTGGTACTCCAGCTTATCCCAGATTCTTCAGGCACATTTAGTCACCGACTGCCCATGGACGTCTTATCGAAACAGTTCCTCGTGTGTGTCCGTGTGGTCAAGTGTCCATGTGTCCATGTGGTCAAGTGTCCGCTTTGGTTGATCGCCTGGTGGGTCAGGCTTCATTGAGTCCGAGGGTCCTTTTGCCAATATTGAGCGAATCCGACTCGACCGGCGGTCTCGTAAAAGCAATCCGATCAAACCTGGGTGGCGTCTACCCCCCTCCCCCATTGATTCGTCAGTACCGAGGTGGGGCGTGGGCCGTTGAGCCGTCCGAAGCGTGGGTTGTTTGCCGGGTGTGCCTGTTCTTCCTCCCCTCCCCTTGGTCTGATTGTGTGGGAATATGTATGCTGTCAAGATTTAGGATGGGTCTCTGGTAATATGCATGCACACACACACACACACACACACACACACACACACACACACACACACACACACACACACACACACACACACACACACACACACAGTGTATATCGAAGTAAAATGTCCCAAGTATGGTTAAAATAATTGCGTCCCAACCGCTGTTCTGGTGTAAGTGAATACCGTGTGTACCGTGGTCTTCCTGGGTATATTGACAGCTAGGACGCATCTGCAGGAAAAAAGGCCATTAATGCACCGTCGTGATGAAGTGGTAGAGGAACTGAAAGTACACATCTTATGGAGGGGATAAGCAAGGGTACTAGGAAGGATGAAGTGTTGAAGGGGACATGTGCTGACCAGACTAGAGTGAGGTAAGGGGACATGTGCTGACCAGACTAGAGTGAGGTAAGGGGACATGTGCTGACCAGACTAGAGTGCGGTAAGGGGACATGTGCTGACCAGGCTAGAGTGAGGTAGTCGCCCGTGTTGTCACGCTTTGCGGTAATGAGTAGGATCATGGTAAAGGAATATGATGATGATAGGCCCGGTTGTGTACTCACATACATGCATGTCTGGAAATAATATCTGGTGGTCATGACACCATGACCACCAGTTGATAACGACAGGGAGCATGACACCATGACCACCAGGAGATAACGACAGGGAGCATGTTACCATGACCTCCTAGAGATAACGACGACAGGTAGCATGACGCTATGACCACCAGGAGATAACGACAGGGAGCATGTTACCATAACCTCCTGGAGATAACGACGACAGGTAGCATGACACCATGGCCACCAGGAGATAACGACAACAGGTAGCATGACGCCATGACCACCAGGAGATAACGACACACGGGACATGACACCATTACCACCAGGAGATAGCAACGACAGGGAGCATGACACCATTACCACCAGGAGATAGCAACGACAGGGAACATGACACCATGGCCACCAGGAGATAACGACGACAGGGGACATGACGCCATGACCACCAGGACATAACGACAGGGAGCATGTTACCATAACCTCCTGGAGATAACGACGACAGGTAGCATGACACCATGGCCATCAGGAGATAACGACGACAGGTAGCATGACACCATGGCCACCAGGAGATAACGACGACAGGTAGCATGACACCATGGCCACCAGGAGATAACGACAACATGTAGCATGACGCCATGACCACCAGGAGATAACGACAACAGGGGACATGACACCATTACCACCAGGAGATAGCGACGACAGGGAGCATGACACCATGGCCACCGGGAGATAACGACAACAGGGAGCATGACACCATGGCCACCAGGAGATAGCGACGACGGGGTGCATGTTACCACGATCACCAGGAGATAATGTCGGCAGGGTGCATGTTACCACGATCACCAGGAGATAATGTCGGCAGGGTGCATGTTACCACGATCACCAGGAGATAATGTCGGCAGGGTGCATGTTACCATGATCACCAGGAGATAATGTCGGCCGCCAATATTGTGCTATCTCATGAGGTTTTTAAATTTCCAATACCAATTCATGCGACGATGGCGGACGATCCGTGTCATCCCTTTCAGTTTCCGTGGGCGACCCTGTGGCGTTAGTGGGCCTCCGTGGGCGACCTGACCTAACCAATTGATGGTGAACGTACAGTGGTGATGTCAGTCGTGCTCGGCCAGCTGTAGGAAATGACGCTGCCGCCGCATAGAAGCCATCCTGTCTCCGGTTACGTCCTGGATTACATCTCGCCAACGTTCAATGTACACTATTGTTGCAAGAGCCTCGTTCAAAGAGGCTCTTGCAACAATGTAATAATTCCGCTATGTCTCTACGATTTCCAACAGCGTAAAGCTGAAATGTACCTTAACCATTGGGAACAATGTTATGAGCGCTAAATGATACATATTTTTGTCAGGGCGTCTCTGAGTTCAAATAATTAACTGAATAACTTGAACAAAATGGATGCTGAATCTAGTCGTAACGCCAGTAGCGTTGTGCATTTTGTGTTGGTGATCGTAGCCTTCGTGCATGTTGGTGTCCATTACATCTTGTCGGTAATTCGTGGTAGTTTGTGAATAGTACAGGCCAGATCGTGGTTGCTTGATGGTAATTTGTTCATACATTTCCAGCACGAAAGCAGGAGATCGTCAAGCTGACCGAGCAACTGGTGGAGGCTATCACTTCTGGAGATTACGACACCTACACGTGAGTGGTGTCCAGGAGCAGGGGACGGTACACGTGAGTGGTGCCCAGGAGCAGGGGACGGTACACGTGAGTGGTGTCCAGGAGCAGGGGACGGTACACGTGAGTGGTGTCCAGGAGCAGGGGACGGTACACGTGAGTGGTGCCCAGGAGCAGGGGACGGTACACGTGAGTGGTGTCCAGGAGCAGGGGACGGTACACGTGAGTGGTGTCCAGGAGCAGGGGACGGTACACGTGAGTGGTGCCCAGGAGCAGGGGACGGTACACGTGAGTGGTGTCCAGGAGCAGGGGACGGTACACGTGAGTGGTGTCCAGGAGCAGGGGACTGTACAAGTGTGTGGTGTCCAGGAGCAGGGGACGGTACACGTGAGTGGTGTCCAGGAGCAGGAGACTGTACAAGTGTGTGGTGTCCAGGAGCAGGGGACGGTACACGTGAGTGGTGTCCAGGAGCAGGGGACGGTACACGTGAGTGGTGTCCAGGAGCAGGGGACTGTACAAGTGTGTGGTGTCCAGGAGCTGGGGACGGTACACGTGTGTGGTGTCCAGGAGCAGGGGACGGTACACGTGAGTGGTGTCCAGGAGCAGGGGACGGTACACGTGAGTGGTGTCCAGGAGCAGGGGACGGTACACGTTAGTGGTGTCCAGGGGCATGGGACTGTACAAGTGTGTGGTGTCCAGGAGCAGGGGACGGTACACGTGAGTGGTGTCCAGGAGCAGGGGACGGTACACGTGAGTGGTGTCCAGGAGCAGGGGACGGTACACGTTAGTGGTGTCCAGGGGTGGACCTGTACAAGTGTGTGGTGTCCAGGAGCAGGGGACGGTACACGTTAGTGGTGTCCAGGAGCAGGGGACACGTGAGTGGTGTCCAGGAGCAGGGGACGGTACAAGTGAGTGGTGTCCAGGAGCAGGGGACGGTACACGTGAGTGGTGTCCAGGAGCAGGGGACGGTACACGTGAGTGTGCCCAGGAGCAGGGGCTGTACACGTGAGTGGTGTCCAGGAGCAGGGGACGGTACACGTGAGTGGTGTCCAGGAGCAGGGGACGGTACACGTGAGTGGTGTCCAGGAGCAGGGGACTGTACACGTGAGTGGTGTCCAGGAGCAGGGGACGGTACACGTGAGTGGTGTCCAGGAGCAGGGGACGGTACACGTGAGTGGTGTCCAGGAGCAGGGGGACGGTACACGTGAGTGGTGTCCAGGAGCAGGGGACGGTACACGTGAGTGGTGTCCAGGAGCAGGGGACGGTACACGTGAGTGGTGTCCAGGAGCAGGGGACGGTACACGTGAGTGGTGTCCAGGAGCAGGGGACGGTACACGTGAGTGGTGTCCAGGAGCAGGGGACGGTACACGTGAGTGGTGTCCAGGAGCAGGGGACGGTACACGTGAGTGGTGTCCAGGAGCAGGGGACGGTACAAGTGTGTGGTGTCCAGGAGCAGGGGACGGTACACGTGAGTGGTGTCCAGGAGCAGGGGACGGTACACGTGAGTGGTGTCCAGGAGCAGGGGACGGTACACGTGAGTGGTGTCCAGGAGCAGGGGACGGTACACGTGAGTGGTGTCCAGGAGCAGGGGACGGTACACGTGAGTGGTGTCCAGGAGCAGGGGACGGTACACGTGAGTGGTGTCCAGGAGCAGGGGACGGTACACGTGAGTGGTGTCCAGGAGCAGGGACGGTACACGTGAGTGGTGTCCAGGAGCAGGGGACGGTACACGTAGTGGTGTCCAGGAGCAGGGGACGGTACACGTGAGTGGTGTCCAGGAGCAGGGGACGGTACACGTGAGTGGTGTCCAGGAGCAGGGGACGGTACAGAGGTGTGGTGTCCAGGAGCAGGGGACGGTACACGTGAGTGGTGTCCAGGAGCAGGGGACGGTACACGTGAGTGGTGTCCAGGAGCAGGGGACGGTACACGTGAGTGGTGTCCAGGAGCAGGGGACGGTACACGTGAGTGGTGTCCAGGAGCAGGGGACGGTACACGTGAGTGGTGTCCAGGAGCAGGGGACGGTACACGTGAGTGGTGTCCAGGAGCAGGGGACGGTACACGTGAGTGGTGTCCAGGAGCAGGGGACGGTACACGTGAGTGGTGTCCAGGAGCAGGGGACGGTACACGTGAGTGGTGTCCAGGAGCAGGGGACGGTACACGTGAGTGGTGTCCAGGAGCAGGGGACGGTACACGTGAGTGGTGTCCAGGAGCAGGGGACGGTACACGTGAGTGGTGTCCAGGAGCAGGGGACGGTACACGTGAGTGGTGTCCAGGAGCAGGGGACGGTACACGTGAGTGGTGTCCAGGAGCAGGGGACGGTACACGTGAGTGGTGTCCAGGAGCAGGGGACGGTACACGTGAGTGGTGTCCAGGAGCAGGGGACGGTACACGTGAGTGGTGTCCAGGAGCAGGGGACGGTACACGTGAGTGGTGTCCAGGAGCAGGGGACGGTACACGTGAGTGGTGTCCAGGAGCAGGGGACGTTGGTGTACACGTGTGTGGTGTCCAGGAGCAGGGGACGGTACACGTGAGTGGTGTCCAGGAGCAGGGGACGGTACACGTGAGTGGTGTCCAGGAGCAGGGGACGGTACACGTGAGTGGTGTCCAGGAGCAGGGGGAGCAGGGGACGGTACACGTGAGTGGTGTCCAGGAGCAGGGGACGGTACACGTGAGTGGTGTCCAGGAGCAGGGGACGGTACACGTGAGTGGTGTCCAGGAGCAGGGGACGGTACACGTGAGTGGTGTCCAGGAGCAGGGGACGGTACACGTGAGTGGTGTCCAGGAGCAGGGGACGGTACACGTGAGTGGTGTCCAGGAGCAGGGGACGGTACACGTGAGTGGTGTCCAGGAGCAGGGGACGGTACACGTGAGTGGTGTCCAGGAGCAGGGGACGGTACACGTGAGTGGTGTCCAGGAGCAGGGGACGGTACACGTGAGTGGTGTCCAGGAGCAGGGGACGGTACACGTGAGTGGTGTCCAGGAGCAGGGGACGGTACACGTGAGTGGTGTCCAGGAGCAGGGGACGGTACACAGGTGTGTGGTGTCCAGGAGCAGGGGACGGTACACGTGAGTGGTGTCCAGGAGCAGGGGACGGTACACGTGAGTGGTGTCCAGGAGCAGGGGACGGTACACGTGAGTGGTGTCCAGGAGCAGGGGACGGTACACGTGAGTGGTGTCCAGGAGCAGGGGACGGTACACGTGAGTGGTGTCCAGGAGCAGGGGACGGTACACGTGAGTGGTGTCCAGGAGCAGGGGACGGTACACGTGAGTGGTGTCCAGGAGCAGGGGACGGTACACGTGAGTGGTGTCCAGGAGCAGGGGACGGTACACGTGAGTGTGTGGTGTCCAGGAGCAGGGGACGGTACACGTGAGTGGTGTCCAGGAGCAGGGGACGGTACACGTGAGTGGTGTCCAGGAGCAGGGGACGGTACACGTGAGTGGTGTCCAGGAGCAGGGGACGGTAACGTGAGTGGTGTCCAGGAGCAGGGGACGGTACACGTGAGTGGTGGCCAGGAGCAGGGGACGGTACACGTGAGTGGTGTCCAGGAGCAGGGGACGGTACACGTGAGTGGTGTCCAGGAGCAGGGGACGGTACACGTGAGTGGTGTGGTGTCCAGGAGCAGGGGACGGTACACGTGAGTGGTGTCCAGGAGCAGGGGACGGTACACGTGTAGTGGTGTCCAGGAGCAGGGGACGGTACACGTGAGTGGTGTCCAGGAGCAGGGGACGGTACACGTGAGTGGTGTCCAGGAGCAGGGGACGGTACACGTGAGTGGTGTCCAGGAGCAGGGGACGGTACACGTGAGTGGTGTCCAGGAGCAGGGGGGTACGTGGTGGTGTACAGGAGGTACACGTAGTGGTGTCCAGGAGCAGGGACGGTACACGTGGTGGTGTCCAGGAGCAGGGGACTGTACACGTGAGTGGTGTCCAGGAGCAGGGGACGGTACACGTGTGTGGTGTCCAGGAGCAGGGGACGGTAAGTGAGTGGTGTCCAGGAGCAGGGGACGGTACACGTGTGTGGTGTCCAGGAGCAGGGGACGGTACACGTGAGTGGTGTCCAGGAGCAGGGGACGGTACACGTGTGTGGTGTCCAGGAGCAGGGGACGGTACACGTGAGTCGTGCCCAGGAGCGGGGGACGATGTATGTTAGTGGTGTTCAAAGGTGACGGGAAATATACGTGAGTTGTGTCCAATGGTGAAGAGGATATATGTGAGTGGTGCCAAAAACCAGTTAAGATCCACGTGAAGGAGTGGGGGTATATGTTTGACTTGTGTCCTGCATTCGTGGGTGATGCATGAAAGTGGAGGATGCACTTGACCAATCCCCGAAGACTGTGCTTTAGTGGTGTCCAAATACGGGGAGGAGTATTGGTTCATGTGCAGAGCCGCAGCTAATCGCCCGGCCCTAGCACCCATAAATGTATTAGATGAAATGAGAACTTGATATTTTCACCACACCTGTATCGTTGGTGCGCTTCATGCGCCGGAAGTGTTTCTGATGACTCCGTGACGATGCGCCGCAGGAAGCTGTGTGACACACACCTCACCTCGTTCGAGCCGGAGGCGCTGAGCAACCTGGTAGAAGGCATGGAGTTTCACAAGTTCTACTTCGACAACGGTGGGTTGTGCGCAGCAGTTTCGGTGTCAGCAGTGCGTCTCGTCTCGATGGCGCAGTTGGTTAAGGCGTCTCGTCTCGATGGCGCAGTTGGTTAAGGCGTCTCGTCTCGATGGCACAGTTGATTAAGGTGTCTCGTCTCGATGGCGCAGTTGGTTAAGGCGTCTCGTCTCGATGGCACAGTTGATTAAGGTGTCTCGTCTCGATGGCGCAGTTGGTTAAGGCGTCTCGTCTCGATGGCGCAGTTGGTTAAGGCGTCTCGTCTCGATGGCACAGTTGGTTAAGGCGTCTCGTCTCGATGGCACAGTTGGTTAAGGCGTCTCGTCTCGATGGCACAGTTGGTTAAGGTGTCTCGTCTCGATCGCGCAGTTGGTTAAGGTGTCTCGTCTCGATGGCGCAGTTGGTTAAGGCGTCTCGTCTCGATGGCACAGTTGGTTAAGGCGTCTCGTCTCGATGGCGCAGTTGGTTAAGGCGTCTCGTCTCGATGGCACAGTTGGTTAAGGTGTCTCGTCTCGATCGCGCAGTTGGTTAAGGTATCTCGTCTCGATGGCACAGTTGGTTAAGGCGTCTCGTCTCGATGGCACAGTTGGTTAAGGCGTCTCGTCTCGATGGCACAGTTGGTTAAGGTGTCTCGTCTCGCCGGCACAGTTGGCTGACACGTTTCGAACAGTTTCGTGTCTTCGGTTCAGGCCCGATCGCAGGAAAGCTTCCCTCTGGTTGGTCCCTGTCCAGGACCTAGCTGAGGGAGGGATTGTGTGTAGGTGCACTAGCATTAGGGCGGGCAAATCTTGTGGGAAGTGTCGGAGCTAAGCCACACGGTTGCCGAAAATTCACAGTTGCCTTGTTGTACCTGTGTGCCTATGTATGTTTTCGCGTCCGTCTCGTAAATGCTTTCTCGGTGCTGGGGGGAAGGCAGCAGCCCAGTGCTGTGTATGTCTGGCCACTCATTTACACGCACGTGTATACGTGTATACGTATTTCCCAGTATACGTACACGCGTGGTTCTCACAACTGATACGCGCGTGTTTGCGCGTGCACAGGTGTGCTGAGAAGCTGGGTGCTGACACGTGTCGCCATGCCCCCAGCAGTGTTGGGCAAGATCCGGAAGGCGATCAACACCACCATCCTGAACCCTCACGTGCACCTTTTGGGCGACGAGGCCGCCTGCATTGCCTACGTACGACTGACCCAATACATCGACAGGTAGGTAACACCACGAGGTCCAACCCCACTAACTAGATGGGATTGTTCACCCATGTTTGTGTGGATATGGTTGGATAGTAGTGTTAATCAGCTACGAACTGGTAAGCCGGCAGCGAATAACCATTGGTGAAAAATGATGTTTGTTGGCTACAGTCGGCTAGAAAACAAGGGTCTGTGGCCGAAAGGACGCCTCGGGATGAACGATTGGTTGCATAAGGGAACTGTGGAAAGCGAAGGGAGAGAAAATGCGTCAGGCTGACAGGGTGTGGCGCTGCTTGATTTTCGCCCGTTTGAAGTATGGTTGCAGGCGGCCTGCTGAAAGTACTCATTGTAGGTCAGTGGCTCTGCCAAGCCGAAGCTCATCCCATTTTCATGCGATTATGGGCACTGACGGCTGACCCATGCCCGTGCTGTGTGTACGGCTGGGGACCCATGGCCATGCTGTGTGTACGGCTGGGGACCCATGGCCGTGCTGTGTGTACGGCTGGGGACCCATGGCCGTGCTGTGTGTACGGCTGGGGACCCATGACCGTGATGTGTGTGGTGTACGGCTGGGGACCCATGGCCGTGATGTGTGTGGTGTACGGCGGGGGACCCATGGCCGTGATGTGTGTGGTGTACGGCTGGGGACCCATGGCCGTGATGTGTGTGGTGTACGGCTGGGGACCCATGGCCGTGCTGTGTGTACGGCTGGGGACCCATGGCCGTGCTGTGTGTACGGCTGGGGACCCATGGCCGTGATGTGTGTGGTGTACGGCTGGGGACCCATGGCCGTGATGTGTGTGGTGTACGGCTGGGGACCCATGGCCGTGATATGTGTGGTGTACGGCTGGGGACCCATGGCCGTGATGTGTGTGTGGTGTACGGCTGGGGACCCATGCCCGTGCTGTGTGTGGTGTACGGCGGGGGACCCATGGCCGTGATGTGTGGTGTACGGCTGGGGACCCATGGCCGTGATATGTGTGGTGTACGGCTGGGGACCCGTGACCGTGATATGTGTGGTGTACGGCTGGGGACCCATGGCCGTCATGTGTGTGGTGTACGGCTGGGGACCCATGACCGTGATGTGTGTGTGGTGTACGGCGGGGGACCCATGGCCGTGATGTGTGTGGTGTACGGCTGGGGACCCATGACCGTGATATGTGTGTGGTGTACGGCTGGGGACCCGTGGCCGTGATGTGTGTGGTGTACGGCTGGGGACCCATGGCCGTGATGTGTGTGGTGTACGGCTGGGGACCCGTGACCGTGATGTGTGTGGTGTACGGCGGGGGACCCATGGCCGTGATGTGTGTGGTGTACGGCTGGGGACCCATGGCCGTGATGTGTGGTGTACGGCTGGGGGCCCATGGCCGTGATATGTGTGGTGTACGGCTGGGGACCCATGGCCGTGATGTGTGTGGTGTACGGCTGGGGACCCGTGGCCGTGATGTGTGTGGTGTACGGCTGGGGACCCGTGGCCGTGATATGTGTGGTGTATGGCTGGGGACCCATGGCCGTGATGTGTGTGGTGTACGGCTGGGGACCCATGACTATGATGTGTGTAGTGTACGGCTGGGGACCCATGACTGTGATGTGTGTGGTGTACGGCTGGGGACCCATGGCCGTGATGTGTGTGGTGTACGGCGGGGGACCCATGACTATGATGTGTGTGGTGTACGCCTGGGGACCCATGGCCGTGATGTGTGTGGTGTACGGCTGGGGACCCATGACCGTGATGTGTGTGGTGTACGGCTGGGGACCCATGGCTGTGATGTGTGTGGTGTACGGCTGGGGACCCATGGCCGTGATGTGTGTGGTGTACGGCTGGGGACCCATGGCTGTGATGTGTGTGGTGTACGGCTGGGGACCCATGGCTGTGATGTGTGTGGTGTACGGCTGGGGACCCATGACCGTGATGTGTGTGGTGTACGGCTGGGGACCCATGGCTGTGATGTGTGTGGTGTACGGCTGGGGACCCATGGCCGTGATGTGTGTGGTGTATGGCTGGGGACCCATGGCCGTGATGTGTGTGGTGTACGGCGGGGGACCCATGGCCGTGATGTGTGTGGTGTACGGCTGGGGACCCATGGCCGTGATATGTGTGTGGTGTACGGCTGGGGACCCATGGCCGTGATGTGTGTGGTGTACGGCTGGGGACCCATGGCCGTGATGTGTGTGGTGTACGGCTGGGGACCCGTGGCCGTGATGTGTGTGGTGTACGGCTGGGGACCCATGGCCGTGATGTGTGTGGTGTACGGCTGGGGACCCATGGCCGTGATGTGTGTGGTGTACGGCTGGGGACCCGTGACCGTGATGTGTGTGGTGTACGGCTGGGGACCCATGGCCGTGATGTGTGGTGTACGGCTGGGGACCCATGGCCGTGATGTGTGTGGTGTACGGCTGGGGGCCCATGGCCGTGATATGTGTGGTGTACGGCTGGGGACCCATGGCCGTGATGTGTGTGGTGTACGGCTGGGGACCCGTGGCCGTGATGTGTGTGGTGTACGGCTGGGGACCCGTGGCCGTGATATGTGTGGTGTATGGCTGGGGACCCATGGCCGTGATGTGTGTGGTGTACGGCTGGGGACCCATGACTATGATGTGTGTGGTGTACGGCTGGGGACCCATGACTGTGATGTGTGTGGTGTACGGCTGGGGACCCATGGCCGTGATGTGTGTGGTGTACGGCGGGGGACCCATGACTATGATGTGTGTGGTGTACGCCTGGGGACCCATGGCCGTGATGTGTGTGGTGTACGGCTGGGGACCCATGACCGTGATTGTGTGGTGTACGGCTGGGGACCCATGGCTGTGATGTGTGTGGTGTACGGCTGGGGGCCCATGGCCGTGATGTGTGTGGTGTACGGCTGGGGACCCATGGCTGTGATGTGTGTGGTGTACGGCTGGGGACCCATGGCTGTGATGTGTGTGGTGTACGGCTGGGGACCCATGACCGTGATGTGTGTGGTGTACGGCTGGGGACCCATGGCTGTGATGTGTGTGGTGTACGGCTGGGGACCCATGGCCGTGATGTGTGTGGTGTATGGCTGGGGACCCATGGCCGTGATGTGTGTGGTGTACGGCGGGGGACCCATGGCCGTGATGTGTGTGGTGTACGGCTGGGGACCCATGGCCGTGATGTGTGTGGTGTACGGCTGGGGACCCATGGCCGTGATGTGTGTGGTGTACGGCTGGGGACCCATGGCCGTGATGTGTGTGGTGTACGGCTGGGGACCCGTGGCCGTGATGTGTGTGGTGTACGGCTGGGGACCCGTAGCCGTGATATGTGTGGTGTATGGCTGGGGACCCATGGCCGTGATGTGTGTGGTGTACGGCTGGGGACCCATGACTATGATGTGTGTGGTGTACGGCTGGGGACCCATGACTGTGATGTGTGTGGTGTACGGCTGGGGACCCATGGCCGTGATGTGTGTGGTGTACGGCGGGGGACCCATGACTATGATGTGTGTGGTGTACGCCTGGGGACCCATGGCCGTGATGTGTGTGGTGTACCGCTGGGGACCCATGGCTGTGATGTGTGTGGTGTACGGCTGGGGACCCATGGCCGTGATGTGTGTGGTGTACGGCTGGGGACCCATGGCCGTGATGTGTGTGGTGTACGGCGGGGGACCCATGGCCGTGATGTGTGTGGTGTACGGCTGGGGACCCATGACTATGATGTGTGTGGTGTACGGCTGGGGACCCATGACTGTGATGTGTGTGGTGTACGGCTGGGGACCCATGGCCGTGATGTGTGTGGTGTACGGCGGGGGACCCATGGCCGTGATGTGTGTGGTGTACGGCTGGGGACCCGTGGCCGTGATGTGTGTGGTGTACGGCGGGGGACGAGACCAGGCGAGACCAACTTGAGTGTGTGGCCAGCGTCGTGTTTCCGTGTTGCAGGCAGGGCGTGCCGCACACCGAGCAGGCCGAGGAGACTCGGGTGTGGCACCGGCGCGACGGCAGGTGGCAGCACGTGCACTTCCACCGCTCGCAGAACGGCGCCAAGTAGCGGCGCCAACCGCCGCAGTCCTCCCCCAGCCCCGATACCGCCGCAGTCCTCCCCCCACCCCCGACACCGCCGCAGTCCCCCCGACACCACTGCAGTCCTCCCCCCACCCCCGACACCGCCGCAGTCCTCCCCCACCCCCGACACCGCCGCAGTCCTCCCGAGACACCACCGCAGTCCTCCCCCCACCCCCGACACCGCCGCAGTCCCCCCGACACCGCCGCAGTCCTCCCGACACCGCCGCAGTCCTCCCGACACCGCCGCAGTCCCTCCGACACCACCGCAGTTCCTCCGACACCGCCGCCTGTGGCGGGAGCCCGTGGCGGGAGCCCGTGGCGGGAGCCCGTGGCGGGAGCCCGTGGCGGGAGCCCGTGGCGGGAGCCCGTGGCGGGAGCCCGTGGCGGGAGCCCGTGGCGGGAGCCCGTGGCGGGAGCCCGTGGCGAGAGCCCGTGGCGAGACGGACGGCGGCGGTGTGTGAACGCCACCGCCCAGCCAGCTCTGCCAACTCGTGGCGAATGCCAGATATTGGCGGATTAGTGTTGCGAGACGGCGCAGCGCGTGGCGCGTGAACGCTGTCGACAGATGTGATCTTTCTTGATGTCAGAGTTTAATGTCCTCGGGGCGCACCAGTGAGATGACCGTCGGGTTATATATATATATATATATATATATATATATATATATATATATATATATATATATATATATATATATCGGCGATTTCTAGCCGCGGCCGTGTCGTTTGGTCGGGAGGAGCTCTATCTGTAAGCTGATTGGATGATTTGGGTAGCAGCGCTTCCGACGCTCGTCAAAGTCGTGGTCTGACGGCTGCAACTGCTGAGGTTTGTCAGGGGTCGTGGTCTGGCGGCTGCAGCTGCTGACGTTTGTTAGAGGTTGTGGTCTGGCGGCTGCAGCTGCTGAGGTTCGTCATAGGTCATGGTGTGGCGGCTACCCCGAAGCATGCGCACGGCTTCCACACAGAGCCACTCTCGAAAACAAAACCAGCATGACGTGCGTGTCGGTGGCCGGCTCTTCATCAGGCGACACACTTGTGGAAGTCAGTTTTGTATCCACCGCTAGGTAATAGGGCGCCCAAACAAGTTCACCGTTTTGTCACTAGATGGCAGAACGGTCGCGGCGGTTTGTTGTGGATTCAATGTCTTTTTACCGTGCCTAACGTGGCTAGGTGGTCCTCTAATTTGGTGCACTCGATGCCTGCATGTGTGGTGTATTTAGGGTGTGCCATTGCCGATCCATCCGCATGTTGATGTGAGGTGTACGTAGAATTGAGTGGTTTCGATTCAAATTAGGGTGATTGCTGTGCAATGTTCAGGAGAACGCGTCGTGAAGGGCGGAACGCTTCTGTAATGAGACGTGGCTCATCGTGGGTGTGGGTGAGTTGTCTCCAGATGTGTGGCACTTGTTACTGCGTGGCATGCATGGGCTATTCTATGTTGGGACCGCCAGACCATGCCGTTGGATATTACGCAGTTTGGCGCGTCGTCCGTGTGTGGCACTGGAAGCGTTGGTGTTGAACAGTTTGACCGATGTTGCTGGCCTCGCCGATCGGTTGCCTCCTATTACCAATCGACTTTGGGCGCGGAAGCCGACCGCAGCGGTCCCCAGCTTATCGTAGTGGTAGCCGTCTCGTAATTGACGTGTTTCTGTGCCGGCGCGAGCGCCCGCTGGCTGCGGCTGCTGGCGTGAGCGCCCCACCGTACTCGGCTGTCTCCAGCCGGACGTGAGTGTCAGAGAGCGCGCCCCGCGTCTGCGGCGTGGCAGCGTAGTGGACGATCCCGGAGACGTGTCGATATGGATGCCGAGTGGGTGCGAAAATCACCGCGAGTCGACCTGGGCGCGTTTTACCGAACTTTTCAGGTATCGATGTTGCGTGTTTTATCGACCTATTTTATTCACGGAGTGGATCGCTAAAATAGACTCTCAGCAATGTGGTGTGTGGTTATGAGTGAAGGCGTGCGAGGACGGTGAGGCTCGCGACGGTTGGCATCTGGCCATGCAGAGGTCAAAGGAGCAACTTTACTCTCCCCTCGCCTGGGACCAGATGACCGAAATGGTTGCATGGCCATAGACCGGTTTTCTCAATATTAAAATAACTTGGACCCATTTGGGCTAAACGGTATTGTTTCCATACCGCCTTCTATCCCCATGAGCCAGGGACGGATTCAAGGTCACTAGGTGCATCTGCCCCCTCTCTTTAGTTGGAGAAGCGACCCACGCACCCACCCCGCCCCAAGAGCGGTAATGTGCACCGTCCCCTGGCATTTATCGGGCAGAAGGGCTCTGATTAGAAAATGACTAGAGTAGGAGCTGGTGAGGAAGTCCAGGACACTAGAAGGCATGCGCTCTATACTTGAAGTTTGCTGAATCATCCGCCAGTTCATGTAGGCACCCCCTCGCCTCCCTTGACTAAGTGTCTATCTGCTGATTTCTAAAAATACCCTCTCGGAACTCCGGCAGATCCGTGGAGGACTGACGGAGCGCCACAGTTCCCACAGGGTCCTTGTACAGCCTAGGCCTGGCCATTGCAACAAAAGGCGTTCCCATGCTTACCTTTAACAGCCTAGGGGTGCTCCCAGTGTCCAGCGGGGTTCTTGCAAGTATTCAAGTGTCATGAAGGCCAGGGCACAATCCACGCACGGTAGTTGGCTCGGATAACAGCGGATGTCGTGTCCCTCAAGTTAGAGGGGCCAGACGTCCCGCCGTCTACCACAGTCTACCGAGACGTCCCGCCGTCTACCACAGTCTACCGAGACGTCCCGCCGTCTACCACAGTCTACCGAGACGTCCCACCGTCTACCACAGTCTACCGAGACGTCCCGCCGTCTACCACAGTCTAACGAGACGTCCCACCGTCTACCACAGTCTACCGAGACGTCCCGCCGTCTACCACAGTCTACCGAGAAGTCCCGCCGTCTACCACAGTCTACCGAGACGTCCCGCCGTCTACCACAGTCTACCGAGACGTCCCACCGTCTACCACAGTCTACCGAGACGTCCCGCCGTCTACCACAGTCTAACGAGACGTCACACCGTCTAACCACAGTCTACCGAGACGTCCCGCCGTCTACCACAGTGTACCGAGACGTCCCGCCGTCTCCCAGTCTACCGAGACGTCCCGCCGTCTACCACAGTCTACCGAGACGTCCCGCCGTCTACCACAGTCTACCGAGACGTCCCGCCGTCTACCACAGTCTAACGATACGTCCCACCGTCTACCACAGTCTACCGAGACGTCCCGCCGTCTACCACAGTGTACCGAGACGTCCCGCCGTCTCCCACAGTCTACCGAGACGTCCCACCGTCTACCACAGTCTACCGAGACGTCCCGCCGTCTACCACAGTCTACCGAGACGTCCCGCCGCTAGGAACATTAGTCTGGTCGAGTAAACATGAAGACATTCGTTTATTTTCGTACTTAGGTATTTATCCTCATATTACATTTCCATGATATTAGCAACGCATTCTCATTCGCATTCAGCATACTATTCGCATACTCTCCTATTTAGTTCATTTTTCAGGACATGATCTTTTCGGGCATGTGACCTGCAAGTTTAGCGTTTGACCTTAGGTCAGGTTTGATGAAATTCGGGAAATGAAAGTGGTCCACTTGGGTACCACAGTGGCGGAGATGGCCGAGTGGTTAAGGTGTTGGGCTCTGGGTACCATAGATCCCGGGTTCGACACTCGCGTCGCTCGGCACATTTCCCAATACCGCGGCCCACCGTCGAAGTAGTGTGGGTGGCGCCACTAGCCGCAAATGTGCATAAAGTGCGTCGTGAACCACTCAATAAACAAACAAACAACGAACACTTGGGTACCATATGTGCGCCGAACGAGGCACTGCATGTAGACTATCTCAACACCGATGCATGCACTATCAATACAAGAAGCAGCAGAAAGAAGCAAGAATAAAGCAGCAGAAGCAGCAAGAAGCACCGCGTGACCTGACATTTCTCGATGCTGCATTTCATCGGGTAGCAGCACCAGAATTCCATTCAGCATTCCCATTGAAATGCTGACCCTCGGGTGACAAGTTGACTTGGTCCGCTGCACGCCGCCATCACGGCGCTGGCACAAGCGTTTGGATCATTCCAATAAGTAACTTATCGGGCAAGTTACGGGGTACCCCAGATTTGACCATCCTTACCATTTCGCTTCTGAGAGCGAAATGGTACGTCGAACAAAGAATCGTCTGGTGATCCATGTAGGGGTATAGCTGCAAAGGTTGTGTCAAATTTTCAGACGAATCTGTGAACATTGGCTGATAAGTATCTGAGTACGCCGCTGAATGGGGTGCTGGTGCTACCTGGGGAAATGCATCATGGATAGAGTTCAGGTCACGTGGTATGCTGCTTCTTGGCCAAGTGCCATCGGTAACTCAACAGGAGAAGGATTTAGGTGACTATAAACACAAAATTTGGGGCATCAGAACAGACCAAGGAAGCCAGGAAGAAGGTACTGAAAATGCTTGTGGCAATAAATAGGAATGTATCATGCAGAAGTGAGGAATTCATCAGAAAGCTTTGCTGTGCATATGTCAGGCCACATTTAGGATACTGCATCCAAGCTTGGTCTCCTAGCTATGAAAACGATTATTGGATTTTAGAGAGAGTACAAAAGAGGGCTACAAAAATGGTTAATGGTATAAACAACCTGGCATATGAGGAAAATTGAAGAAATTGAATGTTTTCACTTAGATATAGAAGACTGAGAGGAGATCTCATCGAGGTCTTTAAATTTGTCCATGGTCTGGAGATGCGATATCTTGTGGAAATGTTTGAATTTAACAGAAATTATGTACTTAGAGGTCATCAATTCAAATTTAAAGTTAACCACAGCAGGACAAGGTTAAGACAGTTTTTCGTCACCAACAGGGTAGTAGAACACTAGAACCAGCTTTCAAAAACCATTGTCAGTTGCAGCACATTGAACATCTTTAAAAACAGCATAGACAATCATAAGAATAGAGGGCTTGCTTTTCAGTATACTGGGAGGGCTGATCGACGGATTTGGTTGGCAACTAGTTGAGTGTACAAAGTGCAACCAAGAAGGGCCCTTGTGCCTCATAGTTGTACTAATCTTGTATGTCTTTGTCTTTATGCTGCTGCACTGTGAGTTGTCCTTGATTTTATTTTGCAGATGAATGGATTCTTACTAAAAAGTTTTTTGGAGATAAACCACGTGAAATACATGCAAGACAATTTTCTTCAAGCCTTCAACTGATGGCAGATCAGATATTTGCTCAAGTTTTCAAAGTTCTGAAGTTCCCATCTAGAGAAAAAGTAACTAAAATAATTTGTGTGCAAATAGCAAAGATTGATGTTTCGATTGTGCGCAGTCTGATACTAGAAGGCCTCCTAGAGTGTGGTACCAAATTCGAGCATGATTGGCACAAGCGGCAAGTTAACAAATTTGGTGGAAAAAAGTGCACTGAAAGTTGGAAAGATCAGATCAAACAGTCTTTCAAAGGAAGGCTGTAATCACAGCGGACTACAGCATAGACTATGGACAAGAAGTAGTCGTCAAAATGATAGGGGGTGTCATTATATCGTTGGACGGTTTTAATTGGTTTGTGTCGACAAATACGACGAGACCATGATCAGCTTTCAAATTGTGACATATAAGTCTGCATCTGATTTTGACCGCATCCCGAAGATATTATTCTTATTAGATAGCCAAATAGACATATTATTACTCGGAATGTTGGGTTTTCTAATTATTTATCTAGCTTTCGAGCAAATAGCGGGTTTTTGTTGGCCAACAAGATACAAACAAGATAGCCTCGGCCTTGTAATGCCCATGTCCGCATCTAGTTTTGATGATATTCCAAAGGTATTGGTACTGTTAGAGAGCCGAATGACTGCACCACTGCATGACGGGATGGTTTTTTCTGTGACTTCAACGTCTGAGAAAATATTATGTTTGCGTTCACAAATACAAGAACATGATAAGCTTTTACGTTGTAGCACCGGAGTTCTCATCAAATTTTTACCATACATCGAAGATATTACCACTGTTAGATAGCCAAATAGATGTATTAATACCAGATAAGGTGAGTTTTTTAACTATGTCTCTAACTTACCAACAAATAAATGGTTTGTGTCAACCAACGTGATAAAAACAGAGCATCCTCGGTTTTGCAATGCCAAAGTCCGCATCTGATTTTGCAAATATCCCAAAGATATTGGCACCGTTAGAAAGCCAAATACCTGTGCCATTGCATGGCAGGATGGTTTTTTCTCCCGTGGATGCAACTTCTGACGAAATAATGGATTTGTGTTCGTTAGGTGTCGGACGCAATGTTAATGCGGACATCGGGGGACCCTCAGTAAAGAAAGAAAACAGGTAGGTTCCAGATGCCATTCAAGAACTCTGAAATATCCTCGCCCAGATGTTCATTAGTGTGTGCGCGAAGAATATGGTTACAATTTATGAGACTATCTCTATAAAATATGATGCGAATTGCGTGTATGAAAGTTAGCTTGATTCAGACATCAATTTCATTGCTAATTACAGTGATATATTGTGCAAATTGTGAGGTACTTTGGGTTATGCGTTCTCGAACTATTTCCCACCAATGTCGGCCGGCCGCCGGCGGCCCCCGGCCCGTCCCCGGCCGCACGCCGCCATGCATAATATGGCGGGGCGCAAACTATTCCATGAATGTTAATTGGCCCCAACGCTAAAGTAACAGGCATATTTTCATATTCAAAGCACTAGGCGATGTACCTGGCATGAGTTCCGCAACTATTACAGTCGAGGCCGACAGGTTTTCTCGATATTGTCTTAGAATATTGCGCTTATGGGCGTCGGATGGAAAGAATGCATCTACAACCTTGAATTTCTCCTATGCCATTTTGGCATGGCAGAGCCGATGCTGCTTAGTATTGTTGAAGGGTGGAATTTTACGTTGTTTTTGTCATGCAACCCCTCGGCGGCCCTCCGGATATTCTGGGCAGCAACCGTCAGCGCTTGACGTGCATCGAGCCATGCCATCTTAATAATTCCGGATAGCTTGATGTCAAAAGGTAAAAAATGACAGGGTTAGATATCTATAAAATTAGACGGGTATGGCATGAAAGGGCAGCTGGTCTATGGCGGTTTGTTTAAGACCATTGGGCATTAATTCGCTAATGTAGAACATCTGATATGCAAATAAAAGTAATGCAATGTGATAATTCGAGCCAGAAATCGTGGAGTTGAGTGCAAAAATGACAGGGTTCAGGTAATTAAGGTAAAAAATGAGAGGTAGCCGAGTATGGCATCCGAATTTAGCTGAGTTTATGCCAGTTTATTTGAGAACATTGAAAATTAATTCGGTAATGTAGAACATCCGATATTTAATGTCAAGGAATATTCGAGACACAAATTCCGGAATTGCGTGCAAAAGTGACAGGGTTAGATATCTATAAAAGTAGTTGAACATGGTACCAAAAGGCAGCTGATTTTATGCCAGTTTATTTGAGACCATTGGCTATTAATTCGGTAAAGTAGAACATCTGATGTACAGTTTAAGGTAGTACGATGTTATAATTCTGAACACAAATTTTGGAATTGAGTGCAAAAGTGACAGGGAAGTTATTCAAGATGATATAAAAATGTAGCACGCTCGATTTTCGTTTAGTTAAGAACATTGGAAATTGTCATCACATCACACAGAAGATGTATGATGCCCTTTTATCACAAGATGTTGCGTAGCCAATTGCTTTCATTTCACTTTAACGGCAAAGTGACAGGGGGAAGTGATTTTATAATACAATGAACTACACATCATAAGAGAGCTTGTTTCAATGTTGTTCAAATTTGACAATTGGAAATCACCTGAATATTCCCTAGAAACTAGAATACAGCATTAATCAGACCCAGCCCACTCTGGTGGTGTTCTTTCACAAACCCACCACCTGAGGCGCCACCAGTATTATGTCCCCTCATGACACCTACCGAATGGCAGGGTTATACCATTGAACACCATGACGGATCTAGGAATTTGTATGTGGCACCTTGTTCTGGAGGGGCTTCATTTCTCCGGACGGACGCATTATCTACTCTGGGAGCATTGAGCAGAGCGGGTGCGAGACAATGCATGGTGTACTCGTCAAAGGACCATGGCCCGGTGCGTGGTGTACTCGTCAAAGGACCATGGCCCGGTGCGTGGTGTACTCGTCAAAGGACCATGGCCCGGTGCCTGATGCACTCGTCAAAGGACCATGGCCGGGTGCGTGGTGTACTCGTCAAAGGACCATGGCCCGGTGCGTGGTGTACTGGTCAAAGGACCATGACCGGGTGCGTGGTGTACTCGTCAAAGAACCATGGCCCGGTGCGTGGTGTACTCTTCAAAGGACCATGGCCCGGTGCGTGGTGTACTCGTCAAAGGACCATGGCCCGGTGCGTATTGTACTCGTCAAAGGACCATGGCCCGGTGCGTGGTGTACTCGTCAAAGGACCATGTCCCGGTGCGTGGTATACTCGTCAATGGACCATGTCCCCTTTTGTGGTGTAATCGTCAAAGGACCAATCTGTTTGTGAGACCCTCATGTCGTGTTCGCCGCCCGGTGTTCTTTGATCACCTTGAGGACCTTCGCCGCGAAAATAAAAGTTCTATGTCTTTGTTGCGCCGTTAATTTCCAATTTCTCGCCCATTTGCTAAGATTTTAAGTATCAGTCATCATTCCCTTGCGTAACTTTACAATGGTGAAATATTTGTAGTGATGTTTGCCGCTACACCGTGCTCGTAGTGTTCCATAGCATGTTGCAGCGTGCATCAGAAAACCTCCGGGGAAATCGCTGTAGTCTGCATCAACTTTATCGGCATGCATCAACATCAGCCTGCATGAATACTTTGTGAGCTGGTAAAGACATAAACTAACCATAGAAACGCCTGTATCGTAAGGTATTAGCTAAAGCTACTTCAATATCTCTCAATATTGATACGGGCATTGCTCACCCGACAGAGAAGACGCAATGATGAAAAAGGTGCAACTACGGAATGAACGTTTGCACATCCCAAAAGTGGAAAAAAATCAGGATCCATGGACAGCCAGGATTTAAACCAGGATTATTACTCTCAGGGTAATTATGGACAGTGAGGATGGACAGACTTCTGCCACCTATGGATAAACTTTGATTTAAGCTATATTTTATCAATTTATCCCATTGTCAGTAACAGCGTACTCCCATAGCGTAGTAAACTGATGAACCGGAAGTTGCGCGATGTTTTGCTTGCGCCTTTGTCATCGACAGGGGTACCCTCGTTCTATAGAGGGCCACTTTTCTAGTCCAGGTGGGCTCCTACGTTGTCCAGAACGTCGCTTACATAGTCAAGAGGGAATATTTTCTTATCCAGATGAACTCCTTCATTGTCCAGAGGAGGGCCTTCCTTACATAGAATTGCGCCTGTCTAGTTCAGAGGTGACCGGGGTTTTACCTTCTGAGCGGTGACGGAAAGCCGTTGTGTCAAAGGTACCGTGCTCTCCCATCAATGCAACAAATTGGTTACGTGTATCCTCTTTATACAATCGGGACAGGTATTCCGCTTCCTTGCAGAGGTCAAGTTTGCTGTGGTGTATGCGCCCCATTAATACGACGACAGGTATGATGTAGAATCAGGATGCTTATGCTGTACGTCATGACATTGGATTTGATGATGTGTCGCATTGAGTAGTTTTAATCAGCTTCGGCTTTAAAACTTTATATGATTGACGATGTTATGGGCGCTGCATGACCTCTGCAGTCGGTGCGCCCCTAAACCCCAATAACCAACCAACCAACCAGTTCAGAGGGGCATCTTCGCTATCCATACAGGTTTGTCGAGAGTCGCGGTTTCGTTGTTTAGCAGGGCACCTTCGTTGTCTATAGGGATGCCTTCATCGTCTAGAATAGCTTTATTTAATAGCTTAACATAAAACTACTACCAAGAGGAGCCATCGGACGTCGATCAGTCGATTTGCTTTGCAACTCATAACGTAAACGGCTACCCAGAGGCACAGCGGACGTAGATCAGCCAGATTTCAAAACATCGTGCTAACCAAGCTGACAACCCTGCATGGCATGCCTAGATTAACCAGCTACTAGCAGCTAACACGCGACGGCCGGCGTGTTGGGTGGTGTGGACAACGGATAAACTTCAGGTCTGCACAGACCGTATGTTTTCAATTTGAAGTAGGGGTTTTTAATTTCAAAGATGATGGTGGCATTCATAATTTCTGTATCCCTGAAGTACGTATATAATACAAAGAAGCGCCTCAGAATGCCCGGTTTTGTGATTCGTCAAAATAGCTGTGTCATCACACATGCAGAGTTCAGCGACGCATGACTGCCGCCCATTTATCATACATTCGGGACGCTGCCGGTTCGCAAGAATCGTGACGGTCTTAGCTTCGATCACATCCGATCGTCAGGACAAATGTTTCGTAAAAGACGGCGCTATTATTCTTGTTTGTACCGTGCAACTGCAAGTAAATGTATGCACATGCAACTGCAAGTAAGCCAGAGGCAATGTTCATCGACCTACCGACGGCCGACAAGATGAGGACCTTGTCGAGCGATTCTGTGCACCTAGACAATCCGCTGATCTCTGCTAGTGGCCCCGCTTGCTGCGACGAACATTTATATGTATATTTACCCCTGGTATACAGGGGTGCGCTTATTTTGATAGGCGTGGGCATGCTTAAGGAGTGTGAAACTGGAACCAGAGTACTTTCATGAGAAGTGTGAACACTGGGACTTTTCACATCTATATTTAGCTTAAAACTGTGATTTTATCTTCCTTTTTTGAAACTGACACAACATAGAAGTATGCTTTTTACAAAGATGGCAATTGTGACTTGTTAGTATTTATCTTGTTGCACTAGATAACCAATAGCAGTTCAGGCACCCTTAAGCCCAAATAAACAAACAAGGGTATTCATCTAGTTGGAAACATGGATGCCACAACCCTTTCATACTATAATTGAGTGAAGACAATTTACATTTTCTAGCTGCCCGCAGCACGCTGAAGATAGCAAGACATTTGGAAAATGTGTGCTTTAAGGTGTTTTTTGAATGATTGAACTTTGTTTTTCAAGCGCAATGTTCATGAATGTGGTCAATATGATGTCCCTACCCGTTTCCTGTGCAACTTAATATTTTTAAAGTTGGTTGTGTTAAAATAACACCACAAATGTGCTTGGAGATGGATAATATAGCAGACAAATAATGCCAAAAAAGAAAAAGTATGCCATAGCCAAACTTAAGCTAACCTAATCTCCCATGGCAAAAATCGGAAATGTCCACAATATTCACGCAATTTTCCATAAAAAATTAACTCGAAAAACCAAATCCAATATAGCATGCCCCAAGCTCATTAAGACAAAAATTTATGAAAGGTAAAAAAATGAAGACAAAAACCTACACAAACCTGACATAGCCAAAGAACTGCAGAAACCCCAGCAGTAGTGCACATGTAATGCCCTCCTCAAGCTCAGTGAAATTCCCCAATATGCCTGACATTCCATGTAAAAATATCCCAAGAATCCTTGTCGTCCATCCAAATTCCACAGTAGTTCCAACTTGTGATTCACTTCAATTTTCCATTTGATGTTCATCCCTTTTCACATTATCTCCATCAACATCATAAAATATTGCAGCAATTGCAGAGGGCATCTTGCTCACTTTGCATCATCGAAATGTTGCTTGAAGATGTTGGATGACATTCGCCTAGACCTGCTGATGGCTGATTATGCTGCTCTACACCTACCTACATATTCTTCATCACATCGGCCTACCCCTGTAGGTAGCTGATCGTGTCTGTCTACACCTAATGATAATTCATTGCATGAACTGCTACACGCATCCATAATACATACCTCCCTGCAAGTGGGCTAACTAAAATTTCACAACATGCCTGGCATTCCATGTAAAGATAAATCTGAAAACATGTGTACCTTGTCTAAAATCCATAGATTATAGCGAAATCATCCCTGCAATTTGTCACTTGATAACAGTCCCTGTTTGCAATATCTCCATGGACATCATCGATATATTGCTGTAATTGGAACAGGCATATTACCCCCTCTGTTCCATCACAATACTGCTTTGAGTATTATATGATAATAGTCCCTGTTTGCAATCTCTCCATAGACATCATCAATATATTGCTGTAATTGGAACAGGCATCTTACCCACTCTGTTCCATCACAATACTGCTTTGAGTACTATATGACATTTGGAAACTATCACAATGAGCATTTCAACTGCATCTCTATGTATTTGCCCATTTATTTTGCCAATCATTTCATGCGAAACGTGCAACACTTGCAAATTAAAATAAACATGCAAGCTATTCACTGATCATTTTTGTAATGCTTACATTGGGATGCACCTTCCAGTTTACCCCTCCACGGAACGCCACTTATGGAACTAGTTATATACAGTTCCTGTTTTGCTGAAGGGGCGCCGTGATGTTTGTTCAGATAAACCACACATAGCTTATGTCATGTTCTTTTACATTATTTTATTCATTTTAACTATAAACATAATGCAATCTTGTGCTGTTCGTACGCAACGCATTGCGCCGTATACGCAACAAAAGTGTTAGTTGCTGTATTGATACCATAATAGATTACCTGCATTTCAAAGCTTCATATTTTTTTCAAAATTGGTAACATTTCAGTATCACAAACTCTCGCCCTGGTATCCACGACGCGAGTGGGTTGGAAAACTTTGCACGGAACAATCCAGCGATTGGCTGCCGGTGCTTGGCCACTTCGAAACCCCACATATGTGACGTCATTGCTACCAGAAGGTCTCAAATCGATGGCAACATCAAAGCCGGCGCACTGGCAAAATCAACGTATCGTCACTCTAAAAACACAAGACCGAACATAAGACCGAACGATGGAAAGTATGATATTCATTGTGTATCGTTTCCGCCATTTCCATAAGCCCTTGATAAAAAAATCAGCTGATATCGGTATCCAAATCAACAAACCAGCATTCCATCGCGACAACCACGGCTTTCAAATATTGACATTGACGCTGATTGTGAACCATAAAAACCAACATGGAGAACAGGCTTCAACTGCTGAGATTCATAAAAACAACAAGGACGTTAACATTCATGTCCGAATTCACTGGCGCATCAAACAAATACATTTTAGACGGTATAAATTATGGGATGATCAAAACTAGCGCCATGAGTATAGAATCTGACGTGGTTTGTGTGGGTGACGAGGAGGGGGGGGTAGGGACGCATTGACTGCAGTGGTCATACAGCGTGTGGGGGACGGGACAGGAGTTTGATTTATATACTTTTTATGGGACAAGTGTCCCCTCATATTGGTTTTTCCCCTCACAATAATTCCAACTTTTAACATGGAGCCCTATGAAGTGTGTCCCCACCCTTCCAATCCATTCGGGCCCGGGCATTGCCTTCATGTATTGTGACCCAAATAATTTTCAGAAATAAACGCCCATGGACACCCGAAGAGGATGGCAAAATTCCAGGAAAAGCCCGTTTTTCAACCCTGACGTCCACTGTGGTTGACCAAGGTTGCAGAGCACATCGTCCACTGTGGCGGACCGGGGCTGTAGAGTACACATTCTGCTATGGCGGACCAGGGCCGCGAAGCACACCATCCACTCTGGTGGACCGGTGCCGCGGAGCACATGGTCCATCGTAACGGACCGGAGTCGTGGAGTACACCGTCCAGTGTGGTGGACCAGGGCCGCGGAGTACATCATCTCGCCGCCCCGGTAGCTCAGTTGGTTAGAGCGTTGGCCTGCACTGGTCTCCCCTGTCCTGTCAACTCAGGGTTGGAGTCGCTTCGCGCGCTCGCATTTAGCCCCCGGCCGGGAGCGTCAATTGGCAGGTGGCCCGATAATGACGGGGACGAGCTACCGGGCGGCCGTGTCGGTGCATTGGCGGCACGTTAAACTTTCTGTCTAAATTCTGCCGTTGAACTGGAGTTCATGGATCGGGTGGTGGGTCAGTGCTCACGCAACAAGCTCTGCATAGCAATAGAACGCTGGTTCCTTAAGCCACCCCAGAAACAATTCGAATTAAATTTATTTAGTTTATTTTAAAAAAACATGCCAGACCAGGGTCGCGGAGGACTCCACCCACTGTGGTGAACCGGGGCCGTGTGGCACACCTGCTATGACGGATTAGGGCTCCGAAGCATAGTGTCCACTGCGGCGGGTCACGGCCGCGGAGTACATCATCTACTGTGGTGGATCAGAGTCGCGAAGCAAACCGTCCACTGTAACGGATCGGGGCCGCGGAGCACACCGTCCACTGTGGTGGATCAGGGCCGTTGACTACACCGTCCATTGTAACGGACCGGGGCCGCGGAGCACACCGTCCACTGTGGCGGATCAGGGCCGTTGTAATTAGTACACCGTATTGTAACGGACCGGGGCCGCGGAGCACACCGTCCACTGTGGTGGATCAGGGCCGTTGACTACACCGTCCATTGTGGCGGATCAGGGCCGTTGACTAACCGTATGTGGGGATCGGCGTTGACTACACCGTCCACTGTGGTGGATCAGGGCCGTTGACTACACCGTCCACTGTGGCGGATCAGGGCCGTTGACTACACCGTCCACTGTGGTGGATCAGGGCCGTTGACTACACCGTCCACTGTGGTGGATCAGGGCCGTTGACTACACCGTCCATTGCAATGGACCTGGACTGCCGAGCACAGTCCACTGTGGCGGATCAGGGCCGTTGACTACTCGGGCCGTTGACCGTCCATTGCATGGACCTGGACTGCCGAGCACCGTCCACTGTGGGATCGGCACACCGTCCACTGTGGTGGATCAGCGGACACCGTCCACTGTGGTGGATCAGGGCCGTTCGGACCGGGCGGAGACACCGTCCACTGTGGCGGATCAGGGCCGTTGACTACACCGTCCATTGTGGATCGGGGCCGTGGACACACCGTCCACTGTGGTGGATCAGGGCCGTTGACTACACCGTCCACTGGACGGTGGATCAGGGCCGTTGACTACACCGTCCACTGTGGTGGAAGCGACACACGTCCACTGTAACGGACCGGGGCCGCGGACTACACCGTCCACTGTGGTGGATCAGGGCCGTTGACTACACCGTCCACTGTGGTGGATCGGGGCCTTGACACACCGTCCACTGTGGTGGATCAGGGCCGTTGACTACACCGTCCACTGTGGTGGATCAGGGCCGTTGACTACACCGTCCACTGTGGCGGATCAGGGCCGTTGACTACACCGTCCACTGTGGTGGATCAGGGCCGTTGACTACACCGTCCATTGCAATGGACCTGGACTGCCGAGCACACAGTCCACTGTGACGGATCGTGGCGCGGAACACATGGCCCACTGTCCACTGTGCACTGTGGCTGGTATGGCGACTCGCTTGAAAAAAAGAATCGATACATTAAAGTCGATGTATTAGTTCCCTTCTTCCCACATTTCTCCTGATTAAGAAATCCAGAGACACACTGAGCTTTCATGCACCTCATCTGTTTGGTTAAATAAGCTCTCCGACTGGCTACCGAGCCGTGACCCTACCTAGGTGCCCGCATTTTTTACCCCTTGCCTTTTTCTTCTATGTATGTGCTTTAGAGCTCCGGCCAATGTTTGTTAGGGGGCCGGAACACGTTTGAGACCCGGATCTTTTGATAGCTTTGTTGTTTCTCATATACGGATAGTTTTTTAAGGTATCGGCGCGCTTTCGAAAAGGTTTCTTTCGAAGTTATATTTGTTGCCCGGTATCTATGCTCCTTGTTCACGACCAATTCCCTTTTTGAGGCCCCGTGCAGTCTCATGACACTGGTGTCCCTTGAGGGCTTCCGTTATGCTTTTATTTAGTGCTTCCGGTTTGTTTATTTCGAGCTGCAGAGCATATTTGAAGGACCTGTCGCTTTTTGCGAAACTCGGTATGCCTTGGATTACCGACCTTGATTTTTGGGATTACCGACGGAATGTTGAAAATTATTGGTAGTGCAGGCTCAGCGTGACTTTCAGGGGTTCCTGCCCGACCGTTTGTGGCCTTCGTCGTTATTTTCTTTATCACCAGTACGACTCTTTTGAGCCCCAGCCTGGTGTTCAGGGGGCCAGGTGGGAACTTTTGAGGTCCCAGTGTCCTTTTGAGAAGCCCGTGCGCGACTATTTTGACCCGATGTGATTTTTCCGGGTCCCGGTGCGATTATTTGGGGTTCGTGTCCCACCTGTCGCTACTCTTCGCCCGCGGCCAATGGCGTAAGAGATTGGCGACGATACATGACTCAACGGTCGACGTGTCGTAAAACCAATATTCAACCAACCAACCAGCGATTTTTGGGGTCTAACGAGACTTTTAGAGAGACTAGCGCATTTTTTCCGGAGCTCTACGCGATTCTTGGGGGCCCACAACCTGTCACGGGGCAACAGCCCACAATGGCCCTTTCCCACTCGACACACCACTGTGTCATGCAATTCTGCAACATAAGCATCCAGGAATAGCTCACCTGTTGCATCACTCACACGTGATTTCAACTCCTAAGTTCTCCAGACAGTTTGAGGAAAGCCAAACATCTGCTACATGGATAGGCAAGGATAGACTATTAGGCAACAGGGACATAATGGAATTAAGGCCATAGTACTTTTGCTGCAATATATACCTTCCTCCACAGGGTCAGTTGGAGATGGGTGCGCTCCTGAAGTTTGGTCAGGGTTGGACTTGGAGATGGATGGAGCGGCACTCGGAAGGACATAACATATGGTTCAATGGACTTCTTTCTGTTTACATTTACAACGCAGGTAATGAAGTAACACTTTCATTAATGGACTTCTATGGTGTCCTGAGTGAGCAATAGAATCGAGATGGTTCTTGTGATATACGTTATAAAAGTAAGGTCTTGATGTAGCTTTTAGACACCAGTGGGAATGGTATGAATTCACTCATAAGTGAATCAATACCACAGCCTAATAACCATAACCAACATAATGCAATCTAGCATATCACAACCTCCCTCTGGAGAAAAAAATCGCAAAAAATAAATGGCAAAAATTGTAAGCAGTATATTTTCCGATAATTTTCCCAAATATAAAAACCGAACCCAGCCTAACCTAACCTAACGTCAGCTGCTTTTAAAGTAAACATTTCCGTTTCTTGTAATTCTTGAGACCAAAATTTCCTCCTTAAAAAACTACACTAGTCTACCCTAACCAAACTGGTATTATTGTGCTTTAAGGTGACAACAAGACAAGTTTTTACACCCAATTGCCTCCAAACAGGAAAGAAATGGGTTTGGTTCGGTTATGTTAGGTTAGTTTAGTTTTTTTTAATTTGAAATGCTTTCAAAAGTTTCCAAAAATGCTTTCCCCAAAATACAACTTATTTCGTAAATTTGCCATTTTTGGTGATTTTTTGCTTTGCTGAATCTTTCTTCAGAATACCATGCTAATGAAGGTGACTAAGATGATGAGACAACTCATTTTATGTGCAAATGAATACCTTTCATGTTGTGAGCAAAATTATGTCAAAAAGGGCTTTCAGTTAGGTAATATAGCATGAAAAAGAAGGTGTAAAAAATGCCTAACCAATCTAGCAAAACCTACCTTTTGAGAAAAAAGTCAGGCACTTTGTTTTCTGAAAATGCTCACTATTAGAAATGAAACCTAACCCAGCGTATCCTAACCAAACCTAACATACGCTGTTTCTGAAGAAAAAAACGTTCCTTTCGTAAAAATGTTTGTGTATTTACAAAACACTTTTTGGTATTATTAGGGGGAAGGGGTGGGGTGAAGGAGGCCAAAATACAACAAGGCAATGGGCAGGCCCAGATTTATTGGGGGAACACACTCTATGGGGTCCCATGTTAGGGCTTGAAATCATTGGCGGGAGCAAAGTTAACATTGATGTGGCATTTGTCCCCTCGAAAGTATATAAAGCAACACCCCTACCTGAGCGTCAGCCTACGCCCTGCAGGATGGTCGTGCGGATTCAGGGATATGTCCCCATGGAACCTGCGCACATCCGGGAAGACTCGAGTATTCCCCTTCATATTTGTGAACCAGAAGCAACCTTCAGTGTGTTCAAGTACACGCCCATCCCTGCTAAACGGATTTTCGTTTAACACCTTCAGATATTTTTGCAGGGTGCACCTCCTAAAAAATGGCACCCCCTGACAAATACTCTGCCATGACAATTCCTGGAACCCACCCCGATTAGGATATAGGGTGCACACGAAGTACACGTATGCTGTCAACTACAAGCATTTCCAGCGTTACTTCGCAAGCGTGTATGGGTCATGATTCCATGCCGAATGCCGACACATGCCGAATGCCGCAAAATGTTGGCAAAACGATGATAGAAGTTAGACATTAAAAGCACAAGTACAATATTTTGCAATATTTTTCGCCATTTCTATTTGCCCATCATGAACCCAGCATTATTACACTACTTATTATCAAAATCTATCCATAACTTTTCATCTTGCCTCATTGCCTCATCACTGCCGCTGCCTCATTGGGGACCGTTGCCGAAGCGTCACTGGGCACCGACGCAGCCCGCTGCCTCGTCGCTGACCTGGCGCCGCATCGTCGGGGACCACTGCCGCCGCCTCATTGGGGACCGTTGCCGAAGCGTCACTGGGCACCGACGCAGCCCGCTGCCTCGTCGCTGACCTGGCGCCGCATCGTCGGGGACCACTGCCGCCGCCTCATTGGGGACCGTTGCCGAAGCGTCACTGGGCACCGACGCAGCCGTCATCTCGTCGGGGACCGTTGCCGCCGCCTCGTTGGGGACCGACGCATCCGCCGCCTTATTGGGGACCTACGGTACCGCCTCGCTCAGAACTTCCCCCACCACCACCGCCTTGTGGGGGACCTCCACCGCCGCCTATTTGTGGACCGCCCAGCTTCCTCATCGGGGACCGCCGCTGCCGCCTCGTCGGGGAGTGGCTTTTCCACCGTGCGGGGTGCAATCACTGAAAAACCCATTGAGCAGGAATACACCAAATCTTCGAACAACGTTTTTCGGTCCGCTCTACTCGTAAGGAAAATGAGAATGAAAGAAAATCTAGAACTAAAAATTGTGAAATTAAATAAAAGAAGGGAATGATATTTTTGAGTGGGCAAAAATGTTAGGGTCATGGTTGATTTCGACTTCCATTTATTTCAATTTTTAATCAAATATCTCCCAAAATGAACTCCCAAGAGTTAGAAACATGATGTTGATCATGAAAACCTAGGCCCCCTGGCCTCGTGATGCCACTTTTTTTTTTTTTTTTGGGGGGAATTTCGGTGGTGTCTTCTGGCCCCACTCGTGCGCTTTCCGATGACACCTCTCGTTTTCATATGACGCTTAGTTTAGAGATTGGAGCACAGGTTGTATCAACCTCCGAGACAAGGCGTGAGAATATGACCGGAAAGACGGTGGTGGCGTTGGAGGTGGCGGCGGGGGTGGCGGTGGTGGCGGTGGTAGCGGTGGCGGCGGTGACGACGGTGGTGGCGGTGGTAGCGGTGATGGTGGCGATGGCGGAGGTAGCGGTGGCGGCGGTGGTGGCTGTGGCGGTGGTGGCGGTGGCGGCGGTGGTGGCGGTGGTGGCGGTGGCGGTGGTGGCGGTGGGGGTGGCGGCGGCGGCGGCGGCGGCGGCGGTGGTGGCGGTGGTAGCGGTGGTGGCGGTGGCAGTGGTGGCGGTGGTGGCGGTGGCGGCGGTGGCGACGGTGGTGGCGGTGGTGGCAGTGGCGACGGTGGTGGCGGTGGTGGCGGTGGCAGTGGTGGCGGTGGTGGTGGCGGCGGCGTCGGCGGCTGCGGCGGCGGCGGCGGTGGCGGCGGTGGCGTCGATCCCGTGGGCTCTGTCGCTGGTGCTGCCAGTGCCGCTTGTGCCGGAGCCCGTGTCGCCGCAGCTAGTGCTGGTACCGTTACCTACCGGGCTCGCATCATAACAGCAGATCACTTCCTTGACGAAATATATATCTCTAGTACTGCGAAGAGGAAGCATTCTGTCTCCTATCATGCTTACGACTGGGGTATCTCCAGGGCCCTTGAAGATGGTAGAAAGCTATGTAGGTATCTTCCCATACGTGAATTGTTAGGAAATGCCGTGAAGAGGACCTGTTGCTTCACCAGTGTGTAACGGAACCTACCAGGCTTGGACCATGTATTCTCGGATTTAAGTGACTTAGTTCAAGACTTGTCTGTAGGAGAAACTCTTGGAAGAACTGACTATAGCATAGTTAGGTTTAAGGCACATGTAGTGGGAACTATGAAGGATAATTTGGTAAAGGTTCCAAATTTCAACAGAGCAGACTTTTACTGCATGAGAGCGGCTTTAAGTGTCATAAGATGGGAAGAAGAATTCTTCAATTTAATTGCATGTGAAATGTGGGAAAAGTTCAAGTAGGAAAGCCAGCATGGCTTACACCAGACTTGATTGATCTGGAAGGAAACAGATTGATTCAAGATACTCAGCATGGGTTTAGAAAAGGGCGATCGTGTCTCACAAATCTCGTGGACTTTTTTAACTTCGCTACAGAACAATTTGATCAGGGAAATCAGGTTGATGTAGCTTATCTCTGAGGTCTGACAAAGTAGGCCATAAACGGTTAATGATGCAGCTTGAAGTCCATGGTATTGCAGGTAGCATCTTAAAATGGATAGAGATGTGACTTCCATATAGACAGCAAAGAGTGATGCTAAATGGCACAAAATCATTATGGCAAAATATTCTTAGTAGAGTCCCTCAGGGGTCAGTACTGGGGCCACTACTGTTCATTATATTTGTAAATAACATTGAAAGTGACCTAAGCAGTAAGGTTTTGAAACTTGCGGATGATTTGAAGGTCTTTAGGGAAATAACAGGTTATGATGAGCATGCCTCGCTGCAGAAAGACTTAGATGAACTTGCGAAGTGGTCCGAAGAATGGCAAAGGAAATCGAATTTGATAAGTGGAAAATCATGCATACACGTAGGCAGTATATGAAGGCTCCATGTTTGATGGGTTACCAGGTGACTCAACAGGAGAAGGACTTAGGTGTTATTCTAAACACCTGACATATGAGGAAAGATTGAAGAAGTTGAATATGTTTTCACTTAGATATAGAAGGCTGAGAGGAGATCTCATCGAGGTCTTTACATTTGTCCAGGGCCAGGAGAAGGGATATCTCGGGGAAATAGGGAAATCTAATACTCGGGGAAAGAGGGAGTATTAGAAACACGTGTTAGGTCAAATCCATTTGATTCGCCCTTTCCAATGACCTAGGTCGGCACGACATTGATCATGCATGTGCATCATGCATGTGCATGCGACCAATTGAATACAAATATTGCTTACTTAGAGGTGACCGTCTCGCATTTTGCCACCAAATGTTTTTGAATGCCTTGCTGTCTGCACTTGCCATGATTATGCCCAGGCTCTTGCAAAGTTCTGTCGCCTCAGCCCACTTCATCGTTCGGGTGGAGTGCAAACCTTGAGATGGCATCCTAACAAATAATATCTGAAAGTACACAAATATTTTCACGATTGTTTCGAAGTAGCATGCATGAATGTATTACGTTGTGTTCAACACAGGTCTATGGCATACTTTGCCAGATGAGAGCAGGGCGCAGTCCAGCAATAATTTATTTGAGGGGAGGGCCGGTCCAGTCGACCGGATCAGCCTGGATGTATGATGACGTCACCGTTATGGGCACGTTTTCTGATCGTTTTAGTCCAGTCGACCGGATGAGTCTGTTTGGGGAAGCCAGGATAGTAAAATTAATGTCAGTTTCAAAACTCAGGATTTTGATACCAGAGAACCAGAGTTCATTGGCGGATTCTGGGGCTGGGGATACCTGGTAGCAGGCGCATGCATCTCCATATAAAGGTCCTCGTACCGGGAAACTGAGCGCTTCTGGGAGGGCTCAATTGCAACTACTCCGTCCCCCTTATCACTCCACGGCTTTGTTCTCCAGTCGAAGGCGCCCCCCCCCCCAGGAACTTCCGCAGTGGTGCCCTTTGGCGGACGAATGTGGCTACCGCCATTGATTTGCCTGGATTTGGCCTTGTCTGAGCTTAAACTTAAAACGGTACAATATTTGTGAGATCGGATGCTTCTGTTCTTCCGCAAATCTTCAATGCAGACAAATTTTGCTAAAAATGTTGGGGTCTCCAGGTGGTACACTTCCCCTTGTCCTTTCCCCTGGATCCGTCACTGTAGGGGGGGGGGGCTATCATTGACGACAATAGTGCAAAATCCAACCTTTCGAGGTGACCCCTACACCCCACCCCAGTAATAAGAGCAATGGGGAATGCAACTTGGCAGGGGGAGGGTACGGTTAGCCTGTTGGACGAGACTTCCAGTGCGAGAGCACTGGAAGTCTCGTCCATCCTTTTCTTAGCATTATCCTCTTCACAAAATTATCCTCCATTTTTTCCTCCATGTGTTTTCAATTTGTATGTCTGATGGCGTTGTTCGACGACGAATTACCCTGAGGTAAAGTGCTCAAGATTCACCCGAAACTTCAAAGTCAGATTCTGATGGCAATGTTTGAAGGAAAATGTCCTCTCCGCATTCTACAACTTAGAAATTGTCCTCTACTCATCTAGGATTGCAAAGTATAAATCCAACCCTGGTAGACGGTAAGTACTCGACGGCCCTGGCCAGTCGAGGTGAACCGTATGGGATTAGTCGCGGCTTTGCATCAACTTTCCGAACAGTTGTGTGTGCATTAGTTGTCACTTTCTCCGCATTCTACCGTTCACCTTACCATTAATGTATACCAATGTCACCTATGCATCAATATTTCCAAATTTGTTACAGCCATCTGCTTGAGACACAGCTGCTCTAGTTGTGCATTTCGATCCATGAATATCGATGACATCAGAAAAGCAAATTGTCAGCAGTGAAACTGAGCTTATTTCCACTAAAATAATGATTACAGCTACTGACAGCAGCGCGACCAGAAGTTATTTTGGATGCGGTACCCTTGTGACCTTATTCGTGGCCCCGCACCCATATGAAGACTCCTTTCGCATCGCACTGTCGAACATCTTGCACCTCTATGCATATTTCTTCTTTATATGCTTTGTATTTGCTTCACATAGTAAGGTCCAGTCACACGGAGTCTGATTATCTCGGATCGTTGTTTGTTCACACAATGTCATAGTGTACTACTTCGGTGGCTCTAAAACCGAATTGAAATTTCAATTCACAAGGAACAGTAGCATTCGACATAAGACGACATTCCGGGCACAATGTCGCCCGTCACCCCTGCTGATGCGCACACAAATCCCAACTCCACACAAAGGACGGCCGTGCAGAATATGCATAATACTTGACCTGACCTAACACCATTGACCTGGACTCATATTTGAAATCAGAATGTCTATATCATTATTTTATCATGTTCTACACGACAAGGTTTTCTCCTTACTGTGATAGAGATAGAGATAGAGAGATAATTTGACCTGACGTCTGTTTAGTAACCTTGACCTTCATTATAATTTTGGGAAAGCAGAGTTATTCGATTTCATGAAAGAACATTATGATCTTGATTTGGTGTTACTATCCTTCAACTACCGCGACTGGCGGCATTTTGGAGATGTTGGAATATCATCCTCCTTGATCCATCCCAAGTCAATTTCAAGGGGAATTGTAAATCAACTTGGTGAATGAGGGTCCAAATAAATCGATGAATCAACTTGGTGCAGGTAAATATGATGGGTCCAAGCACTACCAAATGTATAGAGAACTCCGCACTTAACCTTTTGGAGGGAAAGGATCACAAGTACCAACAGGGTTGCAGTAAAAATGTTCCTGTTGCGACACACCCGGTGCGTGGACTATCCCAATTCCACCGATTTGAAAACTGTTGATTTCTGATATTATTCCAATTTTCAAAAGTTTTGTACTCTATATTTCCCACTCTAGAACAAAGAAACCATTCTAGCCGACATGTCCAATTCAAGACCATCGGATGGCTCTTCTGGGAATCTCCTGGACTGAACTTTTCGGACTCCTTGGCCGTGATCGGAGAGGCGTGTGCCCAGTGTGGCCTATTCTTGCAATTGGTTTCGCCATCGGGTACGGGTGGAGTCATTAAGTTATTGTAAAAAGAAATAGTAAAACGATTGCGTTGATTGATGTATGTGATCCGTTGTGCATTTTAGTTTGTTCGATGTCGTGTGTGGTGACTGACTAGACTCGGCGATCACGATGATTGCATCAATGCGCATGCTTGATCAGAGGACATTGTTTTCGATTGCTATGATTTTGTGGAAGCTATGACGCCTTCCTGTCCCTGAACTCGCCCCACCAAAACTTTGGCTTCGCCCTTCCTGCTGTTAGGCACCGAGGAAATACCTTCACCCGTCGTCATCACAGTTCAGGCCTGCTGTGCTCCAATGCTCCCTCAAGGCCGGTGTGTTTTAGCCTGCATATGGACGCATACATATTTCACTTAAGCTGTTGTGTGTTTGTTGGTGTGTGGAGTGAGGGGAGGGTGACGGTGACGTTGAAGATGTAGATGACGTTGACGATGACGATGGACCCGAGTCCACTGTATGACACTGTTGTCGCATGCTATGACTCACAGTTTTCATGTTGATATGTACTGTGCGTTGATCTTTTATTTATGTGGCTTCACCTGTTACTGGACAATTTTCCCGTTGGCGAGGCTGCTGAATGAACATAAACATACACATCGTCAAATACTAAAATAATTATTGAAGTCTGAAAATATTGTGAGCGAAATCCGATGAGTTTTTTTTTTTTTTTGGGTGGGGGGGGGATCAAATAAACTTCGACCCCTAAATGATTTTCAAAAATCGACACCCCTGCTGACGCCTGTTGACTGGTGGGGGGGGGCAGACCAGTGAATGGGACGCAGACGCCTGTCGGCTGGTGGGGACTGTGGTAGGTCACAACCTCCACAAATTCAACAAATCGCAGCGGTCGTAACTTTCACAGGTCGTAACCTCCACAGCTCACAACCTCCATAACTCTGAAGCGTTCATAACCTCCACATCTCACAACCTCCACAAGTCCGCAGCGCTCATAACCTCCACAGGTCGCAACCTCCACAACTTCGAAGCGGTCATAACCTCCACAGGTCATAACCTCCTCCGGTCGTAACCTCCACAGCTCACAACCTCCACAAGTACAAAGCGGTCATAACCTTCACAACTCAGCGGCGGTCGTAACCTCCACAGCTCACAACCTCCACAAGTACAAAGCGGTCATAACCTTCACAACTCAGCGGCGGTCATAACCTCCACAGGGCGCAACCTCCACAGATTCAATATTTTTTTTTATCTCAAATTTTCTAGAAGCATCACTTCAGATAGCTATCGCTAGGTAGCAGCACGGTCTACGTATTACACTAATGAGATTGAATGCTGAATCATAGGTAACAACATTTCTCGTCAGATAGAAGGATGATACAATTGAGTATGTGCTCTTTGCGTGCAGCTTTCATATTGTTCGAGAGCTCGGTAGCCCGCGCATCGACGCGTGGGAAAGTAATGCGACACGCAGTGGCGGATGATGGCAAGACATTTACATGCTATCCGCCTGCAATATGATCCCTGTTCATGGCCTGTTCAGGCGTAGGAACGTCCCCAAAAGTGAGTGGGCCAGGGTGAACAGCAGGGACGCATCAATGAATTTCGCAAAGCACCATGGTTGAGCACTTTTGGATAGATAACCAGATAATTTTAATTGCAAACACACAACTTTTGCCACTAAGATGGGGACCGCTAAATGGATGGGGCATGCCCCAGGATGCGCTTATGGCTAACAACAACATGCGATACTGAAAAGAACTACCATCACAGTAAATGTACATTCAAATTCACAATTCTCGCTGGACTTTGAACTCTTTTCACGACCAATGGATGCATTTGTAATACTAGGTTTACCTTCTTGATGCGAGTGAAACCATTAGTTTATTACTGTTCAAACAAAATTTATTCAATCTCCGCTATGTGCGTATGTGTGGGGTGGGTGCAAGCTCGTTACAACGTCACTAATGGCTACGTGGTGTGCCCTAGTTTCCAAGATATAGTACAAAATGTCCGTGAGACGTCATCCGTTGTTCACCGATGTCGATGGGGAGAAAGAATAGAACGCCAGTGTAAATTATCCCGTAAACGAACATTTTGAAATGGCCTAAACCTGCAGGGGGTCATTGTGAGTTCACCGATCTATGCTTTTGCACAATTCAGATTGTTGCTCATTGAGTTGAGTTTTTCCCCTTAGACATTCTTCACACATTCATATTTTCATGGCAAGTTACTTGAATGTGAAGGTGAGAAATGGTTTAATTTTATTAAGATTGCCGGATATAGCCATACATTGTCCTTATTGGCCCACAGACGATTCTAAGGCAGTGTTCACCTTACAAGTTTGCACTCGCTGCTAGTAGGAACGAAGCCTACTTGCTGGCCGATGAAGAAATTATCATGATTATTGTTGGAGAGGATGAGAAAAGAAAAGACGGGTGATCGCTGGTTGAAGATGCTTTCATCCGGTTTGTGGGAGACCATGATTGGCAAGCTGACATAATTGGGAAAAGAAAAACGCTATAAATAATAACAATTGGTATTGTGTTCGTCCTCAGGGCCTCATCAATCACCTCAAACATTTGTGTAGTGCACATCGTGCACTTTATAATATTTGCCACTTAAAAAGAAATGCTACAACTGCATCACGTGACATCCGGCTGAAACGGAATGAAAGCGCATATGTTCAGGACCAACAAAGCAGTGCAAAATAGCTGATAGGTGAAGTCCCAGCCAAGGCCTTATTTTTCGGGCCCTCGGCGACATTTCTGTATTTTTGGGTCCCGCCGTCATTTGTCGAGCTCCGGAATGTTTTTCGGTGCCGTATGCGATTTATTAAGGCATCTTGTGGTATGTTTCGACTAATGGGTTATTTTTTTTTAGCTGGAACATTTATTTTTCGGAACCTCCGTTTATTTTGTAGGGTTCTGGTTCGATTCTTGTCCGGTTGCGATGCGACTTTGGAACCACGCTGTGCTTATTTGGGAACATCAACGCCAATTTTTGTGAGCCCCGAGGGAATTATTGATGCCTCGACCAGAACTTACGCGACTACCGACGGGAATTTTGTGTCCCATGCGCGACATTTGGGGGTGGGGGGTGCTAGCGCCAGTTCACATGTCGCGTTGTGCTAATCTGACCCCAGGCCCATACTAATTTTAGCGTTCCCCAGCGCAAATTTTAGAGCCCGAAGCAAGTCTTTTTTTTGTGTCCGTTGTATTTATTTATAACCCCTAATTATGGGGGCCCGACGCGAATGTATCTTGCCCTAGAACCCTTTTTGTGGACCCGGCGAGATTCTTTGGTTCTTGGGAGCCCGCCTCGTTAGGACGGAGGGAAATTTTCCTCTTTAGCATTCCACTGCGGCTGCTCAATGAGTTTTTTTTTCTTTCAGCCGATAGCACCCTTCAGAATAGAAAGGCCCTCAGGATAATCTTCTTTTGTGACCTCTTCTGAATTATCCGTTGCTCGGATGAACACGATAGACTCCCTTTGTGATTTATTTGGGTCGACTTCCATTTTTGTAAGCTTCCTGCGCGATATTTGTGAGCCCCGGTGCGATTCTTCGGGCTCCCGGTGCATGTTGTTCTCTGCTCCAACGCACTTCCTTCCGGGCCCGACGCCTTTTTGGGTTATTTGACGCAATTTTGTGGCATTCACGCCCTTGAAGTTGATGTGGTAAGGTGTAGACTTCATTATTGTATCTATGCTACAATAATACATTATGGAAATAAGTATTCGATGGGCTATACCCAAGGTTAGTCATACTTAGGAGCGTGCGGTCCATTGGTTTCGGGGTGATATCATGCCGAGGTGTGTTGAGGTTTGCATGATGTTTTATAGTTCGTTCGATGGTACCTCTGGGTGACCGTTTTCAGGTACGAAAATTTCAACTGAAGTCGGCTCATTTACATCCGATGGCACCTCTAAGTCGTCACTCTGACCTTAGATGAACCCTCTATAACCTACGACTTCTTTGACTACAGATGGCCCCTAGTCACGATGCTGCCCCGAATAGCAAGATTGAATCACTGAATGAAATAGTGCATAGCATGAAATGAATTTTTGAGAATTGCATTATATTTTAGCCAGGTGTAGACCCAGAAATTGTCACACGGCGGCCATGTCCGAAGGACACCACTTCCAAAATGCAGAAAGAGAGAGCGAGCGAGAGAGAGAGAAAGAGAGAGAGAAAGAGAGATACAGAGATGCAGAGATACAGATATGCATAGATCAAGAGATGAAAAGAGTGATGGAGAAGGGAGTGAGAGAGGAATATATGGATATAGATATCACTGTATCTATATATATATATATATATATATATATATACATATCTGTAGATGAAGACATGGACCTTTATTTAGATATAGATATATAGATTAGGTATATGCCGCGCATTCAGTTGTTCTTGTGCCTTGTGTTCGCCGACGCCAAATTCCCGATAGTTTTGCAGGATTCGCAGGCGTTTCAGCGCCGGACACCCGGCAGCCGTACCAGAGCCTCGTGTTTCGCGACGTCACCCCTCGCCGAAGAGCGGATAATGATCATAGTGACTTCTAGCGATCAAGCCACCTCCTGCCACAAACACACAAATGCACCTACACATATACATACATACATACATACATAGCCACACACATACACACGCACATTCGCACTCACGCTGCAGATTACTAGGTGCCGAGCTCGGCTGTGGCTCAGTCACCTATCCGTTCGTTAACAACAGGGCTGGGTCACGGCTGTCATATAGTCTGTCGCGATGGCACAAAATCAGGCTGCTTATCCCCTGGCTCTCTAGATCTATCAGGAGACATAATTAAGTCAGAACGTCCCTCCTCGATCCTCCGCTATATTCATGACCACCTAATGTTTTTTCTTCAGTAATACCTTGAAAAATGACACATCTCTATGACAAATGATTCAGATAACCTCTGCTTCTAGATCAGCTCTGCTTTAGACCCAGCAGTGTGTTCAGATCGCGGCCAGCTCGCCTCTTCGGGGAAATCCGAGCCGGGCTGCGACGTCGAGCGCCGGCCACGCAGGCTGGGAATCTGACGACTGCAGTGGCGGACGACTGTTGAAATATTCATCATTTTGTCAACGTGTACAGTATCTTCAGATCTGTATGCTGCTGCGCTGTTGGCGCATCATCTTTTCCCTGTCACCGTCATGTGGAGGTGACCTTGGAGATCAAGCTGAAGACGCTACTGGCAACTTGCACATGTCACTGGATACGGCGAGGGTGAGGCACTATATCGTGTGCGGTCGTCTGGGGGGAGGGGAGGGGTAGGTGAGGCGTGGTCTTCCCACGCAGGCTTGGGATTGGGCTTGGCTTGGGACTGGGAACTGACACCAGCGGACGGTCTGGCTTATTCAATGGCCGACATGGTTGACTGGTTTAGGATCGATACACATATACATAGTGCAAGGTGTTGGACGATATGTCAAATGTATGGCTTTTTAACCTTGGAATCATACTGCTCGCATGCAGCATGCAGCTAGGAGAACATGTAAGCCAATTAATAAAATCAGTTACTCAGTTTGCAGGGGCCGCGGTAATTCGAATTTCTACCTAAAACAGCGCAGCGTCGCATTTGTCGTCCCATGAAAACGGTTGTCATACGTTGGCAAACTCGAATTCAGCGCGGGCTGAAATCCTGCCCCCCCCAGAAGGATTTTGGCAAATGGAACGGATTTAGTTTAGATTTATGGTGAAAACAGAAACGTGATTCATATCCGTGTCGCGTTAGACAAAAAGAAAGTATTTTAATCTTCTTCCCTGTGGGCAATGGAATGCTTCGAGGGAAGGTGAAGTTCAAATGATGCTGTGCCTGTTGCGATATCACCACCATCAGTTGGTATTGAGAGCGTAATTCGAAGTTGTTCAAGCATGACAATTGGAATGGTTCCCCATAGTCAGAAAAACTAGAACAATTAGGGATATTTAGACATTGAATTCCATCTTATTAACCACGAATATAGCAAGAATGAACGCATTCAAGCTGTAGTGATCGCTTAGGATGTAATATGATATCAGTACTACTTATTGTATTTTTAAGTTTAGTGAGGTGAAATACATCATCATTGCAGATACTGTGATGCCAGTATGGGAAACTGCCTCTCCAACTTGAAAGTTGGGATGGCAGGGGTCCATCAACTTCCAAATACATGCTTGATTTTTACAGTTGGTAAAAATGTTTCAAGTATACCCGATGTATACAACAAAGCGGCCGAAGTCTGGCAAAATTTCTGGATGTATGGGCGTTCTTTGGCATAACATCTACTGTGCTTATCTAGTGACTTCGTGTGATAAGCTCATGTTCCTCTGTCTCGCTACATTCTTCATAACAATGGTTGCCCCTGAGGTGAAGCAAATCTTAATGACGTCATTGTTGCGATCATTGGATAAAAGAAACCGGGTCTAGTTGATACAATTTTGACGAGACTCAATATAACTCATCACTTTGGAGGGGTAGCGAGGAGATTGCTGCACCTACGCTGAGCCTAAACCTGGTATGATCACAATATTTTGTTTTCGTGGCGTCCTCTGGGCTTTCCACCAGAGAGCAAATCATGGCGCAACTACCGGTTCATCAACTTACTCCGCAATAGGATTAAAGTGTTGCTGATGATGGGTTAAGTTGATATAATGTAGGTTAAGTAAACTATGTTATGCATATAGGTGGTACTAGTTTGCTCCTTTTGAAAGGTTCATATTTCACGCTTACAGTAATAATACTGGTGTGAGTCTTGACTGACCATAGCTAATGGTTTATGCCATTTATGGAATGCTCAAACGTTCATTCCGTAGATATCTTCATACAGTTTTAGCAGAACCTTAACAAAAGTAGGCAATTGTATGGTTATTTTGTTCCATTTCCAATTCATAAAACGTTGAAACAGGCTGCATGTTAGCACGCGTACTGGAGGGGGGGCGAAATCCGCCCACCCCTTCGGTTTTTCGTAGATAACTCCATATTTTACCGGCTGATATACGCCATTGTTTGTGTACCTGCAAATAAATGACCGGCACGTTGTTTGAAGTAAGAAAAATGAAAATCGACCGGACGTTTTTCGAGTTACGGGTCGCCAAAGTCAAAACACTTTCTCAGCGCCAGATCACAAATATCGGCCGAGAAGTTTTCAAGTTAGGGGTCGTTAAAGTAAAAACAATTCGCAGCGCCAGACCACAAAAATCGGCGCTGATGCGCTTCCCGTATATTGGCAATAGGGAAGTGTTCCTGACAACACTAGCGACTTGTTTGATGTATATCGTTATGCTATATAATTTAAAAGTCATGTTAGGTCGCCGAGGCCAAGTCAGGTCAAGTTCATGATAGGCTAATGGAACCAAACTTGGTCAACTGGAATGTGTCATAAATGCAAATGACTGTCATGCGATTGATGTCACTTTACATGTTACTCCCTATACATCCCGAAATCTACTGTTTGTCATTGTGTGCCTAAGCGTTCCCATACTATTCATGTATTTCACTCCTTTCTTTGCGAAGCCGATTGTGCCGAGCCGCCCAACGGAGCAGTCGGGATGGGAGCCCGGTTCCGGTCACTGGAGCAGGTAATGACCTAATAAAGTGCTCCTATATAGGTGACCTGAGGTCAAATGGCGGATCTGACATATGTATTGCATCATTAGTAATGTCCGAAACATCATTAATGCCAATTTTTGAGCATGTAAACACAACCACAGCGATCCATAACAATGGCAAGCCAAGCCACGCAAAACCAGAAAATTTTGATATTTTCACCTCATTTGACCTTGAAGATATTGACCTAAGGTCATGAACTTTGCACACAATAGAGTTCACTGTCGTGCCCACCCATCCTGTGAATTTCGTTGCTCTAGTCTTCATAGGAGCTGATATCTTAGGGGGGCGGAATCCGCCCCCCCCTCCAGTGCGCGTTATTTTCAGAAGCCCTCCAGGGCGCGTGTTAAGCACGAATTTAAACACATTTCACAGCCGCAACGTTGAGAGAACATGGTAATGAGCTGACACTTAAAGAGTTAGCAAGCTGGCGACAAATTAGACATTAAGAGTCAAGCAAAGGCATTTAAATTTTACTTTTTGTCCAAAAATGTGACACATCATTACCATTCTGTCGTTGCGAGTCGAAACTACTTGGGCTTGATTTTTCCGCGAGAAGAGGGTGCCAGTAGCAACATGTGCAACAGTAGCCATGGCAACCGGCTTCACACTTTTGGAGAAAACGCTGTTGTATCAACCATCCCGTGTATCAATTAGACCCGGTCTCCATACTCCTATTTTTCCACGGCTATTTAATGTGTTTGCATGGCAACCTCGCAAGCTGTCACCTGGACTGTGCAATTTGCATCCTCTGACATCAGTGCTTACATAATCATAGGCATCATATTTTCTCCCAAAACGCTCCGGAAAGGACATTGCAAAACATTGTGATAAAAGAAAAAACCGGCTGGGTGTAGGGCTGGATGTTACGGAGACTGGGACGATATCTTGAAGTTAGATTGAGTGAGCCATTCATCTCAAAACAAAGCCGCTGGGTATAACTTTTAAAATATCGCCAGATACCACAACGGCGATAGTGCTCAAACAAACCTTGCTGGGCTCCATATCAATTGCGCCGCGGCCTAAGAAAATCGTATCAGAGTCCACAAAATCGTTGGACTCCATCCTCCCGAGAACAAAATCGCGACGGATCTCGAAAAAAGTGCACCGTGGCCTCAAAGCTTCCACATGGTTCCGGAATGGTTCAGTTTATATAAAAAGAAGTGACCCTCAAAATATCGAGTAGAGTTTAAAACAAATTGCATTGAGGCTTACAAATCGATGCACCTGACCAAAAATCGCGCCGACTGAGGGCTTAAGGCTCAGGGCCCTCCAATGTTGGTTTCATTGCTGAACGTGTGGCGTAACATCTGCTGGTGTGCGTCTACCAACGCAAACATGACCCGTGTTCAACTGAGGAACTAGGAGTCATTCAAGTAAAGTTTAGGGCAGATCACTTTAGGTTTCATAGACGTTTGTAAACGACGTTCTTGTCGATTAACAGTCGTGTGGTGCATATCTTTGGAAAGGGATGACACTTATTATCACCCCGCAAGGTACTAATGTCCCCCTCGCCCTCAATCGTTTGGGACAGTACATTCAAAAGTTACATTGTTTCACTACATTACCGACATTTTGTGCTTCAGACTTGATCACCATATATTAGGAGTTGAGTATGAAATCCGAAACGTTGTTAAGTTCTTGAAATAATAGTAATTCATTTTAAGAACATTTTCATGGCTATGAAGACATTGCAAGTTGTATTTTCCTCCCATACATGCTTAAATTGTCTCCGCTACGAATGCAAGTGTTTACACACTTATGGTGCCTCATAATTTGCTTCCTTATCTATGATGACATTTCGTTTGTACTTGCCCCCCTTCGGAATCAGGGATTAACTATTGGTGTGCTGCATGGGTGTAACGATTGAGGGGGCTGGAGAGGGACATGTTCCACAATTTCTGAGAAGTGACGATTTGTCCCCTCAATTTTGTTGTGTCCCCCAGCCTCAGCTACCTGAGTATCATCTCTGCAAAATTCTACTTAGTTATTTATGAAGTGAAAATATGTATGTCAGACAATCACCAACAATACTAAAAGCCGACCTAGGCAATCAACGAGCTTCACAGGTTATCTGTAGTCACAAAATATCCGAATGATAAATCAGCAAACGATTTTGTTTTGCTTCCAGCCAATTCTTGAAGAACCTGGACCATCTTCTGATTTCACTTTGGTGGAAAATTGTGCTCTGCTAGGCAAACAAATTGTATTCTCGCATGGCTTTATACGTCTTAGGCTGCATTCACCTGCTCATATATTGATGTATCTTGAAGAAATGTGACTCTAGGTGTCCTCTGGTACCTTGGAGACTATTGAGGGAAGTCATGGGGAGCCATGCGCCTAGACGTCGTAAGTAAGCACGTATGTCTAGTTAATGCCGTATTCGTATTCGTATTCAGTGACGAGTTCGCCAGAGGCGTCTTTGTATTGGCATCGGCATTCAGCGACGGTTTTATGATCGTTCGAATCAATTGCCACGAATGCTTCTGCCTGTACTGAACACACCGGAAGGAACTACATAGGTCTCACATTACAACTTTAACGGTCAAGGTTCAGCGCAAACCAGTTTCTTCGGTCGTCTCCAATTCTTTTCACCCACACCTGCCCACATCTGGTATCAAGCAATGGTCTGTGGTGAACCGTCATGCAACATTTAAAATCGGTACGTGTCAAGGTCAAACGTCTAGGTCAAATGCCAGCTTCATTTATTAGATGGTGACATTGAAGTGATATCGACCGAACGGGAGAATCCGTTGCATTCGCTTCAATTTGCATCAAACGAGGGTCATTCAATGTGGCTTGCTATGCAGTATCAGAAAGCTAGGCAATCGATTTTTTTTCAAGAGAAAAGGCCAAGCTGATCTTTCGATCGTTTATTTTCTTCTTTTTCTCTCAAACATATCAAAATCTGGCATCAGGCAATAATAAGTGGTGAGCACTCGAGTAACATTTCAAACCGGGACAGGTCAAGGTCAAAGGTTTGATTCAGTTCTTCGATGTCCTCGCGTTTCGTCGCCATTGCTTCAATTTGCAGAAAATGGATGTCATTCGTATTGTGTCATTCGTGTTGTCTTGTGCATTATCAGAAAGTTGAAATTTAGAAATAGTCTTGACGGATCAAAATTCAAGCTGATTTCTTCGGTTGCCTCACACTTTTTGTGGTTTCCACCCAAGCCTACCCAGATCTACTATCAAGAGACAACCCATGGTGAACACTCGAGTAACATTTTAAAACCAGGATTTGGCAAGTTCAATCCTAAAGCTCCAAGGCTAGTTTTAATTATCCCAAGTCCTCGCGATTCTTCGCTATAGGTTCAATTTGCACCAAGTGGGTGTCACTCGACGTGACTTGTGCCGTAGTATAATGCTACCAAATATAACTAATTTCTAAAGTCAAACGTCAAACCAATTTCCTTTGTCGCCTCGCGTTTTCTTCTTCGCCCTACTCACATCTGATACAATGTTGCTTCAGGTGCCCGTGACCGATTTTTGTTGACTGGTGCAACGAGATTTTGGGGACTTTAACGGCCCCTAACTCGAAATTTGTTGGCCGATTTCCGTTTTTTTTCTTCATGCTTTAAGCAATGCGCCTGTCATTTCTAAGCAGGTACGCAAACAATGGTGTTTAACTGCCGGTAACATCTGGAGTGATGTACGAAAAACTGGAGGGGTATCCGGATTTGCCCCCCTCCAGGGCGTGTGTTAATTTTCAGAGTCCTTGCGTTTCGTGGCTACGGCTTCAATTTGCATCATGTAGGTATCACTTGACGTGGCTTGCCGTGCGGTATCAGAATGTTGAGATATCGAAGTAATTTCAAGGATGTGGAAGGTCCGGCGTGTTTACAATGATTGAGGGTAATAGGAATAGGAGGGTCAGATCTATGTTTGTTTGCAGCCTTTGTGATAGCAGTCACTCGTATCCTATATGAATAGGGGCTCCCAAGAAATCTGTCATAACCTGTTCGGACGGTGCTCTCATCGCTGGTTTTTAATTTACGCTGCCACATTGCTGTTCCGGACATATAAAGCATATAACTTTTTCAGTTTGTCCGCTTTCCTCTTCATGACTCAACGGAAGTTGTGAAATTTGCCAGAGAAGCCACACGTGAATGCGCACAATTTTATAACTAGCCCGAGTTCATAACCGCGAGAGAGCAATGTTGTAATCAGGTGTAGAACCAAGGAATTATCATGTGGGTACCTGTCTGGAGGGGCGTCATTTCTCTGGAGCGGCGCCACTGTGAAAGCGCCTGAAGTGGCGCCTCTGGCTGCAAAATTCGAGGGGGCAGGTTGCACTCGGCTCTTCCCCAAGGGGCGCCTTTCTTTCCAAGGGGTGCCTTTTTATTTAATAGAGGCGTCTCAAGCTGAAAAACTCGAGCGAGTACACTGGGACCTTTTCAGAGGGACGCATATCCCGGCCTGGGGGGAATGTGTCCCCATAAAGCAGGATAGCATGGGAAATGAAATTGCATGTTCATCTTTGCTCCCATAGAACCATCGTCCGATATTTTATGTTTTTCCTGCTACAAGAGGACAAAGTTAAACATACTTAAAACACTTCTCTATGGTGACAGTGAATCTGGTCCAACACGTACGACATAAAACTAGACGTTCATACGTAGCGATAAGTAGTGAAACCTGCTAATTTTCGTGGAACATTAGTCACCAAAATATCATTTTTAGCAATATAAATCTGACAAATTGAAATACACTGGAATTTAAATGAATTGAAATGCCTGAAACTGGCATTGAAAAAGCAAAGTGATGTTTTCGGGGAGGGGGAGGGAAAGGCGGGGCTAGGTCCATCTGTCCTGATCAAACTTACCGAGCCCTGGATTTGTTCCTCCTCCAATTTGGAATCCGTGGCTACACACATGGTGCGCTGCTTGCCACTGTAATTCGCTAATCAGACAATATGGATGATATCCGTCTCTTCGGGATTGGGGGTAGAGGACTGTACGAAGTACTGCTACATATTTTCAACAATAACCTCCATACGTTTAGTAACTCATATACAAGCAAACAGAAAAGGGTGTATAGGCCAGCCGATGTACCTCCTTTATATTGCTTTTATGCACTGCCTTGAGTCGAGCTTCTAGCGTCGCATGATTTATTAGCTCTCTCTCATGAGGTATAGATGATATTTTTGGTGTTTGGACACATGGCTTTGGCCTCTCTGCTCGACTTCTTTGCAGAAATTAACCAAATAACCTCGAACATCAAGTCTAATTTGGAAACACTGCTCAGCGCCACTTCGATTCCTTTCCTTATACGTTGTTTGTAGAGTTCAGCTGATTGGTAGCCACACCACTGAACTGTACTTTAGAACCAATGGCAGTCCTTTATCATCTTGCATTATGATTCAGCTCACCCTGATGGGCTACTAAAAAGGTTAATATCCAAATGAGGAGAGCAGCACGCGTCTCCTCCGACAC